>CM053587.1:50675456-50725600 GCA_028646515.1 Pseudochirops corinnae | reverse complement strand
ATATACACAGTGTCTATTGTACTGTGTGCAAGGCTCAGAGTTTGACATCGTCCAACTAGATTGTGACCTCTTTTAGGGAAAGAATTATGCTTTCTATTTTTTTATCCTATACAGCATCTGACATAGTGTTCATATGTTATAGGTGCTAAATAAATGCTTGTAGAACGGTAAAGCAGCAGGGCAGAGTAGCCAGAGCATTGTACTAGATGTGGAGGCAAGAACGTCTCAGTTGGTTCAAATCTTACCCCACACCTTTATTGCTTGAGTGACTATGGCCCAGTCACTTAACTTATCTGATTTTCATTTTTTTATTTGTAAATGAAGATAATAATACCTATCCTACCAATTTCAAAGATAGTGGGTATGTGAGGCTAAAACTAGATATTTATGTAAAGCACTGTGCAGATTCAGGGTGTCATATAATTTAAAACTACTAAAATTACTATAAAATATAAAACTCATAAAAGCTATTTTTATTAAAACTTCAGAATATCTCTGTCATTGCAGCTATTCCCTTGTTAATCATCAGAATCTGAAAGACCCTAGGTGTGAGAAAAACAAGAACAACAAAAGAATGATATGAATATTAGATTGTTAGGCCTATTATTATGCTTTAAGATTTTCTAAATATCATATTGAATGTTAAAGTTGCAAAGCAACCTCAGAAGTCCCCTATTAAGTCACTACTTTGGTACATGAGGGAACTGAATCAAAAGAAATTTTCCAGGGTCCCATGGCAAGCAGAAAGAAAAGTTGGGAGAACTGAGGTCTCAATAGTCAGTTCAATGATTTCTCCTTTACACCCGAGCTGCTTCCTAAGGATGATGTTCTACAGTTATCTCCCAAACTTGTCTGGCTCTACATAGCATTATGCCTAAGTACAGGTAACATTACCCTCAGAGGAAGCACATCCTTACCTAGCCCCGAACTTCCTAGTTTAAGTAGCACAAGAACACTTTTTTTTTTTTTTTTGCTTCTCACAGAGTACCTGAATGTGAACTTCAATCTTCATGATGCCGAACTCCTGCATAGCTCGGGGTTCCTCCAAACACATCAAATTTCTGTTATTCTAAATTGTCATTCTCAAGACTTACTCTTGCTACCTGTGTCATCCCTAGCAAGTTATATCACTTCCCTGGGCCTCTGTTTCGTCTGCAAAATGGTGATCTCCAATGTCCCTTCCATCCCTCTTTCTTATTCACAGACATTAGACAAGAAAAGGATGTGATCTCAAATAAAAGGAGGTGGGCAGCTGTCCATAATTTTAACAACTCTCCACCTTTCTTAGGCTATAAAGAAATAGAGCAGAATCAAGGGTAGAGAACCTGTGGGCTCAAGGCCACATGTGACCTCCTAGGTCCTCAAGTGCAGTCCTTCCACTGAATCCAAACTTCACAGAACAAATCCCTTTAATAAAAGGATTTGTTCTATAAAACTTGGACTTAGTCAAAAGGCCGAAGCCAAGGACCTCGAAGGCTGCAAGTGACATTGAGGGCACAGGTTCCCCATCCCTGGGCTACATAGGCTCCTGGTATTGCTAGTGTAGGTGTGAGTAGGAAACCAATCCCTTTGGATAGAGAATGTGTGCTTAAAATAGAAAGTGGATGGAAGGTTAGTGTTGAGTGTATGTGTGTGTGTGTGTGTGTGTGTGTTTGTGTATGTGTGTGTGTGTATGTGGCATGTGTGCATATGTGTGTGAGAGAGAAGAAAAAAGAGAAAAGAAGGAAAGGGGAAAGGGAATGGAAATGGGGAGGGGAGGGAGGGAAAGGAGAGAGGGGAGGGGATGGGAGGGGACCATTGTCAGGTATGTGCCGGAGATGATCATTATTCTGGAAATGTGAAGGAAAAGACTTGAGAAATGCCTTTCAAATATGTGATCAAGTGGTTGACTGGGAATAGTTCTACAATTCCTATGATCCTAGGAATGATGCCCTGGAGAAGGAATGAGGAAGAATTGAATATTCCTTAAAGCATATGTATCTCTGAGAATGCTTTACATGTGGAAGAAACTTTTATTTTAAAATGCCTGATAAATTTATTGTTGAATTAAAAAGGGAAATATTACTGGTAATTTTAGACTCCAACTTAAGAATTATCTATTCAGTGTGTATTGTGAGAAGAAGGGTGGGTGATAAATGTCATTTGTCATATTAAAATATGACCTTAGAGAATAAGACTCTACATTTTTTCCATGTATTTTCATGTAAATTAGTTCATTAGATACTTATGCCAACCTCATCACGTAGGCTGGGTAGGTGTTAATATCCCTATTTTGACAAATGAGAAAAGAAAAGGTTAAGTCCCTTTCTTAAGGCTACACCAGGTAGGTAGTGAGAAAGCTAGAACTAGAACCCAGGTATTTCAACTCTTCTAGTAAGAGTCTGTTTCTATTCATCCCTTTGTTCATTTATGGGATCTGTCTCCCACCCCAAGCTGAAACTTTTTGAATGAGATATCAGAGTTATCACTCCTACCCCTCTTCCTAGGCTAGCCAAGAATCAGAATCCTCTAAATTATGTGAAAACCTAGTCAATATCCTAGCAAAAAAAAAAGGTAAGGTCATTTGTGTGGTGTCCTTAAATGCGGCAGAGAAATAAGGCAAGGTCATAAGAACAAGGGACAAGGAATTTGTCCTTGTCATTCTGTAAAACCTCCCTTGCACCTTCCCCTCCCCCACACCATGCTTCTCCTCTCAAATAGTCTAATTTCAGAACTTCATGACTTAAGTTCTGACTCAGAGGGAGTATGGAGTTCTGTCTCCTGCTTTAGCTGGGCTGCTTGCCTGTAGCAGATGGGTTTTCCTTGGAGGTCTCCTCTATCGAGTACTGACTCATCCCAACCCTGATTAGTTGAGAAATCTGATAGCAGTCTAGGGTGGTATGGCCAGGGAAAAAGTTGGCAACAGGACCGAGTCGCTGTCCTCTAGCCTCCCTGGTGGGTAAACTTTTGGGAAGTATACATAGGCCCCAGAGTGGGCCAACCAACATCAGAACATATCTCATGTCCACACCTCATTTTCAGAAGAGCATGATTCCAATTAAAAGCCAGGCCACTAAGTTCCATTTCCTCAGGCAGAGGCAGCTCATGCTCTCAAGCTGCTTCCACACTCCCAAATAAGTGAAATGTTTGACATGGAAGCATATGTTTTTTGGCAACTTTGTTTAATCCACATTTTTAAGGGAAAATTGAAACTCCACAAGGTGCGAAAAAGATTAGTGGAACGTTTCTGTATCTGGAGGAACACAGACCATGCTCCCTCCTCCTTCTGTTCTCTCTTTTCTCTCGCTTCATGTGCAGAAATTTGCTTTATAGGAACTGCCATAGAAATGAATCTTTTAATTAAGAATCTGAGCCACTTTACGGAAGGGAAGAGGAGAAAAAAATATGAAACAGAAAGAATAAAGAAGCCATCTACAAGACAGTATCAGAGCATGGGAAGTGCTGGCATATTCCAAAATTATTCTAGGGTCACAGACCCACAAAGTTATAGACTAGAAGCACTCTTGCTCCAATCATTTGTTACAGTGTGAGCCTGTTCGTGCTTGGGAGAAATGTGTAAGCTGCTTACCTCAGGTCCATGGAGTCACAATTTCACATGATTTGTGTCCACTGAGGAAATAACTCTAGGTATCACTTTTGTCAGAGGCCCTGGTTGACCAAATGATGAAGTTAAAGCTCCTTTGAGCTTTAACCTCTTATTACTTCCTAGTCTATGCTCCATTGAGTCAAAGGTTTCTTCTAGCTCTAGTTGTCCTAGACCAGGGATTCTTAGCCAACTTTTTGTGTGAGTCCCGAGCCCTTTGGCAGTCTAGTGAAGCCTATGGACAGACCCCTTCTCAGAATAATGTTTTTAAATGTATCCAGTAAAATACAAAGGATAACAAAAACACAAATAAAATTAAAGTTCTGAAAAAATTTTTAAAAGAAAAAAAAGTTTATGGTCCCCAAGTTAAGAATAGCCGGACTAGAAAACCTCAGGTTCCTTTCAGCTATACAATTCTATGGTTTATTAAATATTATAACTGGCTACAGTACTGTGAATTCTTCAAACTGCAAATGTTGTTGTATTAGTTGGGAGAAAAAGAAAACTATTGTGGACCAAAGGTATCAGGACAGGCCTAATAGCTAAAGAGAGAAGAGATTGGGTAAAGGACAATCCATTCAAGTGAATTGATACTTTATTACAAAACTATTCTGGATACATCTGAACCTTAGACTCTAGACTATGAGGGCAATGACCGTGTTTTATTTAAATTTTGCGTACCATCCAGCAAGTATTAGGATTAGGGATTTCCGTCTAAAGTATGTGCTTAGCAAAAATCTGTCAAAGTGAATGACTTTAGCTCCTTACCTGGTCACCCCTTCCTAGGAATGAATTTCTACAAGTGGTACTATGAGAATCATTTCTCACATAATGCCACTTCCCTCTGGGTTAACAGTTTGTCCTCAGAGGTAGCCATAGAGAAATTTCTGAGTTGCTGAAATAAATGCTACCACATACGGGGAAACAAAGTGAGGGCAAGAAGGTACGTTTTCTGTAGGCAGCATGTAAAAGCAAGGAGAGTTAGAATTTCTGGTGTTTGTTGTTGTTATTACTCTCATTTAATAACCAAGCTCACTGTGCGCATTTGTAGATGTGTTTATCTCTAGGGGAAGAAGAATGAGAGTAACTCTAGAACTTCAATATAACTGGGAAACTTTCATTGCCTTATGGCTCACTATGTTTCCCTGTGTTGTATGTTGTTCCTAGAATAGTTGTCTAGATGATTTCTCTATGTATGAACTATATAGGATCTTAGGTACAGTGAAGAGGAAAGGGTTTGAGAACTGAGAACTCTATGTCATGAGGTCCATGGGTACTTTCTACCTGACAGTACTTTCTTAGCTCCTCCTTTCCTTTTGGGTGGACTTATATCTCAAGATCCTGGTTTCAAAGGGTGCAGGAACCCCACCATCTATTTGCTTTGCAAAACTTGTCTCCCAGTGGCTGGTTATTTTGCTGTACTAATTATAACAGCACTTCTTGACTGGTAGAGGGTATATTGGTGAACTTAGTGTTAAGGAGTCCTGAGTTCAAATCCTGCCTCAAACATTTACTAACGATGTGACCTTGGGCAACTCATTGGTTCCTCATCTGTAAAATGATGATAATGATGGCAGCTACCTACAGAGTTGTTGTAAGGATCAAACACACAGACACAGACACAGACACACACATACACACAAATGTAAGCATATCATATATATATTATATAATATATTATATTATATATTATATATATTATATACGTATATGTATGTATGTATGTGTATATGTATGTATGTATCACTTTGTAAATGTTAAAGTCTGTCATCATCATCATCATTGTTATCGTTAGGCTTACTGGAACAAAGCAGGTAGTAGCTCATTGGATTATGGAGTACAGGGAAAGAAATTACGCCAAAAAAAAAAAAAAGAAAAAGAAACCAAACTCAGCACATCTCAAGTCAATGGCACATATCTTATGCCCTCCACTCCAATAATAGCTATCACACCCACCTAGACAATGTAGCTTCATATTTCTTTTCTCCCTACCTCTAACTAAGAAACGTGAAAGTGAAGAAAAATGATGAATAATTCCATTCCATGAGAACTTATAACCTTTGGGACTCTGAAGAAAATTCCTTAGCCTAGGTCATGGCTACCACTTGAGACTTATCTCGAATGGTTTTCTAATTTTTAGCTAGTGTGAGTTGTTCATGGCTTAAAGCCAGTCACCATCTGCATTTAGTTGTTTGTATACCAAGTCCTAGCCCTGACTCCTTTCTGTGAATGAAATTCATTTCCTAATTCCACAGAGTCCCGTGGTATCCTGTAATCAGTTTATTCAACCTACCATATAAAAATCTACTTAGTTACACCAGAGTACATTTTATCAATTATTGATTTATGAACATCTAAGACTTTCGTCAGACACCATTTATGCACTAGGGTTTTATCATCTCCACTGCGCTGCCGACAGTCTTCTCTAGTGACATAGTCTATACTATTTAAAATTCCACATCCTCCAGCCGATTACTCCATTAACCATTATGTTTTCCAGGCTGTACAGATTTAAGTAATTAAACTTGTTCTCACAGCCTTAGGTCTTTGATGATCACATCTTCTTCTTGCCTACTGCACTCGACAGAGTGATGTACAGTTGTCGGAGCTTCAGAACAGGATAAGAACAAAAGGCTAGAATCCCAAACCAAGGCTGGCTTTATGTCAAGACAATTATATAATTCCCTATATGATTTGAAGGGACTAGGGAGGTCTATACTCAAAAGCTTTTTCTTCCATTGGCTTGTGATGAATAACTAAAATTCCATTAATTAAAAATGCATACTTTATTAGGGGCTTGGGGTGGGGTGGGGGGGAGAAGACATTAAATGGTGTGGTAGAAATAGCCTACATTTGTAATTAGAAGACTTGGTTTCAAATTCTGGCTCTGTTAGCTACTGACTATGTGACCTTGAGCACTCACTTCTTTCTGGGGCTCAGTTTCCTTTTCTGTAAAATGATGAGGGGAATGAAATGGCCTCTAAGTCAATGATTTTAAAATAAATAAATGGCAAATTGGTGATTTTTGGAGCTATTTAATCCCTTAGTGTGAATTACAATGGAAATACATGAGAGGATAATGAGAGATAATTTTTGCCCAATTGATGACATTACTGAAGGCTGGTGATTTCCTTAACCTTAACACAATAAGAAATACCAGCTTGGAGGTTAGGAGCCTGAACATACAGGTGTGGTTTATGGCAACCAGAAGTCCTGATAAGACATTTCATATAACCTCCATTAACGTCTCAACCATTTTTCAGATTGATTTTCATGGCCATTTATGTTGGCACTTTGTAAGGCATCTGACAATGTTTGCTGATGGCAACTGCTGGCGTTCTCTTTGGATGCCTCCTCACATATCATAAAAAACAAGTAGTTCTGAAATACCAAATTCAGTTTATCAATGAATTGATTATATCTTGTGAAATGACCCTTTTAACAGCTTCCCCCACACTGTGAAGAATGCTTTTCTCTCTACCTATTCAAATCCTGCATATCCTGCATAGTCTAACCTCCTCTATGAAGCCTGATTACTCTGGTATATGCTAATTTATCCCTCCTCTGAATCTTCTAGTACCTGGATCCTAAACTTTGGCACTTAATTATATATGCCCTTGAATATTCTCTAACTGAATTATGTCTTGCTTCCCCAACTACATTGTAAACTCCTCACATGAATTCCATGTATGCTATTTCCTCTTTTCATATGCCCCACAGTGCCTGTCCCAGGGCTAAGCATCTAATAGGTATTCTTTAAATACTTATTGATATATTCTTTGAATTGCCTGAGTAGCTAAGATTTAGGAAATATAATATTAGCTCCAGTTAGGGATGATTAGAATGTATATATGGTATGTGTATGAACACATAGACATACGTATATAATATGTATATGTCTATCTACAAATGTGTGTCTATAAAAATGTGTGTATACATATATATACAAATATGGGTATGAGTATGGCTGTGCATATATCTATACATATATACACACATATGTGTATGTACATACATACATACATACATACATACATGCTTACATACACACATATAGTGTTGGGGAAGAGGTAGGTTTAGAAGGCATGGTCTTTGGTAAACGTGGGATCAGTAAAATCACATTTTGCAGCCCAAATTGATTTTTTTTTTCCCAGGGAACTGATTGACTTTTGAAAACACTTTGCCAGGTTGTCTTCCCTGAAAACTAATCCTGTTTGTAGTCAGTGATGTCAAGCACTACATTTGGGCTGTTTCCTGAGAGTGGTTTGTGGGATCGATAACTTGGTCCTGATTCTACTCTCCGAAAAACAACTGCTCACCCCAACCCCAGAGCCAATATGTCTCCATTTGGGGAATGTGTTTTGGGATTCAGCCCCTTATCAGTTCGACGGGAATGAAATGAGATCACCTACACATTCTCCAAAGAGAATTGAGCCATCTTCAGGTGAAATTGACTTTGGTCCCAGTAGCCACTTGGACTTGATTAGAACTGAAGATGCAGGAGCAAAAGGGGTCAGTATCCAATAAACAGAGAACATTTCCATGAGAAGTCTGATCCTCTACCAAATCCATTACTAAGATATGCTGATAAGAATGTCATTTGAATTCTTACAACCATCATGCCCTTGTAGATGGAGAGAGTATCTCTTGAAAAATGAGTTTCTAAAGGAAATGGTGTGATTCAATTGCTTTTTCGCACTTTTTTTCCCCACAGACTTTCTCAGATGCACACCTCTCCCCCATTAATCTAAACTTGTACAGATCCACAATATAATGGTGCGTAAGTGGAACAATGGTTTCATTTCTTCTACTCTGATCATACACTTTTCCTCTCACAGTTTGGCTTCCTGGCTATTTTTACCTGAAATTCAAGGACTCCTTTTTAACATGTTGGACTGGACTCCATCACTTCCAACTATTTTCAAGACGAGGCATTTGAAAGGTTTATTCTGATCATTAATCAGCCCCTCCAATTAAGCTCAATTACATCCTATAATCATAGCCATAATTATTGATTGATTAATCTTTCAACTATTAATTGAAAGTCTTAATTAAACTTTTTCTGGTGTTACTTAAATGGAAACATAACTAATTATTATGCTATTTCCCCAGTAGCGACAACATGTCCTAGTAACCTTATGGTTCAGCGATAGCCTACTAACTATGAAACAGAGAACATGGAAATGGTGATGTGTATTTTTCCATCTGAGATGAGTTGGGGAGAAGACGAGAAGGGAGTGGACTTATAGAAATGTAAGCTGGGTAGAAAATGGCTCCTCAATTATGACAATTATGAGGTGGGAGCTTATTTTGACATGTAAAGGTCAAAGACACTGTAGCTCTCTAGTCAGGACAAAGGGGAGACTGGAAAGGCTACCCCGTAATGACCTTGTTCCATAGTCCTCTCCAACTTAAGGTTCATATGTAATGTATTCACTATGATGGGATTGCAAACATCATAGTATCAAAGATTTAGATCTGGAAGAAAAAGTTTAGAAGTCATTTGAACTAGGTGAAACAGTATGTAAAGTGATGAACTTGAAGTCAGGAAGACCTCAGTTCAAATCCAGCCTCAGATACTTACTAGCTCCATGGTCAAGTCAGTTAACCCCTACCTGATTCAATTTTCTCAACTATAGATGAGAATCGTAATAGCACTTTAGTTATGTGGTTGTGGTGAAAATAAAACAAGGTAATATTTGTAAAGTGTTATACAAATACTAGTTGTTCTGTTAGTATCATTATTGTTATTATCTAGCCCAAACTCCTCCTTTTTCAGAGGAGGAAGCTGAGGCAAAAAGAACTTAGTGACACATTTGTTTATTATTCATATAGTCTGTATAACTTACTGAACTTCATGCACGGTGTAGAAATGTCCATGACTGAGTCCCTGACCTCACAAGGATCAAAATCAAGTAGGTAGTTTCTTCTTATATATCTTATCTTAATCCCACAAAGAAATGTAAAGATGCTGGCTAGAGGGTTACACAGTGAAGTGGATTTGGACCCTTTTTAACGTACAGATTCAAGCAGGATTTAATTACTAGATATCAGGTTGGATGGGGATCTACATTTGAGTAGATAGAAATCCTTGGCTCTGTGGTATTTTGCAAATTATTTAGATAAAGGCATTGATGGTGTGCTCACCACATTTGAAGATAATATGAAGGTGGGAGAGATACTTAATATATTGAATGACAATATCAGTCTCCAAGCATAAGATTGTGTGGCAGGATTGGCTGATGAAGGAAGTCTAATAAACTAAACTTTTAATAGCAATAAATGCAATTTTTTCTTGATTCACAAAAACTATTAATAAGCATTAGATTATAGAGTGACTAGATATTAGTTTGCATGAAAGAGATCAGAATGTAGGGTATCTATTCAATATGAATCAAAAGTTTTATATAGAATAGATATTTTTAAAAATAACAGAATCTTGGGCTACCCAATGAGGCCTAATTTCCAGAACAAGTGATGTAATAGTCTCAATACACTCTGCCCTATTCAGACTCCATCTGAACTACTATGTTGACCTCTGGATCCCACATTATCAGCATTATAAAGATAAACTGGGTCAAAAGGAAGCAGTCAGGAAGGAGAAAGGACTGGAGAATATGCCAAATGGTGATCAATTGAAGGATCTGGAGGGTTGAGCCTGGAGTAATCCATGTAAAATAGTTCATATTGAAGAGGTTTGGTGATTTTAGTGGACTGAATACTTGTTAAGAATCAACAATGTGTATGATATGGCAGCCCAAAAAGCCAGCTCAGGCTGCATTGAGAGCTAGGCCACACAGAATGAAAAAGGTGATAAGCCTCTTATACCTCACCCTGGTCATATCACCTCTGTAGCATTGCTCAGTTTTCACATCTTTATTTTGGGAAAGATATTGAAAAGCTGTAGTACATCCTGAGAAGAATGATGAGGATAATGAGAGGATTGAAGACCATGCTGTACATAAGGATCTATTTAAAACATTGTATATGTTTGATGTGGAGATGAGAAGATGCAGTCTAGTCTTTAAGTATTGAATTGGCTACTGTGTAAAAGAGGGATTAGACTTGTTCTGTTTCGCCCTAAAAGTCAGAACTAGGAGAAATGGAAAGAAATTATTCAGAGGGAAGGAGAAATGAAATGGACTTCTCTAATTGGATTCTGGTTATATCATATTCAAACTTGGCTATGTCTAGCCACCTCATTAAATGATATTAGGAAAGATGTCTAGGATCATAATTCTAAATAAATCAACAGGGAATGCACCAGAACTCAAAACTGGGTTACTTTGCCTGGAACAGACTTCTGTGAGAAAGGGATCAGCTGAGTACAAGCTGGGATGAATAGATTTTTTTTTTTTTTACTGTGAATAGACATACTTAGCCTATGAGATCCTTCTGTTTGTGTAGCCCTAGATATGGATTCCAGCTGAGCAGACCTCAAAGATGTATTGTTGGTCCAGTCTTGGATTCTGCATGCTTTATTAGAAAGAACATTGCTCATATAGTCAAAAAGACTCAAGGGCATTGTAGGGAGAGTCCTGGATTTGGAGGTAGAGTACTTAAGTTCCAATCTTGCCTTTTTTATGATCTTGGGCAGGCCACATATCCTGCCTAGGCCTCATTTTCTTTATCTGTAAAGTAGTCTAGATGACTTCAAATATCTCTTTGATCTATGAATCTTATGACAATATTAATACCTGGATTCAGATCCGTGCTTTCCCACAGTTAATTCATTTCCCTCAGCTTCAGTTTCATGATCTGTAATCTGAGGCAGAGTACGAGGTGATTTTTAAGGCCCATTCTAGCCCTGTCATTTTGGGATGTTTGTAATGTAATCCCTTCCACATCCTAGAGTGTAAGGGCATGGCCCCCATGATCTCAAAAATCCATATGAAATTATTTGGCCTTCCCTTTGTACCAGAGAAGAAGTCTGAAGTTTTTCTTCTTTTTTTTTTTAAATGGAGTATTTACAGTACCTTATTGTAAAATTTGGGATCAGTATTTGTTCATAGGCTCTGTGTCATCAGCTGGACTTTATGTGTTGCCTGTGACTTCTGCAAAACTCCCCAAATTTTCCCATTTAACTTCTTATACCAAACTGTGATATATCAAAACCATGAAAGGGAAGGTCACAATGTGAAAGGGATAACTGTATATTCTCCTTTACTTCAGATTCTTAGAGAGAAGTTGGATGTCCATTTGTCAGAGACATTATAGAGGGAATTCTTGCCTAGGTATGGGCAAGTAGGACAAAGTGACCTTCCAACCCTGAAATTTTATAATTCTGAGAAAGAATATTGCTTTTATCCTGGAAAAGACAGGGATGCTGCTGTCAAGGACCCTGCTTTTCCCTGTGTGCACGATATTCCTATCCATGAGCAGGAAAGAGAGGGGTGTGATTTAATGGGTTCCAGGAAGATCCACAATCCTCTTCAAAATAAACATATATGTATATATATGTGTATGTGCACATATATACACACATATGCCCAAATTGCCTCAAATTGACTATATCCTGCTTGAAATACTACAAGAGATAGCATCATTTAAGTTAAGAAATCATAGATCATAGGTTATAGAAATCATAGGATTGAACTATAGGATTAAAAGTTAGGTATGATTTTATCTAATCTCTTATTTTTTAGGTGAGAAAACTGGTTGACACTGGTAATAAGTGGCAAAACTAGGGTTGGAATCCCCAACTTCTGGGCCCTATTCGGAACTCTTTCCATTGTATCATGGTATTTCTACTCGTCTGCTTTTAAACTACAAATACTTCTAAGGAGTTAAGGGAAGGACTGATGAGTTATTTATACCTCAGTGTAAGTTAATTTAATCTGATTCATTTCCTCTAATACATAAACTGAGGTCAATGGAATAATTTTAGAACAAGGAGAGCAGTTGGCAGGAAGTAAGAGCTGAGGCTGATGGCTACATTTGATTTCTTTTGGAGAGTCAGAGAACAAATGGCATGTGGACACTGGATATCTTGGGGAAAGGGAGGGGAAATAAGACTAAGGAGATAAGAAATATTTTGGAAATGTAGTTATGCTTAAGTGTTCATGATCAACAATTATAGTGTGTTATTTCACCCAGAGATAATTTTACATTTTATCTGGGCTTTCCTAAGAAGAACTGTCTTTTACTCAGATGAACAAATTTCTGATGTTAGAATTTCAGGTTTTGTAACACACTAGAGAGGAAGATATTTTTAGTCAATCATCCTCATTCACTGTGTTGAGCAGACAGAAACCTCTGTATGTGGCTGTGGTCTTGGTAAGCTGAAGAGCCACTTTGTATTAAGAATCATCCTGCCCAGAAGTCATACCACTGATGGCAGGGAATAGTAGTGAGGAACTGGGAGAGCTTCTCTTTGGTAAAAGACAAAATTCACTTCTCACCTAATAGCCTTTTGCATTCAACAGCAGGGATGGGGGCATGATGACCTTAATGATGTTCCTTTGCTAGGTATGTCCTCTTCATCCCCTTTCAGTATCCACTTCTTCAAAGCCCTTGTAAAGGCCACATTCACCATCCTTTTACTATTTCTTTCTTTGGTTAATAAGATATGTGTAAACATTGGGGGTAAATAGCTGCACTATCTAATTTCACAGTCATATTGTACAGATCAAATCAGACAACCTATTGGAAAAGCTATATAAATACAAATTTTAGTGGTAGGCTCTCTTCAACCAATTACTGTAGCTCTCACTAATCTACCTCTTCACTAAACTCCTGGGGCTTCTCAGAGTTCAGACCACTTTAATAAGCCCTTCATGGGTTAGCTCCACAAGACCTTTCTTGACCTTGTTCTCATCACTCCCCTTCTCTCTCTCACTCACTTTATATTCTAGTAAAATTGGCTTTTTTTACTGTTTTCCAAACTTGGCACTCAATGTTAAAGTCTTTTTCTAGGACTAAAAGGAGCTTCATGGGATAATCAGATGAGCTAGTCAATGCTGAAAGCAATAGATCCTCTTATTTGGTGTGATTAATGAAAGACCATTAATTAGGGACACCCATGGGAACTTGAGGCAGGGACACCAAAAGAAAGATAATAGAACATTTCAATAAGTCTCTCACAGTGGAATCAGGCATTACACCTCCAAATTAAGAAAATAAACTGATTTTCCTAACATTGTGGTTAGGATTAACATCTCCAAAACAGGGAAGGAACAGGAATGCATCCATAGATGTCTGTGAAGCAAAGACTATTATGGTCTTAAGGTTATGGCAGCCAAAGGTAGTACATGATGGTCTCAGGAGATTATGGCCATTTGTTCAGTTCAGTGGTCTTCGGCAGCTCCTGGAGCTTAAAGATTTGTGCTATTTTACCATTTAATAGAGAGGGATGGGACCTTGCTAAGGCAGTTTCAATTGGTTTCTAGCCCCTGAAGGTCAAAGGGGAAGACTCCAATTAGTAAAGAAACTGGAAGTTTCAAGCCTGGAAGCTTTCCAATTTAGAAGATTCACGTATAGGAAATTCCAAGAGAAAAGGCATGACAAGAATGGGTTGGTTCTTAGATGGATAAGTGTACATGATTGATCAGGGAATAGAGGAATAGTAAACTTCTAGATAAAGAAAGACTAAAGACAAAATCAGCATCTCTGCACTAGTCAATCAGTCAACAAACTGTTTTTAAGCTTCTATTGTGTTCCAGAAAATGTGCTTAGTGCTAAGAACAAAAAGACAGTCCTTACTCTCAAAGAGCTAATGTGGGAGATGACATGCAAACAGCTATGTACAAGCAAGATATATACAGGATAAATTAGAGATAATGCAGAGGGAAGGCACTAGAAATTAAAATCATCAAGAAAAGCTCCTTGTAGAAGAGGAGATCCTAGTCAGGATCTGAAGGAAGCTAGAAGCAGAGGTGAGATGGAAGAGTATTTCAGGAATGGTGAACAGCCATAGTAAGATTTATTGAGCATTTATTATGTTCTAGGTTAAGTTCTAGAAGACGTAGTGACTGGGCTAGGATCACATAGCCATTATATGTCAAAAACAGTAATTAAGCAAAGATCTTCCTAACTTCCTAACACTATCTTCTGTTGTTTAACAATAGATTTTTGTTGTTTAATCTATGTTTGTTTATAGTTGTTTAACAAATGTTTGTTGAATTAAATTGCATTCATTATACATTATATGAGTCACTAGCTTGTCCCATCTTGAATGTCTACAAGAAATACTGTTTGACATTATTGCCTCTTACCTTCTGTGTGCTGATTGGAAGTTCTTTTACAGTGTTTCACATTTCTTTCTCTCTCATAGTGCCTAGCATAGTGCTTAATTCTACAATAATTAAATAAATAGAATTTTAGCAAATTGACTAATTGTCTGAAGGGTAGACTGCATACTTATTCTCCCTTCCAGTTAGTTGTTACCTTGAATGAATGAGAAATGTTCCTATTTACTGATGTTTGCTAAATTTATGACAAACAAGAAAATTTTAAATAAGTTTAAAAAAAAACTACTGAACAAGGGCAATGCCAGATTTATCTATAAGTCATTCCTTTTTTTCTCCTTTCCCCAAAAGGTACATGATGGCTGCATGATAAGGGGGGGAGGGGAATAGACCCTTCCCTGCATTGTGCCAGGAGTCAGTGATGAGCATCAAATGTAACGGGGGAAAAAAAGCCTTCAGGTTTGGCGACAATGGTTGGTTATAATGTGTAATGTGCTTTAAAAGAAATTCACAGGAGCGTATCACTTTATATTTTTTTCCTCCAAAAGAAATTTGGGAACCAAAATGCTTCCTCTCTGAAGTATATCCTTTTCTTTTCCCTCTCCAAGCTTTAAAACTGAATGTACTCAAATGGTTTTAAAAGAGAGAGAACCCTACTAATTGGCAGTAAACGATTCAAAAAGGGAAATTTAGTCTGTTAGATTTTCCCAATTTTCAACACATGAGAGAAAAGAGGCAACTCTCTGACAACAGCCCAGAAAGATAAAAAATACAGAAAGAAATGAAAGAATAAAAACAGTCCATTTCTTTTATGGCAGATGGACTGGATATGGCTTGATATATGATCCCTGGCTGGTAGAGATACTAGGACAGTGGAAATTCTGCAAAGCTCATGACAGATTTTGGACAGTATATGAACTGCCAGTTAATGGATAAAAAATACAGTCTATTTCATAAACTCACTGGTGTCAAACTCTAAGTTGTCCAGCAGAGCAGCAGGGATCGATAATGGGTAGAAATTTTCAATCATTAAATAAACAGATCAAACCTCTACAATCCACATCTTCAGTGAATCTGTGTTGAGCTGAACTCTGTAAAGTAGAAGCTACTATTCTGCAGAACTTTGGGGTGGAAACTGCAGAAAGGTTATAGCTTTGGCTGTAACTTAATGAATGTTTCTTTAAACAGTCTTTTCTTAGTCCCGAAAGCTCACTTGCTGGGTTATTGCCAGGGAAGTCACACCTTTGTCCTTCCTGATAATGCTCAGATATTTGATTGACTCCTATTTATTCTGGCAGTTTTTAGGAATTTAGGAATTCAGAGAAACATAATAGAACTTGGATGAACTGATACAGAGTGAAGCAAACAGAATATGGAGACTAGTATACACAGTGACGAAAATTATGTAAATCAAAACAGCAAATTCAGAGTACTTGTACTGTTAGCAATACTGGTCCCAGAGAACAGAGATTGAAATACAATGCCCTTATAAGGGAGGCAGAAGATGATGTGGTAAGGGGGTAGAATGTAGAATACAATGCCAGATGAGATCCCTGAATGGGATGTTTGTACATTGATGAAATTTTTTTGTTTTTATTTTTGTTGTGAAGAGTTGTAATGGTAATGGGAATTTGAAGATCTTCTTTGGCCCTTAATAAGCCTAAGGGAATTTGAAGAACTTCCCTGATTTGATGATTTTTCCCTGAACCCTAATAGACTGAATGTAATCACATGGAGCTTGTGGTGGGAGGAGTTTGATGAAGGGTGGAATAGAGTCCACAGAAAGCTGGGAGTCAGAGCAACTAGATGGTGGAAGAGAGAAGGCATACCCAGGGAGATAATTAGACTTGTGAATGTTGGTTTGTGGGAAGGTTAACAGATGCTATGCCTCTCTACTGTGTTGTGGTGTATTAAACTTCTATATTGCTATCATAGATTTGGTTGCCTGATGTTGGGATTTGGTTTTCTAGTGTCTAAATAAATGTTTTGCTTCTGTCTTCTATATGAAGAATCTGTTATATTTTGCTATTAAGAACTATGCCAGCATATCTACAGTCACCATTGGCATTGTGAATATTGCATTGGCACTATAAGGGTACAGTGCTAGAGATGGGGAGTTTCTATGTCTAAAAAAGACTGAGACATAAAAAGAGAAGATAGCAATAAAATCTATTTTATTTTTAAAAAACCATTTCCTCATTTATGTGGCATTGCTCAGAAAAGAGACCTTGCACAGAAGGTAATTCCCCATAAATCTGAAGGCTCATATGTTTTATAGAATTTGAAAGTTTGCTTGGGATCTTAAGGATCATTAAGATTACTTGTTTAAGTTACTTCAAAGCTACACCTTTAAAAAGTACCATGAGGGGTTGGAGAGTGGGAGGGATTGAAACCCTTGTAAAATGTATTACACACTTCTCTGTTTACTTAAACAAAATGTTCTGAATTGGATTAATGCTTTGTTGGTGGTTCAGGGTCATTATTATAAACTCCAATTATTGTGCTATGGGGTACCTGTTCAGTTCTATGTCTGCTTTCTTACTGTCAGGCTTTCTGCTCTCTTTTCTGCTTTTTATTGTGTCTGCTTCTAAGAGCAACCCCTCTTCATCCACACACTCTTCCCCTTCAAGTTTGCTATGATTAATTTGCTGTGGGCAGGGAAACCAGATAACCAAGCCTGTCAGGATTGTGTGTTAAATTAGGATCAATAAGTCTTTGAATGAGCTGGTCAAGAGTAAGGTGTATGGCTTCAGTTAATGGTTTGGGTTTTTTTCCTAATACCAATTTTTCAGGGCTCTGGGGTCCTTTTTGCTTACTTCTGGTGCAAGGCTGTCTTCTAGAGGGTTAGGGTTTCCACGAGGTTTGATAAGTGGGGTGTTAACTGCATTCCAAAGTGCTGCTGGTTTCTTGGCCTAAATGATTTGCTAGATTTCTGTCCTATAGGTTTCATAACAAAAAGATCACATTGCTTTTACTCTTACGCTTTCCCCAAACTTCACTGTTCATACACACACATACACACACACACACACACACACACAAACACACACACACACACACACAAAACTGTGGAGAGATAATGGATACATGATGAACAATTTAGGAAATTTGACAAACACCAAGCAATAACCTCAAGTAGATATCCATCCAATTCTAGCAAAAACAGAGGTGTTTCAAGTATAACAAGACCCAAAAAAGGCTTTGCACAAAGAAATGAGTTTTTGTCCTGTGATGATTTCTTTCTTTCCCACAAAAGTGGTGAAGTAAAATTGTAAGATCAAATATTCTCCTCAGGTGAAAGCTTTCCCTTTAGACAATATCTATGCTAGGCTAATAACTCACTTCTTCTCATGGCTTAGCCTGCTTTTTCCTCAGGAAATGAGTAGCAAGGTTTGCTTTTTCAGTTTCTATAGAATAGCACAAGACCTGAACAAAAAAAAAAACAAAAAAACCTCTTTCTGCCTCTCCTGCAGGGAGAATTCTCCTGCACCCTTGTAAATCGGTAGAAGATTTCCCTCCACAGGTTTATGACAGCCCTGAGTCAGAAAGTCGGGCTAAATGACCATAATAAAAAAGCAGTAATAATACACTCATACCATAACACAAGGGCTAGCCCTCAGCAAAATTGTGAAGTGGCAGAATTTTGTCTTTGATGCACTCACTTTCTCCAAGTTATTGTACCCAGTTCCTGGCTCAGGCCCAGAGATTTCCTATTACTATAGGTATTTCCTGTCAGACAGCTTTTTGATAACCATTCACACTCAGGTGAGAGTGAATTAAAGTATCATCTGGATATCTGTCGTAGGGGTAAATACACTTAAAAAAGTATACTGAGGGGAGTAATCCCAGTTAACCAAGAGTTCCTGAAGTGGAGTCAAGAAGACTCATCTTCCAGAGTTCAAATCTGGCCCAGACACTTACTAACTATGTGACTCTGGGCAGGTCACCTAACCCTATTTGCCTCCATTTCCTTATTTGTAAAAATGAGCTGGAGAAGGAAATGGCAACTTTGCCAGTTAAACCCTGAATAGAGTCACAAAGATTTGGATATGACTGCAACAACTGAACAACAACAAAATGCATAATAATTTGCAAAAAGTCTGGCATCTATCAGGCGAAATTTTGGAGCAGGTTGTCTTCTCTTTGGTAGAGTGCCTCAGCCAATTGCCAGCTGTGGAAATGTGGTTTAGGAACAATTTTAAGAGGATTCTTTGTCCTTTTCTATAAGTAAGACACTTTTTCCATCTACCTCATAAGGTCAAAAGAAAGTTAAAATAATTTATGTAATCTGTTTTGTTACTATAAAATGCTATCAAATATTGGTTATGTTATAGGACCAGAGTTTTAGAGCTATAAGGGGACTTACAACTTATCTCTTCCTGACATATTTAACTATCCTTGAGTGTTATGGATTCCTTTGGGTAGTCTGGCAAAACTTATGGACCCATTCTGAGAATCATGATTTTTTTGAGTGAAGAAAATAAAATGTGTAGAATTAAAATAGAAAGTGCATATTATTATACAATTATCAAAATACTTTTTAAAGTACAAAGACCATAGGTTAAGAACCTCTGATCTAAATCTAGAATTCAAAGTTCTATAATCAAATGTTAAAAATATGTATGTATATATATTATTTTTATTATTAACTACATGCAACTGGGAATTAAGATATACAGGCACTGGGGTAGGGAGACCCATCCTGCCCTACTGGAAAGTCAGAGGGGTGATGGGGGAGGACATAGGAGAGAGCAGATTGGGGGAGGGGCTATACAGTGGGATTGCTGTTTTGGGGTTGTGGATAGGGGAAAGACAGGGAGAAAATTTGTAACTCAAAATCTCATGGAAATGAGTGATGTAAATAAGAAAATAAATAAATAAGTAAATGAATGAATGAATGAATGAATGAATAGATAGATAGATAAATGAATGAATGAATGAATAAATGAATAAATAAATAAGTGAATGAATAATTTTTTTTAAAAAAGGAAAAAAAAGAACCTCTAATCTAGTTCAATCCTCATATTTTACAGATGGGGACACTGATGCCTAGAGTTGTAAAGTGACTTGCCCAAAGTCATACAACTATTTACATGGTCTGAGATTTAAGCACAGGTGGTATTAATCCAGGGTCCCAGGAGGAATTTGATGATGATCCCAGAATGTGATGAAGTCTGCAAAACTCTTCAAGACCTGGGATACCATTGGATATCAATTCCTCATTTTAGATGTGAGGAAACTATGGAATTGAGAGACATGCCCAGCTTGTGAAGTCGGATCTTTCTGACTCTAAATCAAATGTTTTTCCTGCCAACAAATAGCAGGGTATCATTTCCAACACGTAACTCAGTGTTTTATACATAGTAAACAATTAATGTTGGTGGAGTTGAATCGAATAGTCAGGTGAAGGAAGAATAAAGCATTACTCTCACCCTCTTTCTCTTTTTGTTTTTTATCCTTTCAAACTTAAAAAAAAAAAATGGCCTGGCATTTCCTCAAACCTAACAGATTAGAGAGAACCAAGGAGAGAGAGTTTATATCTAGGTTGTGTGTAATAACTGGATCCAACTTGAAAATTGTAGCTAATGGTTATAGGTGATATGCGTATGTATGTCTATACACATACACATGCACATATATATATATATATATATATATATATGCATACACATGTGTGTATGGGTGTGTAGACCTATGCATATATGTACATACATATACATAAATTCATATGTATATATAAAATTTCAGATGACTTCTAGTCAATATTCTTTTCTAATTCACCTGAATATCAAGTCTCTTTTATACATAAAGGGTTTAATTTGATATCTTGCTTCTAAGATCTGACCTAGGGGTTGGTGCTAGGCCATGGGTTATAGAGATGTCATCAAAGTTAGAAAGTTGTTCCTTCTTTTAATTCCATTAAAGGGACTTTAGGTATGGAAGGACCAAACTGAATATATTCAAACTTATCAGAGCTCTTCAAAATATTTAATTGTTCAATAATGCCTTCCCTTTAGGGATATGTGTGTATACATATGTGTGTGTATATTATATCTATATATTTATGCCTCTTTATATATAAATTTTATGCATATATTGTATGGGTATATGTATACATACATATGCATATGTATGTATGTATGTGTGTGTATATATACGTATGTGTGTGTGTGTGAGAACTCATCACATCACTATAGGGAGGTGGATAAAATGCTTTATTGTTAAGAGTTCTTAAGTCTTCCTTAGTAGTTTTGCTTTATAATATACTCGTCATGTATAAATTCTTTTCCAGGTTCTGCTCGTTTCATGAAAGTCTTCGTAGGTTTGTCTAAGATAGTCACATTTGTCATTTCTCATGACTAAACAATATTCTATTACATTCATGTACCATAATTTCTTCAACCATTTCACATTTGATGGGCAACCCCTTAATTTCCAGGGTGGGCAGGTGAGGTTCACTACTAAATGAATCTGCTGATTTGCATATATTTATACATATGGGTATTTTCCTCTTCCTTTGATTTCTTCGGGGTATAGACCTAGTTATGGTATCATTAGGTCAAAGATTATGTACAATTTAGTGACTTTCTTGACATATTTTCAAAGTTGAAGAATGTCTGGAACAACTCACATTTCTACCCCCAGTATATTAGTGTACCTTGTTTTCCCAAAGCTCCACCAAAAATGTCATTTTCACCAATCTGTTGGGTATGAAATGAAGCCTCAAAGCTGTTTTAATTTGCATTTCTCTAATTATTAATGATTTGTAGCATTATTTGATATGTCTATTGATGACTTTGATTTCTTCTTTTGAGAACTATGTTTTTATATCCTTTGACCATTCATCTATTGGGAAATGACTCATTCTCATATATTTGAATTGATTCCTTTTGTGACTTGGAAACTGGACCTTTATCAGAGAAATTGTTCAATAGATTTTCCCTCGGTTAACTATTTTTCTTGCAATTTTAACTTCCTTAGTTTTGTTTATACATCTAAAATTTCAAAAATTTTATGTGATCAAAACTGTGAATTTTTTCTTCTATAATCCTGCCCATTTCTTTCATTGGTCATGAGCTCTTACCCTACCCATAGTTATAGACAATTATTTCCTTCTTTTTTCCTCATGATGTGATGTATGTCTATGATGTCTGTCTGTCATGTAGATATCTGAAGCTTATCATGGTGTGAAATGATGATCTAAATCTAATTTCTGAAGGAATACTTCAATTTTTCTCAAAGTTTATGTTGCATAGAAACTGTGCCTCAGTAGGTGAGGCATTTGAGTTTATCCAGTGCTGAGACATTCTGTTCATTACCTTCTATATGTTGTATACCCAAATCTGTTCTTCAATTGAATTTCTACTTTTTTAGCTTCTATCAAATAATTTTGCTGATTACTGCTTTGTAGCTTACTTTGAGATCTCATACTGCTTAGTTCAGCTTGTATTCCACCTCCCCCCATTATTACCCTCATCTTCATTTGTGACATCATTGCTTAATCTTTTTTTTTCCATTTCTTTTAGCAAATATGGTTTTGTTTGAGTCTATGATAGAAGATGTAGAGTTATTCACTTCTCCTGGGTTGTTTCAATTATCCCTGCACCTATATTATTTATTGATGTCAATTCAATCTTACCACCTGTGTTGGGACTTTGTCTCTAGGTCAGGCTCTGTCCACTTCTGGAGGAAATGATAGGAACTCCTTTAATCCTGCTTAGCATTATATGAAGATCTGCTGCTGCCTCCTCTAGGTATCTAGTACTGTTTTAAAGGAAATCAGGAGTGCCTCGGGCCAATAAACTGAAAACTCTCAGCACCCTAAATTGTTTGGTTGTTTCCTTCCTGGTCTGAGGGTTGTAGGCTTTTAACCCCAGTTCTGTGTCTGGACAAATGAATGCTCATCTGTAGTTAGAGTGCCCAAAGGAAAGTTCTGACCACAGTCCCTGTCAATGCAATGCAAGGCTTTACAGGGTAAGAATAGTAACAAAACTGGAGAAGAGTAAAATGATCCACAGAATAAGAGTAAAAAAAAAAAGCCTCCAGTCGAATTCAAGTACTCCAGGGCTCTTTCAAATAGATTACACTGCTTCTACCGGGATATCCAAGGCTTGGGCATCCTGCTGACTGACTGGGATATAATCAAGCTGATGTCTCACCTGAAGTTGTTTACGCAGATGAATAGATTCCTGCATGAAACCCTGCCCTTTCTTGGGAACCAGACGCAACAAACCTGACCAAACTCCTGAACCTCCCTGAGGGACATGCAAAGGATCCAGAACAAACCTGAAAAGCTAAAAAGAAGAGGCAAACCTGTGGTGTCTATAGCTCTGATGCATTGGCAATAACTTATCTTGATTCTAGTTAAACATAGTAATGTTTGTTTTCTGCTATTTACTTGCATTCAGGAGCTGGACCAAAGTGATCTCTTGCTGTCAGAGGCAAAAAATGTTCAGTGCTGACAAATCATTGTTACCACCAAGTGAATGTATCTCTTCTGATGGGGGTTATGGCCATACCACTAGGTGTACATCTCTGACACTCAGCTACCCCCTGCCCAACAGTTGTATTAAACTGTGTTGGGTTTAAAGAAATAATAGGAGACAATTCCCAAAATTTCAAGTAAGCACAGTATCACTGGAATAAGTGTATAACCTCCTGAGGGGACTACTTTGAAGAGGATGACTCCCATTTGCATGTATATATCTTGAGTTGTTTTTGAATAAGGAAAAAAGAAACCCAGTCTCATCACTTTATAGCCTCACCTCAGGGGCTTTCGTTGATGCTTTAAAAATCTGATCATAAAAATAGGTGACAGCCCTACTGTTAAAGATCTATAAAATTGGAGAGGGTAATTTACTTCACTCAGAATCCCCTTGCTACTCCCAAACACATTTCTCCCACCAGCAATGGAAAGTTGATTTATTTTCCTCTCTATGGTATTTATAACCCTCTGGCTGTGTCTACTTCAGGCTACCAGATCAAATGTTTTCCCTGAATTGACCGGTCAATTCAATCCAACAACCACTCAAGTTTTTTTCTGTTTCTTTTAGCAGAACAGCCTAGTGGGTCAGACTGTACTGTTCCCACTGACTAGTTAATTTGGAATATGCGAATTTAATTCCACAGGCACTAAGTCTCCAAATGGAGTTATCCCTAAATAAGCAGAAATGGTGCACAGCCACAATTGTGAGGTCATAGACTCTTAGAAGTATGACTTGATTAGAGTGAAGGGATCATTGGACTGACAGATACCTTAGAGGTCACCTAGTACAGCCTGAGATGAGGAAATGACAAACCACACCAGGATTTTTGTGAAGAAAACACCAAATGGGGTCATGAAAAGTTGGACGCAACTGAAACAGCTCAACAACATTGAAATCCTGACTTTTTCTAGGTTAGGAAATTCAGTTCCAAAATATTAAGTAACTTTTCAAAAGTCACACCTAGTTAGTGGTTGAACAAAAAAAGTTGCTTTTAAAACTAAGTCTTTTGAATCGTAACCTAGTCTTCTTCTGGAAAGGAGAAAGGTTGACTCATATCCTTCCTCTTTTCTACCTTTTGTTTCCCAGGGTTCCCTGTGCATTTCTGCTCTCATATATATTCCCTGCCCTCCTACAATTCTGGGGAAATGATTTGATGAAATCATGCCTACCAGGCTGTTAAGGATTTACCACATGACTCATCTCAGGGGCATCTTCAGAGTGTCTGAGGAGGACAGCACTTACATGAAAATAAGAGGAAAAATAATGTTTAAGATGCAAGGGCAGCAGAGGAATATGATTTCTAAGCTAAAAGGCCTCCCTAGAACTACTCAGATCACACCATATAGGTGACCACATATACCTCCTTACACATAAAGCAAACCCAAGCTACCAGAACATTTTATCCTTTTGTAGCTCTCTCTGTCTGTCTCTGTCTGTCTCTCTCTCTGTCTCTGTCTCTGTCTCTGTCTCTCTCTCTTTCTCTCTCTCTCTCACTCTCTCTCTCTCTATATATATATAATATGGTAATTTTTTTCATATACACATATGCATATACACACATATATGTGTATATGTATGTGTGTATATGAGTGCATATGTATATATCTGTATATGTATGTGTGTACATTTATAAATCTGATCTTAAAAATTGCATGATAGGAAGATTTTTTTCTCTCGTATGTATTTGTGTATATGTATATATATACACATATACATACATACATATATGCAGAGAGAGAGAGAAACAGAGAGTATACTGACCTTTTTCTAATATTCACCACCTTCTCACATAGGAGGAGGCCACGGCCCTGTGCTGCTTTTCCCATAAGTTCAGAGAATTTCTCTTTATCGGCAACTCTGCCTGAACATATAGGGCCTCTTACAGATCCAGGAGAGACACAGCCCCCAAAATGCATTGCAGTGCTTTGAACACACTCTGAATAGCTCTTGTCTGTCAGGAGACTTCATTTCATGTTTCAGATTTTTTTCCCAGGGGGCTTTGATGTTAATCCATTTCACACTTCTATCACATCTGTTCTTCTTCCGGCTTTCTTATCTCTTCTGAGCATTCAAATACATATATGAAAGGGGGAAAAAAAAGTTTTTTCTATCATTGTGCAGTTTCTAAAGTGAGACTTTAATGATGAAGCATATTTTAACTCACTTCATTGATACTGTTTTAACCACACAGGTCGCTATAAGCATGCTGTACTCTGCAATATATGGTAACTCCTCTTAATTCTGGCTTGGGTGATGGCTGTAATTAAAAGAGCTGTCTAGGTAGGTCTTAGAACCCTGGAGACTGGGGCTATGGCTGCCTATGTAGCAAAAATGAAGGATGTATATGGCAATTATCTGGTGAATTTGTTCAATGTAAATAGCCAAATGGGGAAATGTAGACCAGAAAACTAAATCCAGTCTGAGGCTTGATTTAGCCAGCTAAATTATCCAATACACATTATATACCTCAGTGTTTACCACAGAAAGTGGCGATTTAAGAAAGTAAGCTATTTAGACCATTGAAAAGGAAAGTGCTCAGGAGGGATAATGAGATTGGAGATCTGAATTGTCCCGGTTGTTTCTCCACAATGCCCAGATTCACCAGCTATTTAACCAATTCATCTTTGTTTGCAAAGTCTACAGGACAGGACTAAACTGAAGAAGAGAGATCTCACCCACAAATTATGTCTAGAAAACGAGTAGGGAACCTGGGGCCTAAAGGTCACATATGACCCTCTAGGTCCTCAAGTACAGCCCTTTGACTGGGGTTATGTTCTGTGAAATTTGGATTTAGTCAAAGGGATGCATTTGAGGACCTAGAAGCCACAAGTGGCCTCCAGGCTGCAGGTTCCCTACCTCTGGTCTAGAGATTTCTAAACAAGGCTGAAACAAGAGAAAAGTTATAGAATATTTTTTTTTATTTCTGAGAAAGCTTGTGACTACAGTAGGAGCTGATTGAATGAGGGGAAATTTTTAGGGATTTGGATTTTCTTTTCCTCATGGATGGATATGACTGTCAGTTGGGAACACAAGACTATTCCTTAGGTACAAAATCCAGTACCAAGAAGGCAAAAAATTAAAAGGGAAAATGGGGCAAATAATTTAAATTATTTCAGAAAAGCCTAAACTTCCTCCTTAGATCAAAGTTTACAGAAAAGAAACCAGCCACTAAATTAGTCATATATCACGTACATATCTCTAAGGTGGGGGCTATGATAATAGATGTAACAAGATTAAAAAAAAAACAACTTAGAAGAGAAGCTCTTAAACATCAAAGTCTGTTATATATTCGTCCTTGTACCCCAGTCCCTTGAACATTTTGTTTGTTTTTATTCAAACCCATGACTTCATCATTTTATAGAGAACTTTCAGCGTGACAAATTCCCATACCAATGCAGATTGGCCATTTCTCTTAACACCTAGAACAGTGTTTAGCACATAGTTGCTTCTTAATAAATGGCTGTTGGTTGATTGATTGTAGTCTTAGAGAACTTCTTTCAGCACTGAGAGGTTAAGCAATTTGCCCATGTGATCATTTAAGAGGCAGAATTTGAACCCAGGTCTTTTTGATTCCAAAGATAACTCTCTATCCATCTCATCATAGGAACTGCAGTTTGATTCGACAAGAAGCCAACAGTAGAAGATGTCCTCTTTTTTAGGACAAAGAAGGAGAAAAGACCGAAATCTAGGTCATACTTCATGCTCCACTGTGCCCCTTACCTTGCACATAGTCAGTGCTTGGCAAGTATTCCGTTAATTGAATTATTGAGAAGATAGTCTCTGCCCTCAAGGAGTTTACACAACTTAGTTGGGGAGAAGAGGCACAAACATGTTTGAAAAAAAAAATTTACAATTTTGTAATTAACTAGTAATAAAGTTAGTGATGTAAAAACAATTGCAAGGCAATACTGTTTTGTCCTGGATGGTGACCATGGAACCCTAAATCTGGGCCAGATAGAAGTGTGTGACACTTTGATAGACAAGAGTGGCACTGGGAGAATAATTTCCAACGACAAATTGACTAAGGAGGTTCAAGGAAGTTCAAAGGAATAGGACCTTTTGACACATCCAAAAGCAGATCAAGTGAACATTTTGCACAGATGACTTAACCAACAGGCAGAACAGGAATATCAGAATTCCCTAGGGAGAGTACAGCAAATTGTATTAGAATTGATGAGGTGGCAACTGTGAGCTAGAGCTGCAATCTGGCAAGTAGAGTGATCCTCATGTGAGAGACAACATTTTTTGATAGACAAAGTGTATTGTCCTTCTCTCTGACAATCTCACCCATCAAGAAGCACCTGCATTGCTATTTCCAAAACCGTCCTTCTTCTGAGGAAGCCTGTCTGGACTCCAAAGCCATATTTTGAAGAGTATTGCTATTAAAACTCATGAATTAGGTTTAGGGTATGCAGGTTAGGAGTGGATTCCTAGGTTCTTTCTCTAGGCCTTGACCCATTGTTATATGCAAAGTACTGGAGACAGAAGAGCTCCAACATCTGTGGGCATCTAGAATATCCTTGCAATGCATTCTTCTGGACCACCCATGTGATCATTTAACTTGTGTTAATGTAACTTGTGTTAGAGTTATGAGGAACAGCTTCTATGTTAGGTATGTGGTCTTGATCAAGAACAATAAAATAAGATTTAAGTGCTCACAGAAGCCAGTCCTTTGTGATATTAGGTCACAGAGCTCACTGCATCCCTCACGGGAAAGTATCTGGTCAGCTAGTCAGCAAGCTTAAAGAACGGCAGTCAGCATAACACTTTAGCTAGGTCTAATCCCTAATGATATGATCTCCCTCCCTGGTTAGTAGTTCCCATTAACCCTCTATTTCTATTAAAAATTAGTGATATGTTTTGTTTTTACATCACCAACATTTCCCTACTCTTCCTTGACCCATCCCAAACAGACATGAAGAAAAGAGGAAAAACAAAAACAGTAAGACCAGCTAGAATATAAACTGAATCCAGCTGTAGTGTTCCACACCCATAGTGTTTAAACTCTTCATATCTCTTCTTTGGGACCAAGCTTGTTCGTTAAAATTTTATAGAATTCAGTTTAGATTATTTTGTTATTGTTGTTCTTTTAATTTTCAGTTGTAGTCATTATATGTATTGTTTTCCTGGATCTATCTATTTTCCTTTGCATCAATTCCTATAACTTCCCATGATTTTCTGTGTTCATTAAATCTCTCATTTCTTACAGCAAAATAATATTCCATTACATTCATGTCTCACTATTTGTTCATCTCTTCCTCGATTGATGGGTGTCTACTTTGTTTCCATTTCTTTGCTACTACCAAAAAATAACTTCTATAAATATTTTTATGTATATGTAACCCTCTGCTTCTATGATAGCTTAGCTATCTTGAAGACAGCCTCAACTTTGGCATGTAGGGTTTCCATTTCTCTGGATCAACATTTGCTACCACTGTTGCAATGGGATGCTGAAAAGAAAGACTGTTAAAAATCATAGTAGAACAATAGAGTGAAACAAAGAGTTGCTTTGATAACAGGTGCTGTTTAGGTTTTAATATGGCCAATAGAGGAATTTGTTTTGTTTGACTTCTCATATTTGTTACAAGAATTGTTTTTTCTTATTTCTTTTCCATTGTGAGATACAGTGATTGAGAGAGAGAGAAAATAAGTGATTATTATAATAAAACATAACAAAACAAACAAAAACTAATGTATGATTAATCTTTATAACTTTGAAGTATAGTTTCTCAGTTTCATTTGCTCATCAGAATGTGAATGATGGAGAGTTCAGGTTTTACCTAAAGTATATTAGTATTGCTGGCCAGAAATATGAGATGAACAGAGGAGCGTTATCAAAAGTGATGAATTCAAGTCTATGGGGTTCTAGCACTTCCTCAATGAACTTATGGGGAATGTCTGTGGCAATATTTGAATTGCTGTTTTGTATGGATTAAGTTATTTTCTTAAGCATTTTACATTTGGCCTGGAGGGAGGCCGATGACAAACCTCAATTCACTATTTCCTGTGGTCACGAGAACTTCTTCAAAGGTTAGAAAATTGCAGGCAACTTGTCCCACTGGTCTTCAGCGTAGATATTACCTTTTTAGAACAATATTCATTGCTCCGTTTGTTTATTCAAATACTTCATGACCTGTTCTCAACCTACAATCATGGGCTTATTATATATTGCCCCCATTAACACACTCTTTGTTTCAGCCATACCATCCTATTATTTGTGCATGACATCTCATCTCTCCTTTTTGTGGCTTTGCATTAATTGTCCCCATCCCAAGAATGTACTCTTTCCTCACTTTGGCCTCTCAGAATACAGAACTTATTTCACTATTCAGTTCAAGTGCTACCTTCTACATGAAACCTATCCTGATCCTCCACGCTGCCAATGGAGATTCCTTGCCCTCTGCTTCACTTAAATCCAATTCACATGCAAGTCAATATATCATCTTGTGATGATTTTGGCCCTCTGAAAACAAAAGACAGACATTTATTTTGCATTTGTTTTCCCTTGATAGAATGTAAGCTTATTGAGGATAGTAAATATTTTCATATTTGGCTTTAGATCCCTAGGACCTAGCACAATACCTTGCACTTAGTAGACACTAAAAAATGCTTGCTGATTGATAGACTGAATGGAAACTTCATCTACCAAGTGATACTGTAACCATGAGAAGTCCAGTGTTATTCAATGCAGAATCTTCAACCTTTTACTAGACATCACCAAAAGGCTATCATGGGCTTGTCTGAATAGTTTGCATAAGATTTCTCTGGAGGGCATGAATAGTGGGGAGCAGCCATGGAGAAGACCAATCAAAGCTGATTCTCTTCCACTGACATAAATAGCAGCCAATTGTGGCCTTGCTGTCATTGTCATAGTTTTGCTAAAGTTAAATCATACCCAGGGGGTCCAGGAATAGTTAGTTTGCAGTGCTATTGCCTAGAAGGAAAGCTATAGTAGATATTGGTTGAGAAAGTCTTGTATTCTAGTTTCTGAACAAGGGTAGCTGCTTTTCCTTGGTATTTTTGATATGGTGTACTTTAACCAACTGAAAAAGACTTTTCACCAAACCTACTGCTGATTAAATTTATAAGATATATGGTCTTATATTTCTTATGGTTGACCTGAATGGTGAGCCCATGTTGAGTTCTTATGACTGAATTTCCAATTCTTTGACACCACAAAAAGAGCTGCTATGAGTATTTTTGTACATATAGGTCCTTTTCTCTTTTTTTATGATCTCTTTGGGACAAACATTGTAGTGGTATTCCTGGATCAAAAGTATGCACAGTTTGATTGCCCTTTGAGCATAGCTCCAAATTGCACTCCAGAATGGTTGGATCAGTTCACAATATCACCAACAATGCTTTAGTGCCCCAATTTTTCCTACATCTTCTGCAACAATTACTATTTTCTTTTTCTGTCATATTAGCCAATCTGATAGGTGTAAGGTATAGCTGTTCTAATTTTATTTCTCTAATCAATACTGATTTAAAGCATTTTTCATATGACCATAGAAAGATTTAATTTATTCTTCTGAAAACTGTCTGTTCATATCCTTTGACCATTTATCAATTGGAGAATGACTTGTATTGTCATAAATTTGACTCAGTATGTGAGAAATGAAGCTTTTATCAGAAATACTTGCTGTAAAAAATGTTTCCCATCTTTCTACTTTCCTTCTAATCTTGTTTGCACTGATTTTCACTTGTGCTAAAGTTTTTTAATTGAAAGTAATGAGAATTATCAATTTTGTGTTTCATAATGTTCTCTATCTCTTATTTGGCCATAAATTCTTCCCTTTTCCATAATCTGACAGGTAAACGATTCCTTACTCTTCTAATTTGCTTATAGTATTACCCTTTATTTGATCTTGTCTTGGTATAGGGTATGAGATGTTGGTCTATGCCTTGTTTTCGCCAAACTCTTTTACAGTTTTATTAGCAGTTTTTGATAAATAGCGAGTTCTTCTACCAGAAAATGGAGTCTTTGGGTTTTTAAAACAGTAGATTACTATTATCATTTATTACCGTGTCTTCTGTTTTTAATTGATTCCACTGATCTACCATTCCATTTCTTAGTCAGTACCAAATAGTTTTGATGATTGCTGCTTTGTAATATACCTTTACGTCTGGTGCAGCTAAGCCTCTTTCCCTAGAATTTCTTTTCATTAATTCCCTTGATATTCTTAATCTTTTAATTTTCCAGATGAATTCTGTTATTATTTTTTCTAGCTCTATAAAATAATTTTTGGTAGTTTGATTGGTATGACACTGAATAAGTAAATTAACTTAGCTAGAATTGTTGTTTTTATTATATTAGCTCAGTCTACCCAGGACCAATTGATATTTTTCAAATTGTTTAAATCTGACTTTGTGTGAAAAGTGTTTTGTAATTGTGTTTATATAGTTCCTATGTTTTTCTTGGCAGATGGACTCACAAATATTTTATATTGTCTACAGCTATTTCAAATGGAATTTCTCTATCTCTTCTTGATGAGTTTTATTGGTAAATATAGAAAAGCTGATGATTTTCATGGGTTTATTTTATATCCTGTAACTTTGCTAAAGCTGTTAATTATTTCAAGTAATCTTTTAGTTGATTCTCTAATATTTTCTAAATATACCATCTTTTCATCTGCAAAGAGTGCTAGTTTTGTTTCCTCATTGCTATATCTAATTCCTTCAATTTCTTTTTCTTCTCTTATTGCTAAAGCTAACATTTCTAGTACAATATTGAATAATAATGGTGATAATGGGCTGACATCCAGATTAAAAGAGACTTCCCAATAAGCATTTGTTGAGGCCCAGCCCAGTGCTAAAATATCTCTTAATCTCTTGTAGGGAAGAAGCAGTAGTTAAAAAAAAAAATCAAAAAGTTTATAGCCTCAGAAAGCACAAAGAAAGGGAGAGAGTAATGGCATTAGACTAATATATTAAAAGAAAACCAGTTTCATGCAAAATGTTATCAGAATTAGGACAGAGATGATTGTTCTACTTATTTTATCCTATTCCTTGATTCCCAGCTTTTTAAAAAGTAACTGCTTCTATCATGATAAATGAAGAACACTTCTGAGAAGAACTATACATTTAAAGAATATTGGATCTATTATTCAAATTTAAATGGGTGCTATTGTCAATGTTATCTATCTTCTCTCTCTTTTCATTGAATGAAACATTCCAATTTTAAATCTATAAACTGCTTGCAGGACATTCTGTACTCAATATAGTATTTCATCATTGTATGCATATGCCATAATTAGCAATGTATTCAACAGTTCTTGTTATTCAGAGTTATCTATAACTGATGCTGAGAAGGAGCAAAAGGGGAAGTTTGGATATCTAATACTTAAAGAAATGTGATATAGAAGAGAGAACATATTTCCCTGTTGGTCCAGAGAGCAGGACTTAGAAGCCTGCTTGGACATAATCAAGAGGATGCTTTAGGCTCAAGTTAGAAAAGAACTTCATATTACTGGAGCTACCCAGAATATTAGGGCAAGTGGCCTCTGGGAGTTAGTCAGCTCTTCATCAGCTAAACTGTTCATAGAATGAATAGGAGAGTAATAGGCAAGATATAGAAGGACCTTCTATGGCTTGCAGTTTGGATAAGGTGAGATAAAATATTCCCTCAAAATGTAAGATCTAAATGTAAGAACCATAATTCTATGAGTGAGAGAAATCATGGTAAAGTAGATAGGGCACTGGATTTAGAGTCAGGAAGATACAGATTCAAATCTTTTCCTTAGATTCCTACTATTTATGAGAACTCTAGGCAGGACATTTAACCTCTTTGTGTCCCAGTTTCCTCATCTGTAAAATAAAAGGATTGCATTTGATGACCTCTGAATCTATGATCCTATAATTCTATGGTTCCATGATTCTACAATGCAACTACCTAGTGAGTTTCCTTGAAGCTACAATAATACTTCAAGGATCTTTAATTTCCTCGATGTCGATACTCCCAATAATGTTAGTGGCAATCTTTCTACGACCTATTAGATGGTCTTTGGAAGCTGGTTTTATTTTTGTAAAAATCCATTACTTACAACTAACTTGGTAATAAACCTCTCTGAATTTAGCTACTCTAGTCCTTAGAAAACAAATACGCAATCCATTATTTTTGTTCTATACTATAATCATGCCATATTAAAGAAAAGAGAAAGGAAAGTAAATGTCTAAACTGTTGGTGACAGAGAATTATTTCCAATAAAAACTGAACATCAGCATCAGAGAGACTCCAAGCTCAAAATGCATTAGAAATATTGATTATCCTCTCTCCATGAAAAGTGAAATTAGTTTTCTTCCTACTCAATTGATGAGTAAAGAATGAGAGGCAAGTCAGGTTACACTGTGAGTCACAAACAAGTGGACTAGAAATTCTGAGTGTGTGTCTTGGCTCTCTAAACCATGTATAGGAATGTTCTTCTTATGGGCTGAGGCAGAGAGACTGATTCTTATGACATAGGCTGAGACTCTGAATTAGAGAACACAAAATGGCCATGGTTAAAGAGTACCCATTCAGGAAAAGGCTAAAAGCATGTCACTGGTCTAGGAGAGCCAGGGATTGGTTACCGGAGGTACAGGCATTAAAGAGAGCATGACAAAGCAAGACACAGGGAGGGAACTGTGGAATCTGTATCAAAAGTATGGGCTAGCACCATGGGATTAAAAGAATGTGAGGAATAGGCTGAGATATAGCCTAGGGTCCAAGATTTTATCTATACACATACACACACATACACACATATATGCTTAGCGCATGAGGCCAGTCCTACCTTCTGCTACTTCTGAATCAACTTCAGGTGCAAGCTGGTCACCATCACCACTAGAATTTTAGTGAGGGGAAGCAGTTATTTCTTAGTGATGCCGCTAGATCAGGCAGTATATTTAGCCCTGGGGCTGGAGTCAGGAAGAACTTGAGTTCCAATCTGAATTCGGACAATTCTGAGCTGTGTGGTCCTAGGTTAATCACTGAGTTTCTGTCCCCCTCATCTCTAAAACTGGAATAATAATAACACCCACCTTCCCAGGGTTATTGTGAGGATCAAATAAGGTATTAGTTATAAAGTTCTTAACAAGGTGTCCAGCACATTGTAAGCACCATATAAATGTTAGCTTTTTTTTTTTTATTATAAATACAAATCTGTGTGATTTACCCCTTTACTGACCTTGAGCTTCTTCCCCTAGGAGGGGATTAGACAAGATGATCTCTCAGAGGACTTTAAACTCAAGGCTTTGATGAATTTGTGCTTCTGTTCACTGTAGCTCAATTGCTTGTGAAGAACTCATCACCATATAGACCTTTGGGGATTTATGTGGCACCCCACAATAAACCTATGAGGCAGATAGTACTAGTATTTTATCCCCATATGGGGAAACTGAGGTTCAGCAAGATGAAGAAAATGCTCTGGTTTTTTTTTTTTTAACTCATTTCAGCCTATCCTCAAGCTACAATTCCAACCTAGCAAATGTTAGATGTACACAATACCAGGTGTCTAGATTTCTCATTTTCCATGTAAATTCTTGTCATTAAATAACTTGGAGTCTTGAATACTATGAAACCATCTTTTATGCCCCTGGGGCATAGCTGCAGTAACAGGCCCTCTTTTTCAAGCTGTTTTTCCATGGATTTTGTGGATTCAAGAACTTATAATAGTTGATACAATTTGTATGATCCCTATGCACTGTGTCAGTGAAGCTTCTGCCTTTACCAGCTAATTCTGTATCCAATTCTTATTTCTAATTGGTAAACAAAACAGTGAGAAAGTTTTAAAATATTAAATTGGATCCTGAATCACCTTAAACTCCATTAGTACACTGTTGTTGGACAGTGATTTCAGCAAATGAGAATCCTAAGTAGAATGTAACACAGAAGACTTAAAAAAAATACTAATCACAGAGATTAGCCAACATAGGCACTTAAATTACCACTCCTGTTTTATAGTTATTATCATACCTCTATAATCCATGTCCCTTTACAAGGCTATTCAAGCTATAACACATGACAGGCAGTGCATTTCTCTGCTATTTATAATGTGCCTTGGGTCATGTTATATGGCATAAGACTAAAGGCAGAATGACTTAAACCACCCAAGAAGTGCAATAACCCCTAACAAATGCACAGCCTGGAGTGTCTTATTGCTGTTATGAAATGAAATTCATACATTAAACTAAGAAAAATTGTCAGACCCTGTGCATTTATTGGGAATCATAAACATGTCTGTCTGTCTATTGATGCATTTCTCCAGCCCATCACAAAAGATAGCTCTTGTCCCAGCCCTTAAGATTACTACTGTATCTGTGGATCAAAACTGTACCAATCCCCTTGGGCTTAGATTTCCCAAGACACTGCAAAACATGGCCATGGTATTGACACCATTGGAACAGGGATATTTTCTTTCTACAATAGTTTTGTCTCCTGATTACCTGTGCATTTGAGCTCAGAAGTGATCTTGAGGGCTTAGGTAAAGCAGCTGATTCAATGTTTTATGAAAATATTCTTGAGTTTTACCTGACTGATTGACTTAGGGTAAACCAAGAGCAATGATAAATGGAAATACATCTCAGTGGAGGGAGGCATTGTGGGGAGAGCAGAAGCTATCAGGAGGAGGGCTGGCTTTATTTAGTACCTTTATTAATGATCTGGAAGAGGGAGGAAACTCAATGCTAATGAAAATTTCAAGCAACACTAAATTGGGAGGTGTTGCAAGTATACATGAATACTGAAAAAAAAAATGTGGATCCAATTAAAGAAGTTAGCTATGTGGACAGAAAATAACCAACTGAAATTCAGCCCTGATGGATACATATAGGAAGGTCCAAATTCAGACCATATACTTGGGCTATGTCACTGCTAAAATTATGTTTAGTACAAAACTGAGTCAGCAAGTTGAATAGTGGCCAAATTTATTCAACTACAGAGTTGTTTTGTTTTTATTTTTCCCCTAGTGCCAAATAACTAGTTTGAATGACTTTTTTTTTTTCCCTTCTTATTGTGCAGACCTAGGAAGCTTAAGCTATTTTGACTTTGGGGCCCAACAGAAGTTTATTCTAACCCTCTGCAGTGGCAGCATATTATATGAGACTTGGGTTTGGTAGTCATGACTTCAATGTCAAACAGATGTGAAAATGTTGGGACAATCCAATGTGCTCTACTAATTAGAATTGGAAAAACCTAATAAGTCACAGGATCATAGAACAAGAGATACAAGGGACTTTAGAGACCCATTCACTGTGACTTTTCAAATTAAGAAAGAGAAAACCCGAGGCCCAGAGACCTTAAGGAAAGCCTAAGGTCACATAGATAATAAAGTAAACAATCAAACTTGAACTCAGGTCTTATGCATCCAAGTTAAGCATTCCTTCTGATGCATTACAATCAATCAATGCATGAGCATTGTCTACTCTATGTAAGGTACATTGGGAGGTCTGGAAGATATAAATAGAAAAGTAAGCCAGTCACTGACCTCAAGGAGCTTACTTTCCACTGAAAAGATTAACCTTTTTCATAGATAAGCAAATACAAGCTATATACAGAATAAATAGACAGTGATTTGGAAGGAGTGGGGTAAGCTGGAAACTAACAATTCCTGGAATCAAGAAAATCTTCTTGAAGAATGTGGCACTTGGGTTGAATCTTGAATGCATTAGGCACTCTTAGAGATAAAGGTGAAGAGGGAGAGCATCCTTGGCTTGAGAGATAGCCTGGGCAAAAACACAGAAGTGGGACATGGAAAGTTATATACAAGATAGAAACAGGGGTATGGTAGGTGTGAGAGAAGGAATTTGTAATCATATTCAAAAAGCTAGCACAATACTGAGAAGGACTTTTTATGTCAAACAGAGGGTTACTTTTTGTATTTTTTCCCCAAAAGATAATGGGAAACCACTGAAATTTATTGATCAGAAAAATAAGCATGATTAGACTTTTGTTTTAAAGAATATCAGTTTGATGGCTGCTTTGAGAAAGTTTTAAAGAAGAGACTAGATTCAGAGAGAATAATCAGGCAGTCCTTAACATTATGCTGGTTGAAAGAATGTTTAATCCTGGGTGCTGGATTTGGAGTTGAGGTTCTGAAGAGGTTATGAGCCCAAGCCATTTTACCCTAAAAGAATTTGAGTCCCATTTGTCCATAGGCCCTGGGAAATCCCGATCCTGACCTCTCCAGAATTTTCCCACTTAATCTGGCTTTTTCATGCCCAGATCTGTTACCCTTTATCTAGCCTACCCCTTCATTGTCTGTTACCACCAGATTGCCTCCAGCTGCTTCCCACTCTGGATCCCATTAAAATCCCATTCTCTTGGTTCCTGGGAATCTGAACTCTAAACACCCCAGTCCCATCAAGATCCTCCTTAGATTCCTCCTCAAGACCCTCCCTAAAACTCTCTTCTAGTCACCCCAGACTGGAATACCACTGCTATGTGCCTTGCACAGTCTTTCTGTGTATAAGATCCATCTTGCCTCCATGAAGGTGTCAGATTCAATTTGGCCTGCTTGTGTGACAAGTGTCACAAATGCACAGGCTCCTTAAGAATCTACCCAATAAGGTGAATCTTTAATAAACTTTGTTTTACTTTGGCTGAAAGAAGACTTGGACCGAATTCATTAGGGCAGGACTTGGCCTGTTGGTATTTCAGGGTCTTGAGCATTCTTAAACCCCAAACCTCAACAGTTCTTTTCACTATTTAGGAAAAATAATAGTAATAATAGCACTAATTATTGACAGGCGATACCCATGGAAAAAAAGGCATTGAGTCTATGATTAATATATGGTATGAGGCTTAGTAATGATGACATAGCAGATTTTTAAAAATTCTAAGATAAGTGTTGTGAGTGCTATTGATTGCAGAACTTTAAAAGTTCAAGTGCCACCCACTTTAAAAGAACCCAATGTACACAAATTCAAACTTATAAAACAGACAAATTAAGGGATGATTACTCACATTACAAGAGAATTCACCTTCACCACAGGGTTTCTTTAAAAAAGCTAGCTCCCTGAGGCATAAAATAGGATTTGACTTACAAAAGAATCAATTCTCATGCAATTTTTTCAGGGACAGGTCACCTGGCTTAATGTGAAGTATACAGGTCCTTTGGAAGGTTTGCTAAAGATTGTATAACAAGCATACAAAACAATGGTTCAATTAAATAGAGACCCTAAGGACCTGTTCTCTCTCCAGTGGAAATGTGTTTATTTCTCAATCAACAAAGGATGCAGGATCCTTCTTATCTCCCCCACAACACTAACCAAATATAATAGTATTGCCTTGTGGGATAAGCTTAGAGGATAGAAACATGGATGTTCAAACTGAAAAGGATTTTAGAAATAATTTAATCCAATCTCCTTGTTTCATGAAGGTGGAAATGACTTATCCAAGATAAATAAAATATTTATTAAGTATTTGCTATATGCCAAGTACTGTACTAGGTGCTGGAGATACAAAAATAAGGAAAAAGACAGACACTGCCCTCAAGGACCTTATTTTCTAATGGGCAAAAACAACACAACTTGCAAAGGGGAACTAGAAAGCAAGAACTGGGTGGGGAAGAGTCTGGAGAGAGAAGTAGGTAGCATGGCTGGAGAGGAAATGGAGGACTCCAGATTTGTGAATAAAAAGTTGAGTGAGAACAGAGACCTTTGTACAGTTCTCAGCTTCTCCTCCAAAATTCTTTCCTCTTTCAGCTTAAAATCATAGCACCCATTCTTTTCTCTTGCCCTTCATATTGGAAAATCTGTTGCCCCCATCTAGAAGGTAGTGGGAACAAAACAGGCCAAATCAGTGAACTCTGGAGCATCTAACCTTTTTCTTATCCCTGAACTGCTCCAGCTACGATGCTGGAATGTGTCATGGTGAATGACTAGGGTTAAATGATGTCACAAGTTCAACAGCTACAAGTCAAGTACACAGTGTTTAATTTGAATGGAATGACCTACAAGGTTCCTTATAATACTTTTGTGCTTATAATTTATAGAGGCTATGACTACATGAGGAAAGACTGATGGATGTGGTGATTGTTAGCTGGAAGAAAAGAAAATATGATGGCTCTCTTTAATTATTTGGAAGAGGGACAAACTCTATTCTATGGAGCTCCAGAGTACAGAATTAGAACCAATGGAGGAGAAGGACAATGCAAGAGTCATCTAATGAATCAAACAAAAGAATTCTTTACACATCAAGTCATTCATTCACTCTATAAATCTGTATTAAGCACCTACCATATGCAATGCCTTGTACCAGGGATATAGTTGGTGAGAGGGAGAATCAAGAAGCCTTATGGAACTGACCTACTAATGGGGAAAGTGGTATGTTCAAAAATAACTATAATACAAGGTTTAGTGTGCAATGAGAGAGACAAAGTGCTGTGTTATTTCAAAGGAGGAAGAATTTGGTTTATTTTGTTTGTTTCTTTTTAAACAAATCTGATGTAAGTAAAGTAACAAATCACTGGAAGTGTATAGCAGTGTTGCTTTGAAATAGTCAATTCTTCACGAGATGAGCTACATGTAACATGCCTGCCTGAGTGTGCTCTAATTAGATCCCTGTTTTCAACTGGCATTGATAAACCACAGTCTTCTCCATTCCCAATGGTACTATAATCACATTGTGTTAGGGTTACTGCCATTGTACTATCATAATCTTACCACTTTCATGATGCATATTTAGATTCTTCCCCCCTTCCCGCCTTACTTTAACGTCAGCCTGGTTAAATGAGGTTATGTTGTATTTAATTCATGACAACATTTAACATTCAAAAGCTTGAAAACACAGTGCAGTGACACCATACAGAGGTTATATGCTACATGGATGACACAGTTACCAATTAGTGAGAAGAAAGGGATGATGTGGAGCTTCTAAAATTAAAATAATTAAAAGCACATTAGAGATTGCTTAATGTGATGGCAAATAGGCCCTCTTGACTCTTAAATTCTCATCCTAGTCACGATATAAATAAAGTCAACACTTGCTGGGCCAGAAGTATCAGTCTTCTCTGTGTATTGAATGAGTGGTGATGGGCAAGAGGTTTCTGCAGAGGTCAAATGAACAGTAAGATACTAGTTTTCTCTTTCAGACTAGAATCCCCAGGGAATTATACTGTGATACCATAGGTCCATTATACACTGTTTTCTTGTACTGTCAAGGATTTGGTTCGTTGGCATCTTCTTAGCTAAGTTATGATGGTTAGCTCTGCCTTTTATGGTGGGTTTCCTTCTTCTGACCACTCTTCTAGGCTGATTAATATCTGGTATTTGTAGTCTGAGATCAAATGACTATATCTCCATGAGGTCCTTCTCATGCCTCCTAGATTGAGATTCTGCCAAGATTCTGACTTTACGACCCTGTTATTGTTTGACCCCTACTTCAGTCCCATTAGCAAGAATCAGATGTTGAACACATTCAAGGGAAAGAGAACATGGTATCTCATCTGTGGGCATCACTATTCCCTCCTCTCAGACTTATTGCATATGGCTCAGCCCAGCCTTCCCACCTCCTCTCAGTCTTTCTGACAGTTGAGCTGGGGGAGGAAGCAGGTGTATGAAGGGAGCTTAAAGTTATACCCACTAAGTGACCATGGGGAGCCACAGTGGGAGCCTGAAACTATCTTGCCAGCATGGATGGGTTTTTACATAGAAGCCAAACTGTTGTCACTTCTGGTTATCTTTTTCCTCTTGGGCACATACCCAATCACCAGGCCAGGGTTGATTGCTGACAGAAGGGTGTCTTCTTCTCAGTGATCTACTGAAAGATCAAGGATGCTTTTTCATTTGAGCTGGATTATTTATGCCTAGACAGATTGCTGTGTATTTGGCAGGACATGGGAATTGCTCAAAAGTGTGTGTGGGAGAGAGTGGAGAAGGGTAACATTATGGATTGTATGAGCAGGATAGTGGTAAGGTTAGTGCTTAACTTAAGAAGATGACAAACAGCTATATATAGAATGATGGGATTGATGAGGGCAGAAGATAGAGGTGGGAAGACTGGTTAAGGAAGCCACAGCAACAATGCAAGCAAGAAGGAATGATAGACTAAACATGATAGTGTGCATGAAAGTCAAGAGATATGTGACTAAAATGTTCATACCTTTTGATACAGAGATCCTACTGCCAGTTCTATTGCCCAAGGAGGTCAAATTTGTAAAGAAAAAATCCATATATACTAACATAATTATAGCAGTATTTTTGTAGCATTAAAGAACTGGAAAGACAGTAGATAACCACAAATTAGGTAATATTTAAATAAATTGTGGCACATGAATATGATGAAATATTGCTGCAAAATAAGAAATTATGTATATGAAGAATATAGGGAGGCATGGGAAAACATATTGACTGATAGTATGTGAAGTAAGTAGAACCAAGAAAACAACATAAGAGAATTCACATCCCTTTCTTCTTTGCAAAGGAAGTAAACTATAGATGAAGGACTCTGCATATACTGTCAGAAGCACTCAGTTTGTCAGTTTTACTGATCTGCTTTTTTTCCTTCTTTCTTTTTGGTTCTTTGTTATTAAGAATGGCTCTTGGGTAGAAGAGGGGAAAAGGGAAGCAAAATTCATATAAAATCAAACTTAAAATTTTTAAAGAGAAATAAAAGAGGGGATAGAAATGAGAGGAAAATGTGAAAGTGGAAATGAATGAACTAGATGACTGGTAGGATGTTAAATTAAGAGAGAGAAGTCAAAACTATCTCTGAGTTTTCAAGCCAGGTTATCAGGAGGAGAATGATGTCATCAACAAAATTAGGAAGGCCAGAAAGAGAGGCCAACATGTTGAAAAGATGATTAAGTGCTGGACATGTTTAGTTTGAGATTTTGGTGAGATATGAATATGGTGATAGTCATCCAGCAATTGAGAATGTGGATCTGGACCTTCAAAGGAAGGATAGGTCTAGGATTTTATAGCATTTTTTTTTAAATTTGGATTGGCTCTTAATATATATATATATACTATAAATAATATATTTATAATATATTATAATTTATAATATAATTATAATATATAAATAAATAATATTTCTTTTAAAAAATATAAACACATGGATATACATGTACACAGCACCAATTCAATTCTTCACCCCAGAATTTAGGTCCCATGCGACATGATTCTTCCCTACCTTTCCAATTTTATTTCTTTTTATTTTTCTTCCTGATCTCTATTCTGGCCAAACTAGATGTCTAGTTCTTGTTAAAAACTGAATGTTCCATCTTCTGTCTTCATGCATTTATATATGCTATGACCTATTCCTGAAAGCCTCCCTCCATATTTATGCTTCTCAGAATCCTAATATTCCTTCAAGATTCAGCACAGACACCTCATATCATAGAGCCTTCCCTAATTTCCCTCCAAATCCACTCCTCTCCTTCTCTTCAAATTCCTTTATATTAAACTTATTTGTGCACATGCTGCTTTCCCCAGTAGAATGTAAAGGGATTTTACATTGAAAAAAAAGGGATTAAATTGAAGGGATGGTTGCATTTCTGTCATTGTATTCCCAGCATCTTGGGTAGAAGAGGGGAAAAGGGATAGAGAACTTTGAGAACCTTGAACAAAATGGGGACTTATCAAATATTCACTAATTTAATTGAATGATAGACCACACTCAAGTGCTATATAATTTGGATTTTTCTAGGAGTTGGGGAGAGAGACTGAGATGTAGCTTATGTTATGTTAGATGTGGAAGCTGTTTGCATTGATGTGGTTATTTAAGCCATAGAAATAGAGAAGATCTGCAAAGAAGAGATGGTACAGTGAAGAGAAATGAGAACCACATTTTAGAAAATAAGTGTATTTAAAGTGTAGGAATAACAAAAGGACTCAACAAATAAGACAAAGAAGAAATGTTCAGAAAGATAAGAGGAGAATCAGGAAAATGATGATTATGAAAGTCAGAGGATTCTTTTTGTAAAAAAGGAATGATCAGAACTATCAAATATAACAGTTTGAGGAGGATAGGCAGAGGAAAGACCATGTCACTTGGCTGTGATGTTATTAGTAAAAGTAGAGAGAATAGGTAAAGTAGAAATGCAATGGAAGGCATCATTTGTACAATGGAACAGGCTACAGATAGTCTTAGAGACTGAACTTTAGTTTAAATCTTCTGACACTTAATAGCTGTCTGAATGTGGGCAAATCATTTAACATTTCTGAGCCTTCGATTCTTCATATATAGAATGGAGCTATAATGATAGTAAGGGGTTGAGAAGTGAGTGGTGGTAAGAAATTGGAGCTAATGAATGTAGACTATTTATTGTTTTATTGAGAAGGAAGGGATGAAAGGAAGTGATAATGTGATATTGTAGATAGGATTCCAGACTCAGAGTCAGGAACATATAGTTTCTTCAGCTGCTACTGTCCTGATTGGTTAGAGGTCACCATTTATGGCTGGCCCCACACACACAGTCATACTACAGGTGAGTGTGACACACACCTCTCCCTCTCATTCTAAAATTATAATCAATTCAGCATTAAATTGCTTCTTAAGAAGGTGTGTTGGCTGATTACCATATGGCTCCATTCACTATTGATATGACTTCTTTGACCAGAGCACCCTTCCCTGGTCACCACTTCCCTATATATATTGTTTCCCTCTATTAGAATCTAAGATCCTTGAGAAAATGATACATGTTGGAGGTGATATGGGGAAATGCGGACACTAAGGCACTGTTAATGGAATTATGAGCTGATTCAACTATTCTAGAGAGCAGTTTGGAACTATACCTGAAGGGCATATCCTTTGATCCAGTAATACCACTGCTAGGTCTATATTCCAAAGAAATCTCCCCAAAAAGGGGGAAAGGACGTATTTGTACAGTTATATTTATAGCAGCTTTTTTTGTGTTGGCTAAGACTTGGAAATCTAGAGGATACCCAATTGGAGAATAGCTGAACAAGTTGTGGTTATGATTGTGATGGAATGTTATTGTGCTATAAGAAATGGCAGGCAGGATGATTTCAGAAAAACCTGGAAAGACTCACATGAACTGGTGCAAAGTGAAGTGATCAGAACCAGGAGAACATGGCACATAGAAAGAGCAAAATTGCATGATGAAGAATTGTGAATGACAGCTATTCTCAGCAATATAATAATCCAAGACAATCCTAAAGGACTCATGATGAAACATGATATTTGCCTCCAGAGAAAGAATTGATGTTGTCTGAATACAGACTGAAGTATATTATTTTTCATCTTCTTTCTTTCTTTTTTGGTTCAAGTCTTGTGGTATAAAATTACTAATATGGAAATGTTTTACATGATTGCACATATATAACCTAGATCAGATTGCTTACTGTCTTAGAGAAGAGTAAGGGAAGGAATAAGGGATGGATTGAATTTGGAACTCAAAACTTTAAAAATATGTTAAAATTGTTTTAACATGTAATTAGGGAAAAATAAAATATTATTTTAAAGAAAATATAAGCTCCTTGAAGGCAAAAACTGTCTCTCATTTATATTTTGTTTCTCCAGTAGTTTATATAGTACCCTGTACAGAGTTATTTTGTTTTCATTTGTTCAGTTACACGTCTGATACTGACCCTGACACTTAACATTTCTATGACTTTGTATTATCCTCTGTGAACCTTAGTTTACCCATATGTAAAGTAGAAATAATGATACCATTCGGTACCCAATGCAGCATTATTGTGAGGCTCAGATAGAACAATCTTTGCAAAGTACTTTGTGAATGCATTAGTATTGTGTAAAAGTCAGGAATGATTCTATAGATAAGGTAGTGACTTGAGAGGTAACAGGTTTGAAAGTGTGAGTGTGTGTTTAGAGTAGAGAGATGAGCATATTTATATTCCAAGGAAACCAGTGGAGAGGGAGATTGAGGACACAAGACTGAAAAGGGATAATTAATGGAGCAAGTCCCTGAGGAAGCAAGAGGAGACAAGATCATGCATCCTTCTGAAAGATAATTTCCACTGGATAATAAATGCAATCCCCAAAATGGATTGCAATCTGTACCACTGGAGGGAGTACATACATCAAAGATAATAGTGCCAGTGAAGTATCAATGCATGGACAACCAGTGTTATTTAACCTTTTTATGAATGACCTGGATAAAGCCATAGGTGGCCAGCTCATCAAATTTGGGAATGGCACAAAGCTTGGAGAAAGAACTAGAACAAAGCACAGGATGACAGTTAGGAACTAAAAAGGCATTGACAAGTGATAGTATTGGACTGAATCTACTGAGATGAAATTCAGGAGGGATAAAGATAAAGGTTCACAATTGGGCACACACAAAAAAATTCCGAAGTATAAGATGTGAAAAGCATGTTTAAACAGGAAATATTCTGAAAGAGATTTGGGGTTTTTAGTGGACTACAACCTCAGCATGAGCCATCAATGTGATGTGGCAACCATAAAGTAAACCTAATATAATCTTGGGTTTCATTGAAAGGCTTGTCTCCTAGGAATTGGGGGCTGGGGGAAAGAGAACAAGTGTTTATTAAGCACTTACTTTATGTCAGTCACATTAGTACGTTAAACACTTTACAAATATCTTATCTGATCCTCAAAACAACCCTGAAAGGTAGATGCTCAATTACTAACCAAATTTTACAGTTGAGGAAACTGGGGTGACCAGAGGTTAAGTGACTTGTCAGGAGTCACACAGCTAATAAGTGTCTGAGGTCAGATTTGAACTCATCTTCCTGACTTGAGGCTTGGTACTACATCCACTGCATGACCTGGCAAAGTGACAATCCCATTATTCCCTGCCCTTGTCAGACCTCATCTGGGATATCGTGTTCAGTTCTGTGTGACATAGTTGGAGGACACTGAAAAGCTGAGAGTGCACAGAGGAGAGCAACCAGGATAATGAGGTACCTTGAGTCCAAGAGGATGAGGTAAATGAACTAGACATGTGCATCCTAGAGATGAGAAGGCATCTCATCTGATGGCTGTCTTCAAGTACTTGGAGGGTTTTCATGTATAGGAAGGATCAGTTTGGCCCTAGAAGACCAGGAGAAATGAATAGAAGCTGCAAAGGGGCCCAATATTGGTTCCTTAGCAGGAAAAATAACTTGTAAGGAATCTAACTCTCCAAGGGTAGAATGAGCTTCCTTGGGATAAAGCAGGTTTCCCTTCTTTGGAGCATTGCAAACAAAAGCTGAATGAGTATTCTTTTTGTATATAGTTTTGACTCTTTGTCTACTGAGGTCCCTTTTATTGCACAAATTCTGTGAATCTGAGATTCTGACAATTGAAGTTTATTTCTGAGATTTTGTTTACTTGCTTTACATATCCCATTACAGCTTTCCTTTCTTCATCATTTCATCAACTTTCTGCCAGGTTTCTCAACTCACCCCAATGGCTTTGATGGAGATAAGATCTGCACCCCAAAAAGGAAAAGGCCCTGGACTTTACCATATGGCCACTCCCTGGTGTTCCCCTGAGATGCTCAGCCCATCCCATTATAATCCTTTTAATTGCCCTTTCATTGTCTGCTCCTGGCCCCACCCCAAACTATCTGCCACTCTTTAAAGGATCACCCTGATATAGAGATCAGGGAACCATAAAATATTGAGATATAGGGTTAGGGGTGCTCAAGACCCCAAAATACCAATATGCTGCATCTTGCTGAATGAGTTTGACTCAAGCCTTCTCTCAGCCAAAGAAAAGCAAAGTTTATTAAAGATTCGCCATAATAGGTAGACTTTTAAGGAGCCTGAGTATCTGTGACACTTGTATTGGATAAGCGGGCCAAAATAATCTGACACAGAGTGAGTCTGTGCTAGATAATTCTCCAGCTCAGTCATGGAGGTAAGATGGGTCTTGTATACAGAAAGGTTGTGGGAGGAATCCAGGGGTGGTCTAGAGGAGGAGTTTGGGAAGGTCTTCAGGAGGTGTCAAATGAGGTCAGACTCCAGTAATGAGAGATTAAGGGTGGGAAGTAGCTGGAGGCTACCTGGATGTGACAGACAACAGCAGGCTAGGCTAGATTAAGGGTAACAGATTTGGGCATAAATGTTTTGGGAGGATCAAGGGTGGGGGCTAGCTGGACACTTGGAGGGCTAGGCTAGTAACAGAGATTTGGGTTGAGCTATAATGAAAGGTTTATGGCCTCAGGCAAATGCCTCCTGTGGGAAGATTCAAGGAGAGCTCAAGGGGGTTCTCAGAGCCTGTACCTCATCAACCCCAGCCTATTGGCCACTCCTAGAAGACACGAAGATCTTCCCACAGTCTTTCTGTATAAAAGGTCCTTCTTACCCCCCCTATCCAAATTAAATCGCTCAGATTCCTGAAGAGTCTGGCCCACTTGTTATTAGTGTCACAAATGGCTCAGATTCTTAAAATCTGGCCACTAGAGCAGACTCATTAGGAATCTCACACACCCTAATTGATGTTTTGATAAACCTTGTCTCTGACTGAAAGAAGGCTTGAGTGGATTCTTTCCAGGCAGAATCCATGCCTTTTGCCCTTGAATTTTGGGCTTCCCAGAACCCCTAGACCACAATAGTCTCTTACCCTCATTGTCTTCATTCCTCCTTGCCCTAGTAGAAGCCACATCTGTTCCAGGTCAGCTGGGAGGTTCATGGGAACATCAATCAGAGTCTGCTGGAGTGAAGAGCTTGAAGCTAAAGGCTCCTGGAAATAGCTACTGACTATTATTCGGTTGTGGAATGTCCATTCTGGATTATCTATGGCAAATTTTAAATCATAGATTGGCTTCTGCTACCACCTGGTAAGCCTGGGGTCCACCTCCACTCTCATGCTCATAGTTGTGTGCTTCTGGAATCCATACCAATTTTAATTACCTAAAGTTAGAGCTCTGTTTCAGTTTGCCTACTCTAGCTGGATTTGTCCATCAGCTTGTTTCATAATATTTTTTTTCCCAAAAACAGGTGACTAACTAATGAATTTTGACTAACTACAAAATACAGAATTCCAGAGTTTGATATCTTGAAACAAAATGGCAGTCTATTTTATTTTAAATTTTTTATGCTGGTCATTTTAGATGAGGAAACTGAGACCTGAGGGGTTAAGGAAACTGCCCAAGGTTGTACAGGCAATAAGCATTAGATGTGTCTTCTGTGACATGTGTTCTGACTTCAAAGCCAGGATACTTTCCACTTTACCATACAGCCTCATTATTATGATGAAACTAAAGCCAAGAAATGGGACAGTGATTTTCCTAATGTCATATAGCTATTTAACAATAGAAGTAGAACTAGAGTCCCAGTCTCCTGTCCCCCAGTCCAGTTCTCCTTCCTTTATGAGTGTAATTTTGGAGCATTCACTCTTTCGATTATCCATACTACTGTTCCCCTCCATTGACATGGCAAATCAAAAGTTCCCCGAAGGATGTTAAATGAAACACCTTTTAGCAAATATAAGTTTTCCCTCTTGGTCCATTGACTCACACATATTGTTGGCTTTTGATCTTTTTGCAAGCTTGAGAAAAGGGAGGTGATAGGCCATAAACTAGATAGTAAAAATCCAGATTACAGTCTGCACTGATGAGTCCTGAGTCACCTTCAAGACAGAGTTTGCCAGGCTCTACACCCACCTGAGAAATGGTGTCCTGGTGTTAATTAAGACAGTTCATAAACTCCATATATCAACTGCCAGTTCACAGAGGGGGAAAAAAAAAGAACACAAAAGTAACAACAAAAAGCTACCTGAGAACTTTTTAACGAGCTACATAAATGTACCAAGGTTTACAAAGAACGAAAAAGGTAGCTAAATTAAAGCAGCTGCCTTTCCAAGGTAAAGTGGCACTTAGCTAAATGAATAAATGAGCAATGGGGAACCCTCAAGTCCTATCCTCTACAAGATGAACAATCTTGCAGCAAATTACTCAGTTTACCTAAGCATTGAGTTAATGCAAACGAGATCAGTGGGCTCAAGTATAGCATGCTTATCCAGGTTTTTCAGGATCACCATTAAAAGGAATGTTGTTGTTCTTCCTTTTCAAAGAGGACCATGACATCAGGGAGGTGATGCCATGACAGGCAAGCAAATTGGATTTAAGTGAGGGAGGGCTGTGCAAAGTCACCAACCTCACTTTCTCCTCTGGAGTCATTTTGGTCCAGTGGAGAGATATAGATTAGGACAAGATGGAGATGGCCTTCCAAGGGGAATGAATATCCAGCCAAGAAAGTTTAATTGTAGCTACTATTTTCCCACCAGGGTTTCCATTGGTTGAAATATAACAATCCTCTTCCAAGAGTGCTTTGGACTTTAAGAGAACCTATAACTTGAATTCCGAAAGCTCACTTAAATCCAGTTCAATGAATTGACTCTATTTGGAAGGAAGATAGTTAGTATATAGTTCCCCCTTGGTAAAATGGGGAACTGGTTCTAGATTGCTAAAGTTGCCACTCTTTTCAATAATATCTTGCACAACAGTAATAGGGACTAGCAGTGTGATTTCCTTGGAATAGAAAACTCCCTCTACCAATGCAAGGCCAGACCTTTTCTACAACTTTTATAGTCTTAGAGAGTTGCCTATAGAGTTAATTGCCTATAGAGTCAGTTGTCTGAACTCAAATAGAAACACCATTAAACTGTACATAAGAATCACTGATGTCCACATTTTGATCTAGTTTTAAAAAAAATCATTTATGTCTAATTGTATTTTTTTTTAATTTTAAAAATGTTTCCCAATTACATTTGATTCTGGTTTGGGGTGTGACAATCTCAGATTCAGAACACTGAGAGGTGAAATGACTTGCCTGGGGTCATAGAGCCAATACATGTCAGAAACAGGACTTGAACAGGGGACTCTGAGCTCAGTTCTGAGATATTTCACATTGCCCTCTATTCTTTCATTGGTTTGGATCTGTTTGATAGTATCTTGATTTCTCATGAAGTCATTTGCTTCCATTTGCTCCACTCTAGTTTTGACGGAATTATTCTCTTCAGAGCGCTTTTGAGATTCT
>CM053587.1:50640878-50674956 GCA_028646515.1 Pseudochirops corinnae | reverse complement strand
CGAGCTGACTTTAGTAGGAAGTATCTTTGTGTGCGTTTTGAAGTTCTAGGATTGGTCCAGAGTCCTATTCCATGGGTATTTTGGGGTGGCTATGTGAGAGCTGCGATATATTGCTGCTGCTACGCCGCCATCTTGGCTCCACCCCCCCTGAGCTCAGTTCTGTATTTCTTATGCCACACCACTTTTCACAAAAAATAGATGTGAATTTACCATGTCTAGAATCATGTATTTGACAGCAGCCTTTATCATATGGTTTATCATTGTTTACAAGTTAATGCTTGTTGATTAGGCAGCATAGAGTAATGGAGAGAAGACCAGATTTGTAGTCAGAAACCATGAGCTCAGTCTTCCAATTACTGCCTCTGTGACTGTGAGCAATTTACTTAGCATTTTTAGGTTCCTCCTCTGTAAAATGGGGGTGAGGGGGGCTTGATTAAATAATGCCTATAAGCTATTCCACCTCTAAATATATTGGTTTAGTACTTGAACATTGTAAACATCCTAACAATTACCAGCATATTTATCTTAAAATTTCCTTAGCATCAACTTATATATTTCTACATAATACTAGATTTTATTGTCCTATACCATGGAATTCATCTTATATGGAATAGAAAATCTTTGGGGTGAACCAAATGGCAGTGATTTGCCACTTTGGCAACCAATAAATTCAACAAGTCTCTTTAGTGTCTACCATGGCCCTCTTCCCATCTCTTGATAGCCCGTTTTCTCTTGCTGCCACTTTCATGACAATGGAGGACTCCTCAGGGGAGGAAGGGGACTTCACAAGACTGAGGGTCTTTCATATTCTTAAGTTTTGTGCTTCATAAGTCGCCATTACCAAAAAAAGTCATCACTCAATAGCCAGATTTTTATTGAATGAATGAACAAGTGAATTGAAAAGCATTTATTAAGAGCTTATTGCATGCCAAGCACCATATTAGGGATACAATACAATCAAGGAGTATATATATATATATATATATATATATATATATAAAACCTATATTTTAATGTGCCAGGCACTGTGTTAAGGATTACACCAGGATACAAATAAGACAAAAGAATGACAGTCTTTACCCTCAAGGAAATGAAATCTAATGGAAGAAGATAATCCCCAAAAGGAAGTTGGAAAAGACTGTGGGAAGAGGCTCCTAGAGAGGTTGTGTATAGTTAAGACCAAGCAAAATTGTAGATGGAAAATGGAGTGAGCTACAAAGTCCAATTCTAGTTACACATTAAAATAACATATATATTATACACACACACACATGCACACATACACACATATATAATACTAAAGGGTATGATGTCATGCTGGACAGTAGGGCCTGGTTTTCCTCCATATTCCTGGAAGAAACACAGTTGGTGCCTCCCTATTCATCTCAGTAGTATGCATGGTCATATCAGCTCCATGATGTGGACAGGAGAGCTCTTGCACACAATTGTAGGGAAATGAGGAGTAGGATCATGGATCAGAGTAGAGGGGGGACTCTGGGTTCCCTATGAAAGGATTAGCAGTGGGGAACTCATCCAGGAAGAGGAAATAGGAAGGGACCAATTGGCAGCAAGGTTAGGGGAGAGGGTTCAAATGGTGTTTGCTCATTATGGGCCACCCATTGGGATCTGGGAGGTAGAAAGACTAAAATTGAGGAGGGGAGTAGAAAAGCTAATGATAAACCCCCTCTATACTTAGCTAGACTGGTATATAGTCATACACCAGATGCAGTCTCTTTCTGGACTTTTACTTGAAACTCTTGATTTGGGATTATGCAAGGAAAAGAAGAAAGAGAAATGCCATTAGGCTACTAGGAGATGAATGCCAGGGAATATAGCTGAGGGTGAGGTCCATTACCCCATAAAAACTTTAGCAGCAAGGGCATACAGACTACAGAAGGGACAGGAACAAGCAGTGCCTGTCCAACCCTTCCAAAAGTGTGGGAGGGTAGAGCTTGGTCCTTAAATAAAGTCCTTATCCAAGAACAGTGTTTGGAGATGTGAGCAGACAAAAACACCTTGCATGCAATGAGCAAATACTGTGGATGAAAAGAAGTCAAAGCCAAAAGAAGAGACTAATTCTTCAGTTAGTTCATATGAACCCTCAAAGAAAAGAACGTCTTGGCTTGTAGGCTCACAAGTCATCCCCATACTCAATAAAGTCCAGTGGCTCCCTAGCACAGGTAAGCTCAAATACTCTGCCTTTCTATCTGCTGCTCTGCTTGGTTGGAACTCTATAGAGCAAGATGTCTCTCCCAGGATAAGCTCATCATCAGAAATCTCCTCGTCATGTTGTTTAACTCAGCCTCTCTCAGCCTCTTCTGCCTCCCGAGTGGAGGCCTGAAGGATGGAACATTAAACTCTACCCAAAGCTTTCCTTTGGTAGATGACTAGAATTGGACTTTATAGCTCACTCCATTTTCCATCTACAATTTTGCTTGGTCTTAACTATACACAGCCTCTCTAGGAGCCTCTTCCCACAGCCTTTTCCACCTTCCTTTTGGGGATTATCTTCTTTCATTAGATTTCATTTCCTTGAGGGAAAAGACTGTCATTCTTTTGTCTTATTTGTATCCTGGTGCAATCCTTAACACAGTGCCTGGCACATTAAAATAGAGACTTAGCAAATATTTAATTGAATTGAAAATAAAAAACTCCTCTGGTGTTCAAAGCTTTAATAACCTAGCATTGCCCTCTCCCATAGACACACACCTTCCCAATCTCCTTACACCAAGTACTCTCTGACTCGATGACACCCACCTCCCTGCTATTCCTGGAACAAAACATTCTATCTCTCAGCTCTAGGCATTTTCTCTGATTGTGCCCCATACTGGGAACACTCTCCTTCTTCATCTCCATCTCCTGGATTCCTTCAAGTCCCAAATGAATCTCATGTTCCACAGAAAGTGTCTCCCCAACATTATTTATTCTAGTGTCTTCTCTCTTTTAATTACTTCCTATTTATTCTGAATATAGCTTGTTTGCACATATTTTCTTGTTGGCTCCCCTGTTGAATTGAGAGTTCCTTCTTTTTGCCTTCTTGCCTAAACCCTTAGCACCATGTCTGGCACAGAGTAAATCCTTAATAGCTGCTTATTGACTAATCACAAGGACTCTGAATAACAGGGAGAAATGAAGCAAGAGGTATTTTATTTATTTAGTTAGTTAGTTATTTGCTTTTTGGAGGGGGGAAGGCAGGCAGTTGGGGTTAAGTGACTTGCCCAAGGTCACATGGCTAGTAAGTGTCAAGTGTCTGAGGCCGATTTGAACTCAGGTCCTCCTGACTCCAGGGCTGGTGCTCTATTCACTGTGCAACCTAGCCACCCCAGCAAGAGGTATTTTAAAAAGAAGAAACTAGAAATAATATTGAAACTCATGACAGAAAAAAATAATAGTCTAGAATAGAAAGTGGAAAACCTTACCAAAATGTTGTACTCTCTGAAAAATAGAATGGAACAAATAGAACTCAGTTTTATGAGATAAGAAAAAATATTTAAACAAATTTTTAAAAATTAAACAAACATGTAAGATGTTTGCTATCAAAAAGAGCTAACCTGGAAGCTAATTGATTGGTTTAGGAATGCAGTGACCAAACATGATTCCAGCAGACTGATTTTGAAGAATGCTACCCAAAATCTGACAGAGATACACATTTTTTAACATAAGCAATTTTGCAATTTATTTCTCTTGACTATGCCTGACTATGCATATTTTCACAGGGTTTTGTTTTTCTTCCCTGCCCTGACCCCCAGTGGATGGAGGGTATGAGAGAGAGAATAATAATAAAATTTTATTAAACAAAAAAAGAAGATTCTAGGGTAAAACACCTTGGGGCGTGGCTGCTATGCATGCTACAGCAGGTGAGAGGTAGGTGAAGGTGGACACTAAGGATGGATGAGCAGTCTTGAAAAGGGCTGGGCAAGCCCTCACCAGTGGTGCTAGTCCTCCTGAATATTCCATATGCCCCTTGGTGTTCTGGGATCCCTTCTCACAGAATGGTTATCACTCTCCCAAACTGAGGTTATCTTCTGTGCTGCTTGTCCCAAGTGCAAAAATTTCTAGTTTCAGCTCTGCATTCGTCAGCATGGGAATAGTATGATGAATATGTTTAAGGAACACTAGCCATAGTATAAAAGATGGATTAGATGGGTGAGACCAGGGGTAGGGAGACTATTTAGGAGATTACCATAGTATTCAAAGCACAAAATGAGGAGAATCTATCCTATAGTGGTAGCAGTGGGAATGAAGTAAAAGTGGCAAATTATGCTTTTTATTGAGATGATCAGCACTGCTTATGGACTGGAATTTGCATTGTCATAATCTATTCTTCTAAAATTTGATGCCTTTTTTATCGCATTTTCAAATTGGAAGATATATTATTAATAACAAGAAAATAATTTCTCCCTGTCTGCTATGCAACAACATTTTTAAATGTCATCTGTTATACCTGCTCTATATTAGTCTGCATAGGAAATAGAATGTTAGGCTTGGGACCCAAACTCTTCTCTTAACTCTCAGTTCTTCTCTTTTGCTCTGTATCTTTGACAAATTCTGTATTAACTTGTATCAGTTCCTAATTTATGAAATTTGACGTATTTGGGAGGACTGTGAGGGACAGCTAGGGAGAGAGGGAAAAATCTTTTTATAAAATGTGTTGAAGATTTAAAGTATACTATAAATAACAATCTGACTTAGATATACTAATGATTGTGCAAATCACTAAGGAAATAAGGTGAAGGCTGACTCTTTACCCTATAGAGTGGAGAAAGAGACAAGACGAGGGAACAAGCTTTGATTCTGATTCTACTATGTGCCAGGCACCAAGTTCTCTACAAATATCTCATCCTCACAGAAAGAACTATCCATGGCTTTATTTGAAGTGTGGGGGGGTGAGGGAAAGGAGGTGAGGTGGCAAGTGTTAGGGAGAAGGGGAGGGAAAAGCTGACATCTCTATAATATAGTAATATAGTAGAGTACTGAGTTTTCCAAAGGGCTTTTGCCTCCATTATCTCATATCATGGTTACGAAAACCTAGGAGAGCATGAAGGAAAGTAGTCATCTCGATTCAAAGGAAGACGATCCTGATCCTCAGAAAAATTGAGTGATTTATTTCAAATCATTCAGCAAATAAGGGGGAGAGTCAGGACTAGAACCCAGGTCTCCTGACTCCCAGTTACCCAGGAATTTTCAATTCAAACATCCTTTTGCAACAGAACCCTCAGCCATGTAAAACTCCTCAGATATATTCCACCCCAGGGATAGGCTTGAGGAGAATGAGATGAAAAGGGTGAAATAAGTATAACTTTAGTCAATAGCTTGGACCCCACCAGGTTGGCTTTTAAAAATTAATGTTCAGATTGTTACACAGACCCAGTCCTCTTTATTGTTCAGCTAGAAGCTCACCTGTTAGTCTATCTTTTCTAGGAACAGCTGAGGTTTGTTTTATTTTTTCCACTTGGCCCCCAAAATGTGTGGAAATAGGTTATTTTTTTACTGCCTTTATCTGTTTCTGGAGTAGGACTTTGGGTGATGGGATGTCTGACTATGCATAATCCCCAGTAAACTCTAGTTGTACAGATATAATTTCCCTAGATTTTAGGTTCTAGAGATGAGAAAAATAGTAGCCCCCAAAATGGAAAGAAAATATTATACATTATCTAATTTTATAACTATAATAATAGCAAGTATTATTTTATATATTATCCATTTGAGAAATAGGGTAGTAATTTCAAACCTGACTAAAACTGACAGGTAAAAAGGCCAGGAACCATCCCTTATACATTTTTTTTGTATCCCCAATACTTAACAAAATGCTTTAAACAGAATAGAAACTGAATAAATACCTATGTGTCCCCCACATCCCTTCCCTTCCCTATGGCCCTGTTGCTAGCCCAGCACCTAAAGCTGTCATCAAGAGGAGCAACTACTGTGGAAAAGGGGCCCCCAATACTTGACACTATGAATAGTAACTACTGACAAACTTTCATAATCCCCAAGAACCTTGGGAGTGACAGTACCTCCACCCTCAACCAGACCCCTATTCCTGATTAGAACTCAACAACAATAACCCAAGGCAGATAAGAGGAGTGTGGCTGAGATTACAATGACATTAGAAGTTCAGATGCGGTATTTAAAATTTTATTTTTATTTTTCAAGAGACATACTTTGCAGAATTTAACCTAAGCAGAACATAATCGTTGCTCCACCTGGGTGGAGTCGAGATAGAGAAAATTAGCTCAACCTTCAGAGACTGAGGTCTTGAAATGAGTATTAAGAAAAGGGAGAAATCTGAATCTCACCAAATCACTGGTTATTAATAATCATTTTTCTCACAGAGAAGGGAGGCATCATTGTATTTGGAATAGGTAGGGGAAATTTCACAGAGGTCAGATTACCTAGATCTTGAAATATATGCAAAATTTGGTCAAGCAGAGAATATGGACAAAAACAATACCAATTTAATCCCACATGGCTTTGTCAATTACACAAAACGTTTATTAAATGATACAGATTCAGACGGAAAAGAGACCAATGTGATTTGGTGCACAGGTTGTCTTTCCTCAGCTAAGCCCTCCAGGGGTCTAATGGTAAATACCACCTTTGGCAACATTAGTTAAACCTAGACACTCATTCTCACCACCTCCTGGACTGAATGTGGTCCTGGGTGATTGGGAACACAAGCCAGACCCATCCAGCCACAGAACCAATTAATTCCCACTCTCACCACTTTTTCATCTGCAAATGGCTTTTCCTTTTCTCCAGCTGCTATCTGTTTTTTTGGCTTGCAGTTTCTCTAATGAGTTATTTGGGACTTAATCTTTCAGCATAATGAATGAGAGAAGCTCTCTGCAAAGGTGTGCCCTGTCTCTGCCCTGCTGAGCTGAGTCTGGAGATGCTGGCCTGGGGATTGTTTGGAGAGAACTTGTTCAGAAAGTTTTTGAAACTGAAAATTCTGTTGCCCCTCGGGGATCAGGGCATCCTGAGTGACCCTCCAAAAACAACAGCATTTGGTATTCATTTAAAAATATAAATATATCGAGTGCTTTCTCCCACATGTAAGGTTCAATGCTAAATACAAAAAGGGATATAAAAATTCATAGGATACAATCTCTCCCCTGAAGAAACTTACAGTTTGGGAGTACAGACATATATAATATTTAACATACTAGGAATGGTACTTGTGATCCTATTTATAGAGAATTTCTAAGTGAAAAAATTGCTTCTACTGATGCAGGTCAAAACCTTCTCTGCAGCTCATATAATCTTAGAGTTGCCTAAAAAATTAACAGGTTAAGTAATTTGCCCAGGTCATATAGCTAATATGTATCAGAACAAGAATTTGAACTCAGGTCTACCTATAGTAAAAATGCATAGAAGAGGCATGGCATGTAGTGCTAGGAGATTGTTTCTCTTGAAAGTTATATGACCAAGGCAATATTCACAGCACTGACAGCAACTATGAATATGTTGGGCATAGTTCTGAATCACAAAATATAACAGACTCATCATATAGAAGACAAAAGCAAAACATTTATTCAGATACCAGAGAGCCAAATCCAAACACCAAAAAACCCAATCCATCATAGCAACAAAGAAGTTAATAGACATTATCATTGCAGGGAGCAACACTATCCCAAAGACTTCCCCCTGCTTGGGCCTGCCCACAAACAAACACTCACCATCCTAGCTATCTGCTTGCCTGCATCATTTCTTTCCCTCCACTCTAACTGCTCTGACTCATTTCCTGTTCCACCCCTTCCTGCTCCACCCATTCAGCAAACTCCTCCCACCACAGGCTCCATGTGATCACATTCATCCTATTAAAGGGCACAGAAGATCTTCAAATTACCATTACCATTACAAAGAGGGGGGGGCGTTAAGCAGTGCTTCATTGAAGAAGCAATATTTTGATTGAATCTCAAAGGATGTGTAGGATTTCAGTAGACAGAGACAGGGTGTGGAGCTTTCTGGATTTAGGGAAATATATGTGAAGTATTTTCCCATGAGATGATAATGCTATTATTTCACCCATTTATGTTCCTGAATATTCTTCAACATATTTTTCTGTCCATTAATTCATAGAAAGGTAGCAATATTGCCTCCATATTTGGAAGAGCTGGATTCAAATACTCTAATACATGCTGATGGTGTGACTCTTGGCAAGTCCCTTAACCTATTGGTGTTCCAATAAACTCTGTAAGTTTAATTAATTAATTAATATTAATTAATGATAAATTAATAATTGTAGAACAACTGCATGGCTGGAGGTCATATCCTCATTGTGTTATTTCACTTTACCAATGAAACGATAGCTCCAGTCTAATTCATATGATGCATCCAACAAATCTATCTGACCCTTAGACAGCTAGGTTGTATACTACATGGACTGTTGGACTTGTAGATAGGAAGATCTCAGTTCAATCCTTCCTTTGACACTTATTTCCTATATGACCCTGGGCAAATCACTTAACATTTTACAACTTCTGATCCTCATATATAAAATGGTGACAATAATGTTTACCTTGTAGGGCATATTGTGAGGCTCAAAATAGGTAGCCCATATCAACCACTTTATAAACTTTATGGTGCTATATAAATGCTAGCTTCTTCTTCTTCTTTTCTTTTTGGAGGGGGAAAGGTAGGGCAGTTGGAGTTAAGTGACTTGCCCAAGGTCACACAGCTAGTTTTGTGTTGTGTCTGAGGCAGGATTTGAACTCAGATCCTCCTGACTCCAGGGCCAGTACTCTATTCACTGCACCACCTAGCCACCCATATGCTAGCTTCTTTAGACATTTGGGAGAAGTGAAGACTCAAAGAGGTATAGTGTTTTATATAACTGGTGAGTAACATAACCAGGTTTAGAACTCAGGACTGTTGGTTGACACCTAGTCCTAGGGAGTCATCTTACAAATATGTGTGTGTGTGTCTGTGTGTGTGTGTTTGTGTGTTTTCCATTGGTCTCTTTATTTCCCCTATCTCCCTGTTCGTTCTCATTTTATGTCCAAGCAATGCTTCCAGGTTTCTCCTGTCATCAACCTGTCTAGAATTATTCAAAGGTTCCCTCTTTTCCATCACCATTCTACTTCATTGTCTACCATTTCTTAATGACATAAATATATAGCAAGTGCTGCAGAACTTTTAGACAAACAATATATTGTCCTAAGCAATGATCTGTAATGCTTCAATGTTTCCAAATATCTATGACCTCATTGAAGCAGGAATATGTATCATAATTTCTCCATGCCTTAATTGGTGTTCTTCATGGGCTGCTGTAACCAAACATATTTTTCCTCTGTTTGTCACTTTTTATTGATTAATCTGTTTTAGGTATGCAAGCCTTGGCTAGCAAACAAAAATTCTCTTGCTTTTTTTGGCACTCTAAAACTTTCTAGCTTGATTACACCTGTTAGAGCTTGGGCCAGTTATATGGCCTTTGTGAGCCCACAGTCACTTTGAGTTATCACATTTGGATCTCTGAAGAGAATGCAACCATTTCCAGGTGTCTCTTGCTGGGAGAATTGAGGAAAAATATTTACTTGCAGAAAGAAATTCCAATTGACAAGGGGGGGAATAAAAAAAAAAATCTATCCACAATTTAAATTTACCCATTCTTCACTCTCTGAGATGAGGGTCTTATTCCTGTAGCCTCTGTGAAAGCATGAACAGTGATTGTTCCATTTTGCCCATAACTTATCTAAGGAACCCAGACCTCAGATAAACACCTGATGACATCTTGGGAACACAGAACCTAAGCAGCTACTTTGCTTAGGATTCAAAAGAGAGGCCAAGTCTGGCCAAACGAGCATTCCCAAGTCCATTACGTTTGCAGCAATTCCCTGTCTTCCTTTCCAATTCACTTTTTTATGAGCTTCTCTTCAGTTCTCCAATTCTCAAAGATGATGGCCTAAAAGGGAAAAGATATCTTCAGGTTGGGAATTCGGAGCAGATGGAGGTGGTCACTTAAGGAGTGGGATCCTGTTTTCGTCACCGTGCATTTGATGCCTTAATTATTAAGGAATGAGGGTAGAGGAATTAAGAGAATGTAATGAGAGTTTCCAATTAGGATTTGTTTTTCTAAAGTGCCCATGAGGAAGCACCTGTTATGGTAATATTCCTCTCTACAAGAAGGTTGTTGTTTTCTTTTCTTCTCTTTTTTTTATACCTCTAGGAGAAAGTTACAGCTCTACTAGCTTGCTTTGAGGAACACGCAGAACTGTCCTTTTTTTTCCTCCCATGTAGCTTAGTATACTTTGTGGTCAGGGAACTATCGCTTTAGACTCTACTCCTTCTGGTTCATTCTACAAACATCACTGGCTGTCTCTGCCATCTTTGTGCAAATTGCTTAACATCTTCTTGTTGGATGTGGCTGTTAGGAGTTTCTTGACATTCTCCCACTGTACCCAGAGGTTACAGTGAAGTAATAGTTCAGGACAATGTAAATTAATCAGATATTCAAGCAGACCCAGATACAGACAACAAAGAACTCAAAGCTGTGCAGATAACTTTTTTGAGCCAGGAAATTTCCAAAATATTTTAAACACTATGTATCATGCAATGTGCTGGGTACTGGAGATCAATTTTTTTCTTAATAAATAAAAAAAGCAAAATAATATCCCTGACCCCAAGGAAGGCACATTCTAATGAAGGGAGACAACATAACTAGGTGCTTACAAAACACATACTGAGTCGATGGAAGGTATCCTCAGAGGGAAGACATTAAGAAAGATAGGAAAAGGCTTTTTACAGAAGGCACATTTTGCGTTAGGTCTTGAAAGGGGCCAGGGAAGCTAATATGGGGAGATGAGGAGGGAGAGCACTCCAGGCATGGAGGCCAGTTATTGGAAAGGCAAGAATTTGGGAGAAAGAAGCTTGTATGTGAAGAATTCCATGAAGGTCTGTGTAGGTAGATTATAGAGTATATGGATAGAAGTATATCATAAAAAAAGACTGGATAAATAGGAGGGGTTAAGTTATGAAGAGTGTTAAATGTCAAACAAAGGACTTTATGCATGATCCTTTCTGTAATAAGGAGCCATTGGTGGCTCCCTATTAAGCTTTAGGGTGGAGGGGGCTGTTAACATGATCAAACTGGTCTGGCCCACACATTAGAAAAATCTGTACTCAAAAAGGCAAAGTAAAAAAATAAAATCACTTTACTTCATTAAAGTCTAGGATTTATGAAGTGCCTGCTTGGTGCCCAGCAGTTCTCAACCTGTGGGTTATGTTCAGTTTGTAACAATGAAAACACATCCTGCATATCAGATAGATTCATAACAGGAGCAAAATTACAGTTATGAAGTAGCAACAAAAATATTTTTATGGTTGGGGGTCACCACAACATGAGGAACTGTATTAAAGGGTCACGGCATTAGGAAGGTTGAGAATCACTGTGCTAGACACTGTGCTAGTTCTGGATATGTAAAAATAAGAAAATGTAAGAAAATCCCCAGCTGGGGATTCTTAAAAGTAGAGGTGAACCAAAAGAGCATTGGAGGCATGGAGGAGGAGAGCCTGTGGCCTGAGACATAATATAGTATATGGGAAACATCAAAGACAACAGTCTGGAAATGTGAAGTATATGGGGGGGCAGATACAGATGTGACTAATTTAAGATCAGTTTGGAACATTAGGTTGTCCTTAGTGAAGTTTCATTTTTCTTATCAGAATATCTCTAATTTTTCATTTGGGGCTTCTCTTTTGAATGATTCTGTCATTTTGAGTAAAATGAAAAAAAATACTGGTTCATCACATAGTCTGCCTTCTGTTGAAGCAATAGTAGTTGAGTGAATGTTCTGGGTCACACATCAATTATTTAAATTAAGGGATGGGCACTTTCTAGGTTGTCCAGATAGTAGGGGTTGGGAACCAAGGCAATACATTCTTCTCCCTAAATCCAATGACCTTTTCTCAATTCTCATCCTCCTTGATCTCACTTCAGCATCTGACATCATCATTGACTCCCTTTTATTCTGTAAACTGACTTCCATTGGCTTTAGAGTTCCCACATTTTCCAAATTTTATTCCTCTCTTTCTAAGTACTCCTCTGTCATCTCAAATCATTCTGTGCAGTTACAAGGAAATCTAAACTCCAGCTCTGCATCTTTGCTATCTTCATAACTGGAGACTAACAAAGCACCACTGATAAGTCACAGGGGCCTCCCACCAAGATTCCCAAAGACTACTTGTGACTTTCAGGCCAAGTATGGATATGACTAGATGGCCTCTGAAGTTCCTTTGAACTTTGATATTCTGATTCTGTGGTTCAATTACCCTGCTTTTATATACTATAAACTCCTTGAGGTTAGGGATTGTCTCTTGCCTCTTTTTGTTCCCCTAGTGCTTAGGACAGTGCCTGGCAGATAGTAGGTGCTTAGTACATGTCTATTGAATTCTTTTTGTTTGTTTGTTTTTTTGAGGGGGGAGGGCAGTGCAATTGGGGTTAAGTGACTTGCTCAAGGTCACACAGATAGTAAGTGGGTCAAGTGTCTGAGGTTGAATTTAAACTCAGGCCCTCTTGATTCCAGGGCTGGTATTCTATTCACTGTGCCACCTTGCTGTCTGCTATTGAATTCTTTAAGAAACAGTGAGAATTTAAAATGAGATTCACCATTTACCCATCTCAAATTAGCCAACTCTAAGATAGATAGCCAGAATGACTATTGGAATTGGCATTTCTTTTCTCTGCCAGTCTCCAAAGAACATCAGAATTGGAAAAACTCTTTAAAAAGCTGTGATTCCAACCATCTCATTTTGCACATGAGGAAACTGAGTTCCAGAGTATTGAAATTACATCTAAAGTCACTCATGGAGTAAGTAGCAGAACTAGGGCTAGACCTCCACCACCCAAATACAATAATCTTTCCACAGTATCCCATTCATCTCTAATTATTGACTGATTGACATATATTTGTAGAAAATTTAGCACAGGAAACATGGCAGGAGACATGGGTTTCATGACAAATATTTTAAACTGATAAGCAAGTCTGGCGAGATCCGAGTCTTTGCCAAAGACTAACTGAAGAAGCAGCAGGGCACTAACACAGAACAACTTGCCAGGTGATTTGAGGTTGATACGAAATGACGATATTTCTCTTAATTTATTTTACCTACATTTCAAAATATCTTTTCTCTTTCTTTTCTTTCTTCTTCCCCATGCCACCCACCAACCCAGCAGGGCTCAAATCATCACATATGCTATCTACGGACCCAGGTGCTGTTTCTGGGGATGAGAAAACCGTTAGAAATGAGATTCCGGCCAACCACTTGTTTGGCTCTGGGAAAATCTTAGGATCTCTAGGGGGGAAATGAATATGTAATTGTATAATTAGGCAAGCGCTGCTCCTGTTCCTCCGGTAATACTGTCCGGCTGTGCCACAGGACAAGGTCACTGAGCAGCTATGGATTAAAAATGGAAATGGGCCAATTGCAGGAGCCGAAGAGGATGTCCTGCTGTGGGCTGTTATGTGTGTGCACAAAACCACATGGGATTTCTTCCTAAATTAGAGCTTTTCCTGCGGCTTTCACCCAACTCTTATTTAACATGGTTTTCCTTATTCTCTCAGCCTTCTGAATGTGAGGAATAGTCAATTACCCATATGGTGAGCTGAGGTTTGTCAGGCAGTTGTAATGACTAGGAATCAATCTATTTTCCTTGGTCCCAACAAAAGGGATGCGCAGGACACCCGGGATTGACCCTCTCAGTCTGGGGATTATTCTTCAAAATTAGCCCTTACAACTTTTCCTGTGTCAAAATTCCCCTTCCTCAGGATCTCAATTTCAAATAGCCTATCAGAGTAAAGCATACTGATTAATTATTTCCACATTAAAAGGTTAATCATAATCCAATCAACCAACAAGTATTTATTATCTACTATGGGACAGTCATTGTGCTAGACATTGGGAATTGCAGAAAGAATGAAACAATTCCTACATGCAAGAATTTACATTGTAATAAAGGAGAAAACACATATATAAAGAATAAATATAAAATGAACTAAAAGTAAATGTAGTTTACATGTAGTTAAAAATAAGGTTGTTTAGGAGGGAAAAAATTAACAGTTTGGGAGATGGTGATTGAACTACTGCTTAAAAGGGCTGCTCTCTACAGTAGAAGTGAAAAGATTGCATTTCAGTAATGGGGGACCGAGTGGAAAAGTGCAGAGGTGGGAGACAGAGTCGAAGGAATAGGGAGACCAGTTTGGCTGGATTGTATAGTCTGGGCAGAGATGTAATTCTTAAAACTAAACAGGTGAGTTTATATTTTATTCTAGAGACAATAGAAAACAACACTAGTCCCATGTTAAGCTCTGCACTTAAGAGAAAAGTAAGAAGAATTTTGACATTGATATGTAAGATGAATTTGAGTGATGAGTCAGGGAAAAAAAAATAGGAAGCATTCACAATAATCCGAGTAATGAGAACCTGAACTAATGTGGTAGCTGTATGAGTAGATAGGTCATATTTGATAAATATTAAGACAGGAACAGATAGATTTTGCTACTAATTGGATATGTTTGGTGAGGGACAGTAAGGTGCCTAGGCTATGAATAAAAAAGACTATAAAGGTGGTGGTGCCTTTAAAAGTAGGGAGGATTTAAATAGAAAAATACTGATTTCAGTTTTGAGCATGTTGAGTTTGGGACATCTATAGAAAATCTAGTTTGAAATGTGTAATAGGCAATTGTAATGGAGGACTGAGGGAGGGATTGTGGGCTGGATATATTAGGTATGTGTATATAAATACGTGGATCCATATCCGTACCTATCATCTATCTGTCTGTCAGTCTATCTATCTATCTATCTATCTATCTATCTATCTATCTATCAATGTTTGTGAATCATCAGCATAGAGATATTGAAACCCATAGTACATGATGAGGTTATCAAAATTTTAGAGGGAGTAAAGAAGAGGGCCCAAGAAGGAACCTTAGGGAATACTCACAGTTATTAGCTGTGATATAGATCATGATTCAGCAAGAAAAACTGAAAAGATTGATAGTAGGAAAACCAGGAGAAAATAAGGAGCAGGAGGAAGAGGATGACAATGATGATGATGATGACTAACATCTATATAGAGATTACCATGTACCAGACTCTCTTCTAAGCTCTTTACAATTATCATTTCATTTGATCCTCACAACAACTCTGGAAGGTAGGTACTATTATCATTCTCATTTGTAATGGCAAGCAAAGTAGTACTTTGTTCCTTGTCAGCTATTCAAGTGCCTTTGAGGCTCGCCTTCAATTATGACAAATATTTGTTGGAGACAGTATAGTTGTGTTACCCTTAATAGGCCTAAGGGAGTTTGGAGACTTTCCCCACCCTTAATAGGCCTAACATCATCACAGGAGCTTGCCAAAAGAGTGGGACAGGAAGGGTGGAACAAGTAGGAACAGAGCGGATAAAAGCTGGAATACAAACTGGGACCAAGCAGAACTGAGAAGGAGGATGCTTGTGGTGTCAGCACTCTGTCCATCTGTTCAGTCTGTATTGATGCTACATTATCAGACAGAAGCACTCTGTCTGTTGATTTGTGTTAGTGTTACTTTGTAAGACAGAAGCAGTCTGTTGATTTGTGTTAATTTCTCAGACGAAAAGTGAATTGAGATGATAGTGCCGGCAAATTGTATAAATATTGTTGTAGTTCTGTTGAGCTTTGTTTTCCTAGAAACAGAAACTGTGAAGGGGTTGGAGTGGAGTAGTCCCCGTGAGCTGTGATGCAGAACAGGAATGGAGAGCTGCCTACCTGTGAATTCAGGCAACAGTGTCCCTCGCCAATCTAGGCAAGAGTTGGGAGGGTGGAAGAGGATCCATGGGATTTGGAAGTCAGCCTCAAGTAAAGATGAAAGAGAACTTTACTTGAGTACTCTGTGTTCATTGATGATATTGTGACTTACTGTTACTTAGGGGTGGATGGCCTTTGTACTTTCTACTACCCTTATGGATGATTGGCTTACGAATGATTACCTCTTAAGGATGATTGGATTAAGGATGATTGGAAGCCGACCTGGAGCTAAGATGAAAGACTTGACTTGAGTACTCTATATTGATTAAGGAAATTGTGACTACTGAATGATGTTTTGTTTAAGACTATGTGCCCATCTTAGTAATAAGTTGTTATGTTATATTATTGTGAATGTTGTGCTTTAGTTTCTTGAATTTTCTGCTTTAGTTTATTGCTAAATGAATAGAGAGTTCACTACACTATGTGATTAGATCCTTAAAGTTATTCACACCAGCAGTCTCCAGAAGAGCTGCTTGTGATTGACTTTATACCATTTTACAGATGATAGATCCAAGGCAAATAGAGATGATGTGCCCAGTGTCACACATCTAGCAAGTATCTGAGGCTAGATTTGAACTCAGGTCTCCATGATACCAAGCCTGGCAATCTATTCACTAAATCAGATAGTGTCATGTCAGTCAGTCAGTATCATGAAAACTGGAAATAAGAGATTATCTAGGAGGATAGGGTCTTCAATAGCATTAGATATAGCATATAAATTGATAAAGATGAGGACTGAATAAAGACCATCACATATTGCAAATAAGAGATTATTGATAACTTTGAGGAGAGCAATTTTAGTTGGGTGATGAGGTTGGAAACCAGATTACAAAGGCTTGAAGAGTCACTGAGAAGAAAGGAAGTGGAGGCAATAAGTACAGACAACTTTTTCAAGGAATTTTTGAGAAAAAATGATGAGAAAAAGATTAAAAGGTAAGTGGGTGGTACAGTCTAGGGAAGGATTTTTGTTTTGTTTTAATTTGTTATATGATGGGGAGTTTTGTGACCGTTTCAGGGTTACAAGGAAGATAATACCAGTTGATAGGAAAAGAAAGGATGAAGATTTAAGGGAGAGAAGGATTGATTGAGGATTCAGTCTGCCCAAGATGGGAGAAGGATAAAATCAAGTATACATGTAGAGAGACCTTTGGCAAAGAGAAGGGCCATTTCTTTGTCAGAGATGGGAGTGGGCAGAGAAAGATGACAGAATGGAAACTGGCACCTCGAGATTTTTAAAGGAAAGGAATGGGACAATAGGCAATGCAATTTTCTATTCTATCCAGGGAACATTTGCAGTTTGAAAAAGGAATTTCAAAGCCAATACCCCAAATTAAAGGAGTGAATTTGTAAGACTGGTATCTTAGCTCTGTCAAAGAGACTTTTAGAGGGAGATACTTTTAGGAAAGAGATTCCCTCTACAGGGCTTCAGTAGAATGTCATATGTCACTCTTAGAAATTAATTGTTTAGGGAGGATAATTGTCTCTCTAAATGCTCTCTTTTAAAAATCAAATACTACATATGGAGGAAATTGGATATAGAACAATGATTCTGAGTTTGATTTATCATGGACCCCTTTGGCAATGAGTGAAGCCAATTTTACTTCTCAACATAATATTTTTAAGTGCATAAAATAAACTACATAGGACTACAGAGGAAACCAATTATATTGAAATAAAGTGATCAAACTAATTTTAAAAAATGTTGGGGAACCCTAGGACAGGAACCTCTCATATAGATCATTAAGGTTTTTGTGTGTTTGAAGCATTCTCCCATTTAGGCCTTGTACAGTGCCTCATATGTTAAGAGATTCATGCTTTAAATTGGGGTATTGTGCACTATTGTAAATAACTTCTTTAAGAAAAAGAAAGGAAGAATCCATGAATTGTTTTCAGTGAGTCATTAACATTTCAGTGTGAAAGAGTTCATCAGTTTGCTTTCCTTTGTGACAAACCAGTTGAAAACTAATTTTATAATTTTAATCTCATTTAATGAGAATTTCCTTTTAGAAAAAGAATTTCATTGTGGGGAATAGAGAAGAATGTTTTTTAACTGTGGGCCACTGTCTTCAATAGACAATGTATGGTGGAATATTGGAGTAGGCAACTGGGTTGATAGTGGGGCTGAGCAGAAGGAAGTCTAACAGAACTGCAGACAAACTTAGGCTAATTCATAATTTTGCCAAGGGCCAACCTGTTCCCGCCCATCCTTTTTGTTAAAGCCAAATGAAATATATTGATTCTAAGTTGCTCTAACTGCCAGGCAAAACCTATAATTATTGTTGTTTCATAAAGTATTCAGCCTTCTTTTCTTGCTTTCCTTCCTTTTTTTTTTTCCTTTCCCTTTTCTAGGTTCTTGTTCAAGCATCACCTACCAATAAAACAAGCAGAGAGACATTTCCCTGGGAATGAGGGAACAAGTCCTGGGAATGTAACCCTCCCTCTGCATAAATCAGAATGAAAACAAAATAACAGGGCACGCATGGCAAGTGCTTGTAAATCAAACCTGCCCCCAAATAAGCCACATTCATAATAAAGACATGCAAATAGCTCAGACACTAGCCACGCAAATCACTTTGTGTGTAAATCACGGTAAGTGGGCTCTAATAAATTTCAGGTTGACTGAAATGGCAAAATTTCAGAGGAATTAGTAGAAGATGGGAATATTTAGAAAGCAGATGGAACGACATTAATCATTTGATCAAGTACAACTGGACCCAATAAATTACTCTAATTCTTCTTCTGTAGTTTCTGGAAAAAGGAAGAAGACATTCTTTTGCTCCGTCCATTTTCCAAGACACCTTCTCCCCCCACCCCACTCATGCCACCTCACTTGGTGCTGTTGATCTCTTACCCCAGCTCCACACTTTGCCCTTCCCTTTCCCCAGTTCAGTCTACTATTCTCCAAGCACCCATAGAAAGAAATGCCTTCCCATTTCTCTTGACTGCAACGACTCCCAAGGCTCCAGCTCACAGATCATCCCTGCTTGGGAAAGATTCCATTTCTCTCTTACCTACATCTCTTAATTCCCTCTCTCTCTCCCTCAGCTATTACAGCGTTTATGATTTAACTGGGTAATTGCATTATGTAACTCCAGGATGCATTGAGGGAATGTTCTAAAAGCTGAATTTGTCATTTGCCAAGGCTTTGTTTTCCTCCATTTTGGTAGCATTCTTGAGCCTGCCCCTAAATAAAGGATTATGGCTGGCTTTATCTTTTTCTGATAAGGTTCAAGGAGATAATAATATATGACATGCTCATTGGTATTTGACCTAGAGAACAGTGGAAGATAGCACAGCTCTATTTGAAAGGTTTTAATGGTGATTGATTTATATTAGCTTTGAGTCACTGGAGTTTGCCTTTAAACCACCCCCCCACTTGCTTTGGAAAATCCTTCTATGCCTTGTGGTGGTTGCATTGTAACTGGAAGAAAGAGGAATTTCCTTTCCTACTGTAATCATCTATAGCCATCAGGACTATCCCTGTGCAAACACCCCAGCAAGGCTCTTCATTTTGCAGAGAGTGGAGGGAATGAAAGGCAAGGGAAGCATACCTCTGAGGAATGACCTCAGCTCTCTGAGTAGGAAAGAGAGGTCACTTAAGCATCTCAAGCTAAAAGAAGCCTGGCAGTCTTCATTACCATCAAGCCAAAATCCCACCAGCATAGGCCTAACTGGTCTGCTTTTTGCACATACATTCCTGCTTTGTTATGACTACTCTAAAATTTCCTTCAAGGCTCTCTTTGCTACTAATTTTAACCTTATTTCATATATTTTAAAATTTGGGGGTAGTGGTGAGAGAATATAGTGTGATTTGTCCTTCCTCTCATTGCTTTATCTGATGAGGTGCAAGCTCTGGGAACACCCTTGAGCTTTCCTTGAATCTTTGAGGTACAGGCTCTGGGAACCCTCTTGAACTCTGATTGAATCTTCCCACTTGATGAGGCAATTTCATGAGGCTAAGTTTTTCATTGTGGCTCTGTCTAGACCTCTGTTACTAGCCTAGCCCTCCATTGTCCATCTATTTTCCACCCTTGAGCCTATCAAAATATCAATCCACCCTTGAACTGGCCTAGCCTACCATTTGTCTGTTGGCTCCAGGTAGCCTCCAGCAACTTCCCACCCTTAATCACTCATTGACCTCATTAACTCCTCTTGAAGTCCCTCCCCGAAGTCATTACTGGAGTCTGACCTCATTGACTCCTCCTGAAGACCCTCCCCAAACTCCTCCTCCAGACCACCCCTAGATTCCTCCCACAACCTTTCTGTATATAAGACCCCTTCTTGCCCCCATGTGTGTGAGAGCGCCATAGAATTTTCTAGCACAGACTTGCTCTATGTCCAATACAGGTGAACTTTTAATAAACTTTGCTTTTCTTTGGTGAGAGAAGACTTGAGTAGAATTTATTCAGCAGGACCTGGTGTGTGGGTATTTTGGGGTCTATACCTCAACATATCCAATTAAAGTCCTGATGATCATATTTAAGTTTCATTCTGCTCAAAGGAAAAGATGGGGGGGAGGGGTTAAATTTTTTTTTTCTCAAATAATTTAATTCTCTCTTAACTTTTTCATATCTTTCTTTATTCTATTTTATTTTATTTTCAGGTGTAAATTCTCTCCCTCTTTTCTCCCTCTCTCATTCGATGAGAAGGGGAAAGAAAAACATAGACAGAGAGAAGAAGGAAGGCAGGAAGAAAAGGAAGAAAGGAAGGAAGGAAGGAAGGAAGGAAAAGAAAGAAAAGAAGGAAGAAAGAAAGAAAGAAAGAGAGAGAGAGAGAGAGAAAGAGAGAAAGAAAGAGAGAAAGAAAGAAAGAAGCCCATAGCATTCTGTCCTTTTTTTTTTTTCCTCTATTCTCCTTCCATATTACTTCACTGGGCGATCTCATCAGCTGCATGGATTCAATTATCATCTTAATACTGATGATTTTCAAATCTACTTATGTAGTCCAAATTTCTCAGCTGACCTCCATTCTCACATCTGAAGCTGCCTGTTAGATAACTCAAACTGAATGTCATGATGACATTTAAAATTCAACATTTCAAAACCTGAACTCATTATCTACCCCCCAAGTCTCTTCCTTTTCCTAATTTTCCTATTACTGTAGAGGGTACCACAGTCCTCCCAGTCGCCCAGGACTGGCAACTTAGGTGTAATCCTTGACTCCTCACATTCTCCCTCTCCCACCCTCACCACCAAATCCATCGTGTTCTAAAATTTGTTGATTTTGCCTTTGCAACATCTCTTCTATGTACCCTCTTATGTCCTCTGATGCTGCCATCACCCTGACATAGACCCTTATCATCTTATTCTTGGACTACATTCTAATACATTTTCCACTCAACTGTCAAAGTCATCTTCCTAAAAAGTAGCTTTTATCCCATCACCCTCCTATTCATTAAACTTCAGTGGCTCCCTATCACCTCAGGAGCAAATGTTTGGCATTCAAAACTCTTCATAATCTGGCCCTTCCAGTCTTTTTACACCTTATATTCCTCCACATACTCCGCCATCCAGTGACACTGGTCCTTGTTGTTCCTTGCTCAAGATATTCCATCTCCAAACCCTGGGCCTTTTCAGGGGCTACCCTTGATGCCTGGAATGTTCTCTGTCCTCATCAACATCATCTGGCTTTCCTGGCTTCCTTCAAAATTCATTTAAAATTCTAGCTTCTACAGAAAACATTTCCTTATCTTTCTTCATTCTAGTTCTATCCCTCTGACAATTATTTCTCATGTATCCTGTGTACAGTATGTTTGTACATAGTTGTTTACTTGTTGTCTCCCCCATCACACTCTGAGCTCCTTCAGGGCAGGGACTGTCTTTTGCATTCTTTGTATCCCCAGTGCTTAGTACAATGTCTGGCACAAAGTAGGTGCCTAATAAATGTTTACTGTCTCACTGACTGGCATTCTGGGATGGAAGTCAAAGATTCACCTCCTTTGTCTTTCAAGTGAAGTTTAAGAGGCAGTAGGAAATGGGGAAGTGTTCTCTTGAGACACTGAAGCATGAATACAGTTCTACCATTTTCTCCAAGACCAAACCCACATGTCTTATCATCGTTCACAAAAACAAAAACAACGAATTTAATCAGATAATCAACAAGTGTTTATTAAATGCAAGATATTGAAGACTCAGAGATAACTCCTACCCTCCTTGGATTTACCAAGTGAAATGTTATATACAAAGAAATAAAATAACAAATGTGACATAGTATATGTTAAGTGCCAAACAAATGCAAAAAAGAAAAAAAAAACATACTTTAAGTCTACAGGGCAGGTGGCTATAAGGGATGATAGAAGAGGCCAAGAGAAGACAAATTGAGAGGACATGGGTTAAGTGACTTACTCAAAGTTGCATAGGAGGACAGGGTCACTCCAAAGTATAATAACTGTGAAAGCACTTTGACAATTAATACTGTACCTATAGTCACTTCTATTGTTGCCTTGAATTGTGAATTAAATTTTGCATAAATTTTTAATTACATAAGTCTTTACTTATTCTTTCTCTAGAAAGAGATTGGATCCATGAATTCATAGATAGGGGGAAATCCTTATTGAAGGAAATTGCAAGGAGAATTGCAAAAAAAGTTATCTAGAGCACTAAAATGATGAGTAACTTGTCCAAAGTCATATAGACAACACTTCAGAGGTGGTCACTGAACCCAAGTCTTCCTGACTCCAAGGTGAGCTAGCCTAGGTACTCTACCATTCTTTCATAATTTCTGTGCTCTATATGAGTCTCTTAGAGAGCTTGAAACTATGATATACACGTAGTTGGCACTTAGTCTGCTCATATCTTAAATTTTTATTTTTTGCTTTTTTTTGGAGGGCAATTGCTGCTCATATCTGATATTCTTTGTTGGAATACTTCAAATTCTAGATTTTTATTGAATATTAACCTTTTTAAATTGATGATTAGGCTCAAGTTTGCAGGATATGGTCACCTTGCATTGCATTTCCAACTTCTTTACTCCTTAGAACACATTATTCAAGTCCTTTTTGAAGCTTCTAATGGATATTGAATAGTATTACATTTGTACTTTTTATTTGAAGATATTTCTTCTAGTTTCTTGCAGAATTTGTTCTTTGTGTTCTTGGAATTACTAAATTTAACTATTATATGTCTTGGTTCTGTTGCTGCAAAAGTTGTGGGTCCTTTAAAATTTATTTTAAGGTTTCTTTTTGACCCTGGAGGTGATTTGTAGAGTTTCTCTATTAGAATCTTGTTTCTGTGTTCAGAAGTTCTGAAGAGTTTGGGGTTTGTTTGTTTGTTTGTTTTTTTCAAGCATATTAATACTTATCGTGTTCTTCTGGGAGTCTTATTTATAAGCTTTAACTTGTCCCTACACATCCTATCTTCTTGATCAATATGTTCTGATTATGTAGAAAACATACCTTCATTTAATATGATTGCTTTTTGCTTCTCTCCTTCCATATTGTCCTTCATTTCTGTGTATTTTTATTACCAATCAGTTGTTCTCTATTTTGTTTGTTTTGATGAGATTTACCACAATGGATACAAATTTTTCTATTCTGTCAATTATTTCTGCTATTCAGGCCATAAATTCTATTTTCACAATTCTAATTTCTTTTTAAAACCATTTAGGAATATCTCTCTGTTCTTCTATGCTTTCTTAGGACTCTATCAAGTCCTCTTATATAAATTCACTTTCCATTATCTTATAATATTTATCCAGAGATCTATTCAGAGATCTTTGGGCTGTTTGAATGTCTTGGAGGGGGGGAGTGTGGTATATTCCATTCTAGATAGGGCATGCCAATATAATTTTTAAAAATGAAATTACTAAATTTAATTTATATCTCTGATATTATACCAATCAAATTACCAAGAATTTTATAAAATAATAATATGGGGAAAATAAACTAGACTATCAAGGGAAATGATGAAAAGAAGCAAGGGAAAAGAAGGAATAGTACTTTCAGACCTCAAAATACAAAGCAGAAATCATCAAACCCACCTACTACTGGTTTAAAAATAAATAGATAAATCAATGGAACAGACTAGACAAGGGAGAATCAGGAAAAAAAGACAACGCAATAACTCAGTGTTTGATAAACAAGAAAACATAAACTACTCCGGGGAGAAAAACTTATTTGATAAAAAACCAGACAAGAGAAGTGGAAAGAAATCTTGCAAAAAATTAGGTTTAGACCATTATCTTATACCACAATATACTCTAAATTAGTATTTAAACTTAATATTAAAAACCACATTATAAAAAATATTAGAAGAGAATCAGATCATATACTCCTAACAAATACGGATAGGTAATGTATCGTCAACTAAATGAGACAGAGGCAATTATAGAACATAAAATAGATAACTTTGATTACTTGAAACTGAAAAGCTTCTGCACAAACAAAATTAATGCACCTAGGATAAGAAAGAAATTATTGAATGGGGAGGAAATTTTTGTGTCAAATATCTCTGATAAGAATTTAATATGAAAAAAGAGAATTTAGTGTCCAAGATAGAGTAATAATTTTTGTGTATATACATACATCTGTTTTCTATGTATCTGTCTTTCTATCTATCTATCTATCTATCTATCTATCATCTATCTATCTATCTACATTCGCAAAATGGTTATATCATTTCACAGCTCCAGCAACAATATATTAGTATACCTATCAATCCACAAACCGTCCAACAGTGAATATTGTCATTTGTTGTCATATTGCCAATTTTCAGGGTTGTTTTTATTACTATTTCTCTTATTATTAGTGATTTGGAGCATTCTTTCTGTGGTCATGAATATTTTGTCTTTCTTTTAAGCATGTTTTTTTTTTCCTACTAAATAGTATTTTTTCTATTTACATGTAAAGATAATTTTCAATAGTTACCTTTATAAGATTTTGAGTTACATACTTTTCCCTCTTTCCCTCTCTGCTCCTCTCTCCACAATGGCATGCAATCTGATATAGGTTATACATGTGTAATCATATTAAACATATTTCCACTTTAGTTATGTTATAAACGAAGAATCAAAACAAAAAGTAAAAACCAAGAGAAAAAAAACAACAAAAAAAAAAAGGTGATGATAGTATACTTTGATCTACATTCAGATTCCATGGCTCTTTCTCTGAATACGGGTAGCATTTTCCATCATGAGTCTTTTGGAATTGTCTTAGATCACAGTATTTCTGTGAAGAGCTACATCTATCAAATTTGATCATCACATAATATTGCTGTTACTGTGTATACAGGGTTCTCCTGGTTCTGTTTACTTCATTCAGCATCAGTTCATGTAAGACTTCCAGGCTGTCCCAAAATCTGCCTGCTCATTATTTCTTATAGCACAATAGCATTCCTTTACATTCATATTCCACAGTTTGGTCAGCCATTCCCCAATTGATGGGCATCTCCTCAATTTCTGATTCTTGGCCACACAGAAAGGGGTGCTATAAATATTTTTGTACATGCAGATCCTTTTCCCCTTTTTAATGATTTCTTTGGGACACAGATCTAGTAGTGGTATTCCTGGATCAAAGGCATAGTTCCAAATTACTCTCCAGAAGGGTTGGATCAGTTCACAACTCCACCAACAATGCACTAGTGTCCCAATTTTCCCACATCCCCAACACTTATCATTTTCCTTTTCTGTCATATTAGACAATACGATAAATGTGAGGTGATACCTCGAGTTGTTTTAATTTGCATTTCTCTAATCAATAGTGAGATTGACTTAGATGGTCCCTTAGGTGCCTCCTAGCTCTAATAAACCAAGAGTTGATGATTATAATTCATCTTTTTTTTTCTTTTTAGAGCTCACCTAAAAGGATATTTACTTTTATTTTAAGATGTAGCAAGCACAGAAGTACAAATAGTTTCCTTCAAAAATCTGAGGGCACATTCTCTCTTATATTATCTTGGTCACTAGGGATAATAAACTTAGACTTAACTTATTTACATAGAATTTGTCTCCACCCAGTTCTCTTCCAAATACTGCAAAGCCAGTGGATGAGTGTATTTCATCTGCTAGCTAGGTCTTGAAGGCTGTTCCTCAGAACATCAGCAATTGCCTAGTTGCTAATCCTGGCATGGAGTCTTCTGGTATATTTTCTTCTTGCTTTGTCTATAAAATTTTTAAAATTCACAAAGATTTATTCATCTATAATACAATAAATAAAACAATAACCATTCCTTGAAGGACTACTACAGAGAAATCTAGGCGGTGCAATGACTAGAATGCTGAGCCTGGAGTCAAGAAGAACTGAGTTTGAACTCAGCCTCAGGCACTTCCTAGATGCATGACCTTAACATGTCACTTAACTTCTATTTGCCTCAGTTTCCTCAAATGTAAAACGAGGCTAATAACAATACCTACCTCCCAGGATGTTTTTGGGGAATCAAATTAGATAATATCTGTAAAGCACTTAGCACAGTTTCTGGCACACAGTAGGTGCTACATAAATGCTTATTTCTTTTCTACTATGTACCAGGCACTATGCTAAGTGCTAGGGATACAAATAAGAAAAAGAAAAATGGTCCCCAAACTTAAGGAATGTAGAGTCTAAGGGAGTAAGACAATACACAAAAAGAGGCAGTAGGGGCAGAGGCTACCTAACATGGTTTTGATGATTTTATAGTCAAGATCAATAGAACAGCTGGTGGGAAATAAAGAGATGGCTGGGAATTCTGAGCCCTCTTTAAAGGGAGGCTCTGGGATCAATTTTTTGCTCCACCCTCAAATCTTCTTCTACATATATGGAAGGATACACAAAACAGAGAGAGAAGCAATAGCAGTACTGTGTGCTCATGGACATTCCAGTTTCAGATGAAAAAGGGCCTGAGACCTACCCTGCCAAGGGGCCCTCAACAACTCATTCAGTTTCTCCCATGGCAGCAGGTTTAAGAAGACAAGTCTATGCCTCTTTAGTCCCATCCCATTTTGCTGGGACAAAGTAGACACAGCTAGCCACTGAAAAATAGAAGAAAATTGTCTATTCAAAAATGATTCTGTTGCTAAGCTAAGCTATACCATGACCAAATGTTAATTCCCTCTGCTTCCTTTTACTTTTTAATTAACAATAATTTATTTTCTCTCCTTTTCATCTCCTTCACCAATCACAGGGAGGGATAAAGGAAAGGAGCGGAGGGGAGAGAAAAAGAGGTGAGGAGAGAAAGGGGGGAGGAAGAAAGAAAGAGAGGGAGAGAGAGAGAGAGAGAGAGAGAGAGAGAGAGAGAGAGAGAGAGAGAAAGGCAAAACCCATTGGTCACATCCAAAAATATAACTCTAAATTACTTTCCAGAATGGTTGTACAAATTCAGAGGTACAGCATTACATTCATTTCCAAATATATCCTTCCCACTACCCTACCCAGTGAATTTACCCTTATAACAAAGATTTTAAAACGAAAAAAAAAAAAGATTTAGTAAAGCTATGTAATATATCCCATAATTTTGACAGTTAATTCAATATCCAACTGCTAAAGTTCTGCAACTCTCTCATAAAGAAGGGAAGGTGCATTTTTTCTCAACCCGCCTTTGTTGCCAAACTTAGTCATTTCATTTGCATGATGGTTAGTTGCTTTCTCTTCATATTGTAGTAATTGTACATACTATTTTCCTGGCACTGTTTTATATGTCTTTCCTAATTTCTCTGAAATCTGCACATTCTTTGTTTCTTGAGGAATATTAATATTCCATTACACTGATTTTTCTCTTTAACCACTCCCCAATCTAGGGACACCTACTACATTTCCAGTTTTCCGCTATGACCAAAAAAAAAAAAAAATACTGTAATGAGTATTCCTGAAAATGTGGAACTCCCCTTTTTATCTTTGATCCCCTTTGGATACATGCCTAGCAGTAGGATTTCCATGTCAAAAGATATAGAAATTTTTATAATTTTTTATCATATTTCAAACTGCTTTCCAGAATTTTTAGACAAATTTATAGCTCTGCCAACAGTATATTAATATATTCATCTTTCCAAAACCCTTCCAACATTGAATATTTTTTCCACCTTTGTTAATTTGTTAGGTCTGAGGTTAAGCTTCAGGCCTGTTTTTATTTATCTTTATTTTATTATTAGTTATTAGAGAAATCTTTCATATTGTTTTTTATACTTTTCACTTCTTTCTTTGAGACCCTCATAAAGATGTATTGAAACAAAGATATTTTTCCCTATTGACAGAGTCCCTTATGTGCTGCTACACTACTTTTATTTCTCTGAAAGCCTTTACATTTCACATACTCAAAATGATCTCTTTTATCTTTTGTGATCTACTCTATTCTTGGTTTGGTTAAGAATTCTGCCCCTAGCAATAGTTCTGAAAAATAGTTCAATTTGCTTTCCTCCATTTGTTAAGAGACATTTTATTTTTAGGTTGAACACCTATTTGAAACTTACTGAAGTATATGATATAAGGTGATTGTCTAAACCTGTTTCCCCCCACACTGTTTTCCAGTTTCCTCAATAGGTTTTTTGTTTGTTTTATTAAATCTCCTGGATTTCTTTTAACAATTAAATTCGAGAGACACCTATTATACACCTGCCACTGTGTTAGGCACTGAGCATGCAAACATCAAGATGAAATAGTCTCTGCCTTTTAAGAACTTGCAGTCTGCTGGGGGATACAACACACCAATAAAAGGAAATAAATCCCGGATAGCCTGAGAAGGAGCCAGCACTAATTACTAGGGATATCAGGAAAGATTCCTTGGAAAAGATGATAGCTTAGATGGTTACAGTGCTACAAGGGGTCCTCAATTCCTCCCACTTTTGGTAATGTGGTAGTCATAATATAGGGGATCATTAATCCACTAAGGTTATGAGGTATTAAATTATTAGAAATTATGAGATATGTCCAGCTTCCCCCTTTCTTTGGAATTGTCTTACTAATGGAAACCTGATAACTAGGTCCTTAGTTCCTTCAGTTCTTAGGAATATGGTGGGTGTGCTGGTGGATATTATTGATGTACCAATAGGGTTAACATTACATAATGTCCTCTGTTCTTATTATACTGTTTAATATCATAATCACTATTTGAATGGGAATGAAGTCAATAAAATAGCCTATGCTACCTCCACCTAGATTCTTAATCTGAGTCAAAGATGGAGCAGGGGGTTGGGGGCACTTCCTGTCATAGATATGGGACAGGACTCTTAATTTGACCCTGAGGAGGACATGGATCTCTGTTCAGTTAATAAGGATACATTTGAAACTGATTTCTGCCAGCAGAGTTTTCTAATATGGACAATCATTATATTATCTTCAAAGAGTTAATTCTGAGAAGGCACATAAAACTGAGTTCTTGCCTACTTTGTACCTAGAATGGGTAAGCTAGGTGGGTCTGCTGGAGTTTTATCATTATTAATATGAAAAAATCCATGTTAATATGAAATATTAATATGAAAATCCTGGAGGTTCTATTCCTCCCTTAATTCTCTTTCTTGGAACCTATAGGATGAACTCGTACTTTTCTTCCCTTTCTTGCTGGTTGTGCAGAACTCTAGCCCTCTTTTCTACGCTTATTGGCTGACCTAAGTATGCTCTAACAAGGAGGTGAGCTAAATCACAGGTGCCAGAGGCCTATCTTTGCAGCCTTTTCTGTTTCTGCAACTCTGTCTCTTTTCTCCTTGTCTCTGTCTTTCTCTCTCCCTCACTCAGTCTGAAATAGGAGAAACAATCCAATGCTGCTCTTTATTGGAATAATTACATGTCTTATGCTTGGTATTATTATTATTATAGGTTGTATTTTAATTATACAGAATTCATCATTGATAGATTTGTATTAACTTGAGTTAAGAATTCCCCTGATGGTCCATGGACCATGTGCTTGATAGTTCAATTTATACTAGATTAACATATTCATTACTTAGCTAAGAATTGTTATAGTCTATATCCTGATAGTTCCCATTTTTTTTTCTCTCTATAAAGCAAAACTGTCATTATTTTGTGGGTTCAGCATTATTGGTACATTAAGACCAAGGCCACAGGGTCCCAAGAATTTTGTTATTCTAATATATTTAGGGGTGCAACAGTCTCAAAACCTTGTAGAAGTTGGAGGTTTGCCTTTCCCAATAACCCCCTCCCATTCCATATACACTGTCCAGCATCAGTATAGGCTAGATATATAAATATATAGGCTAGATGATAATGGGATTAAATGGATTTGTGATTGGCCGAACAGTAGGACCCAAAGACTAGTCATTAATAACTAGAATTGACCTTGGAAGGATGGTTCCAGTGGCATCTATGCTTCCATCTGCATTGCTTAACCTTTATATCAATGACTTGGGAAAACAATAGATAGCATGTTATTCAAATGTACAAATGACACCAACTCAGGAGGGATAGCTAATGTACCAGATAGTTGAATCCGTATCTAAAGGCATCGTAATAACCAGATTATTGGGTAAAAACTAATAATAAAATTTAATAAGGATAATGTAAAAATCCTACATTTGAATTTAAAAAGTCAACTTCATATATACAAGGTGGAGAAAGCATGGTTAGAAAGTTTTATGAAAATAGTCTGGAGTTTTGGTGAATTGTAAACTCAGTGAGTCAATGATATGATATGGTAGATAAAAGGCTATTTCAATCATGGATTATATTAATATAGGGAAAATCTTGCAGGAATAAGGACATTATGTAAACACTTTGCAAACTTGAAAGTGCTATGTAACAGTTACTTACTATTCTTCATCTTGTTTATTGATATCCTGCCTTGTCAGGACACACCCAGCTCTAATTCATTATTTATTCATTTTAAACATTCTTTTCTTTTTAAACTTTTTGTTGTTGTTGTTCAAACATTTCAGTCATGTCCAACTCTTTGTAATCTCATTTGAAGTTTACTTGGCAAAGATACTAGAGTGGTTCACCATTTCCTTCTTCGTTTCATTTTACAGATAAGGAAATTGAAACAAATAGGGTTCAGATACTTGTCTAGCATCACACAGGTAGTAAGTATCTGAGGCCAGATTTAAACTCAGGTCTACCTGACTCCAGGCCCAGCCCTCCACTCACTGCATCACCTAGCTACCCTGTCTTAATTTACCTTTATCTATTCAATAGTAAGTCACAGCATTTTTTCATATGACTTTTTAAAAGTGCCTGTTCATATCCTTTGACCATCCATCAAATAGAGAATGGCTCACATTTTGACAATTTTGACTGAGTTCCCTATACATTTGAGAAATAAAGCCTTTATAAGAAAAATGCTGCTTTATAATCCTAGCCCCTTTGCCTTTCAGAATATCATATTCCAAGCCTTCTGATACTTTAATGTAGAAACTACTAAATCTTGTGTGATCCTGACTGTGGTTCCATAACATTTCAATTGTTTCTTTTTGGTTGGTTGTAATAGTTTCTCCTTGACCTGGAAGCTCTAGATTTTGACTATAATATTCTTGAAAGTTTTCATTTGGGGACCCACTGGATCTAAGTTCCTGGGGCAGTTTTCCTTGATAATTTTCTTGGAAGATGATATCTAGTCTCTTTTTTTTTTTTAGGTAGTCCAATAATTCTTAAGTTCTCTCTCCTTGGTTTATTTTCTAGGTCACTTGTTTTTCCAGTGAGCTATTTCACATTTCTTCTATTTTTATCATTCTTTTGACTTTGTTATATTGTTTCTTGAAGCTTCATAGAGTCATTAGCTTCTACTTGATCAATTCTAATTTTTTTTTTCTTTAAGAAACTTAAAGTTTAATTGGGCAATTAAGGGGGAAGATGTTTTAGGGCCAAAAGATGATCAGGCAAAATACTTTGAGAAATTTGAGCAAGGAAAAGTCAGTTTCACCTGGTTATTTCTGGGAAGATTTCATTAGAGGTGAGATTTTAGTTGGATCTTGAATATAGTGAGGGATTTCAACAGTTGAGTGACAGTATGCAATCATGAAGCATCAGAAGAGGAATAGTAAGCTTTTTAATCTCGTTTGGGGCCCATTCTAAAACTATGGAAACATCCTGAGATATGTGGATACAGCTCAGACTAGAGCCCTCTATCTCCCAGGTGGTGAACAGGTTCATGGGCACAGACATATTCAGGGGGCCAGACCCACAAGGAAGCTGAGCTTGCCTTTCTCCACCATGACATAAGCCAGCCAGATTCTGTGGACCAAGCCCCTGTCCTAGCTGCAGCCTATCCCCTCCCCCTCCCCCAGTTTAGGGTGAGGATGGGAAGGACAGCAAGCTGGCGAGGCCCTTGTTCTGTTGTGCAAGCCAGGGTCGGGGCTTAAGAGAGTGAGCTCCAGCAACAATCTCAAGGCTATGGAGGGACCCAGGCTGGAGACTACAGTCTGAATTGGGGGGGGTGTTATGAGAATCTGAAGATCTTCCCTTCCCCTAGGCCCCTTGCTAAAGTGGCTACATGACTCTGAGAACCTCCCCCTATTTGAAAGTATACCCTGCCCCTTAATAGGCTGAATGGCCTCACGAACAGGATCTGCTAACTGAAAGGAAAGTATGGGGGCTGGGATAATTGTTTGTTTCCCAATTGTGATAGCTGTGACTCTGTGGAGCCATGGAACCAGAACGCAGAGCTGCCTGCATCTTGACTTTGCTGAGGTGAGAGCAGGAATGGTGAGCTGCCTGCATTGGGACTGGGACAGAAGCCAGGAGCGACTGCCTCCTGCAGAAGGAAGAAGAACCCAGGACTTCAAAATTCAGATAAGGACTGTGCTCCAAAGCAGGAGCTCTGAATGTGTTTTCCTGCTGTGTCCCACAGTTTGGGACCCAGGGGGAGGATGGAGTTCTGTCTATGGTGGGTGGGGTGAAGTGCTTTGGACCCCCAATGACCCCACTCTGTTGGTTTTGTTGCCCAGTTACCCCTCAGCACTTGGAAGCAGGGGCTGGAACAGTGTTAAGACTGGGACTTGGCTTGTTAGAGCCGGCACCTGAGAGTGCCAGGAGGAAGTCTGCAAGGGCAGTGGTGGGGAGGGAGGGGGAAGGACGCCCTCTGCCCCCAAGAGAACTTTATTTGGACGTTTTTGTTTTTGGATTACTGGTTATGATTTGCTATATTATGTATCTTGCAAATGTGATGTCTATTTTGTGGGGAGTATGTTGTACTTAAGAGATGTTAATGTTAATTCAGGTTTAAGTTGCCTATGTAATGGGCATGAAAGATCTTGGGGCCGAATGTTATGAGAATCTGAAGATCTTCCCTGCCCCTAGGCCCTTTGCTAAAGTGGCTACGTGACTTTGAGAACCTTCCCCTACTTGAAAGTATACTCTGCCCCTTAATAGGCTGAATGTGGTCACGTGGAGCCTGTGGTGGGAGGCTTGTTCTTCGGGAATGCCCGAGCCTTGTAGCTTTGTGATTGGGCAGTGGGTCAAGAGGGCTGTGGCATTCTCCGAGCCAGGAGAAGGCTATATATGTGCCTTGATGTGAGGTTTTGCTTTGGGGCTCACTTTGAGAAGAGTTGTGTGATTTGGCCAGACAAGACTCTGGGAAGCCGTTGAGCCCCCCGGCTTTGAAAAACCCAGATGTTAATGTTTCTCTCTCTGGTAACTGAACAGGTAACTGATGTAATGGTCAGATGGTTTGGAAGCCCGTCTGCTGATCTGTTTCTCTGTCTGCTTATAACTTGTGTTTGTATTCTGTTTGCATTCTCTGAAGTTCAGGGTGCTGACTAGGTAAATGACATACATTTGATTGATTAAAGTGAGATTGTTAACCCATTTCGAGTTGCTTTCCTTTAGAACAGCAGATCTAAGAACCTGTGCTAGCAGCCACCCTGGGTATGCTAGGGTGCTTGCTGATACAAATGGCGTAGTCGGTAGGATTACAAAGCACAGTGCCTCTATTTGTTCCAGGATCCATGGCCATTTAGATTGAGATTGTAAGGCCAAGGATCCTGGAGGGGTGGAATGTATTGGCAATGGAATTTGGAGATGCCCCTGTATTGGCTTGGTTTTTGGGTTGAGTGTTAAAACCCAGAGCTTGTGAATCTCACTTGTAGGATAGACTTGTTGACGTGAAGATAGAGGGATGAACTGGGAGGAGCCATGAATTGGGAGAGAGGCCCAAGCCTAGCGAAGGCCAGAAGGACTTTGGGAGAGCAGTATCCAGTATCATGGAGCCTGAGTTGCTGAGAGAAAGACAGCTGAGAGCCCATGGGAGCTGCCCAGGACTTTGAGAACTGCCACCTGGAACTGCCAAGGACTGAGGAGGCATGGCTGTGATGCCGGTATTTTGTCTGTCTGTTTTGATGTTGTTTTGCCAGATTCACCTGATGGTGAAGGACAGTGCTGCTGTTGTAGAGGTCTTGGAACCTGGCTGTTGGTTCAGAAGCCCTGAAGGAGGATTTTCCTGTTGTAT
>CM053587.1:50622639-50640378 GCA_028646515.1 Pseudochirops corinnae | reverse complement strand
CTGGTGCTAATCCCTCACCTGAGAGCTTTCTCTGCACCTCCTGCCTGGCTGCCCCCGGGCGTTAGTGGGAAGTATCTTTGTGTGCTTTTGAAGTTCTAGGATTGGTCCAGAGTCCTAGTCCATGGGTATTTTGGGGTGGCTATGTGAGAGCTGCGATATATTGCTCCTGCTACGCCGCCATCTTGGCTCCGCCCCCCTAGAAAGTATTTAAGACAAGATTTAAAGTAGATCTCCCTAACTTTCGGCCCAGAGCTGTATCAGCCATGGTGTTCTCCCTCTGCAATTGTGGGAAATCTTGGGAAGTGGAAGACATAGTCCCTCCTCTCACAGAGTTTGCAAAGACAAATGAAATGTCAAGCAATCTAGAAGCAAGATGACAATAATACAAAAAGTACACAGGAGTCTAATATCAAATAAGGGGCACTGGGAAAAAAATGCTATCAAAGTTCAACAAAGAGAGAAAGCACTGTAGGCTAGAAGGGAAGCAAGGATTCAGAAAGGAGGACAACAATGATCTGGCTTTTAAAGACTGTAGAGAATGGGCATAGATGGTGGGGAATAGTGAGATCATTCTGGGCAGAAGGACCAATAGAAATAATTTGGAAGCAATGTGTTAGAGGCAATGTTTCCTCTTCTCTGAATACCATATGTATGGACAGTATCCCAACAGTTGTTCACTCCATCCCTTAGCCCAATTTCTAAAGAGAAACACATCATGAATTTTGAGAAGTCACTTTAATCTATATAGGCTATGTTTGTATAGATACAATCAGTGACAGACAGATGTTTTGCTCACTGGTACATAAGTATTTGAATGATGTTGTCTTCATGAAGTAACTAGTTTCTCTCTTCCTAGGTTCTTGAAAAATGGCATTCTATGCTATGCTTTGCAGAGGGAAAACTTCAGATAGGTTGCAAAGTGGATAGGACTCTGGACCTAGAGTCAGGAAGACAATGACTTCAAACCTGCCTCAGTTACTTGCTGGCCTTGTGACCCTCATCATCGCTCAACCTTTATCTCCCTTAGTTTCATCATCTGTAAAATGGTGGCAATGATAACATCTCCCTTTAGGGGTAGTTAGGTGATGCAATGGTCTGAAGTGGGGAAGGTGATTTTGTCATTTTTCAGTCATTCAGTTTGACTCCGACACCATTTGGAGTTTTCTTGGCAAAGATACTGAAGTGTTTTACCATTACCTTTTCCAGCTCATTTTACAGATGAGGAAACTGAGGCAAGCAGGGTTAAATGATTTGCGCTGGGTCACCCAGTTGTGAAGTGTCTAACACTGGATTTGAACTCAGGAAAGAGTTTCTGACTCCAGGCCCAACATTCTATCTCTTGTACCACCTCTCTGTGCTCTTCGACCTGAGTTCAAAATCCGGTCTCAGACATTTTTTTTTGCTTTGTGACATTCAAAAAATCGCTTGATCCCTCTTAATCTCAGTTTACTCATCTGTAAAATGGGGATAATAATAGCACTTAAATCCCAGGACTGTTGTGAGGCTCAAATGAGATAATATTTGTAAAGCATGTAAAACAGTGCTTGTTGCATAGTAAATACTATATAATTGTTAGCTGTATATTATTACCTATTTCCTAGGGCTGTAGTAAGAATAAAATGAGATAATATTTGTCAAGTAATTTACAAACCTTTAAGTGCTGTATAAATGCTAGCTATTATTATTATTATTACATTTTTTTAACAGGTAAGGATAGGGATTACTTGCAATGCTCCTGCCCTGAGGGTGGGAAGAGTGATAGGAGATATAGGGAGATAGACTTGTGTAGTAGATGGCACCTGACTTATGATTTGAAAGAAGATAAGTATCCTGTAAGGTGGAAGTGGGGAGAGAATGCATTCCTGATGTGTGCAAAGGCATATGGTCACAAGATGAAATGTGGTATATTAGGAACAGGTAGTATGCCAATTTGAATGGAACCTAAGCATATGAAGGGAAATAATTGGAAATATTAGCCTGGCAGAAGTCAGATTGTGATGGCCTTTATTACCAGGCTGAGGAATTTATATTTTATACAAGAGACAAAAGAACCATTATAGATTTTTGAGTAGGGGATGGGTAACATGATTGATCTGTATTTTAGGATCATCAGTTTGGCTCCACTGTAGACAATGAATTAGAGGAGAGACTGAAGACAGAAAGAACAATAAGAAAGCTAGTGCTATAGTCCATATAAGAGCTGATGAGGGCCTGCACCAGGTTAAATAGTAGAGAAATAGTGGGGAAAGGGAGAAATGTGTAAGAAGCTTTGTGTAGGAGAGCTGACAGCACTTAGTGGCTGAGTATTTACTAGTGATTGAAGGAAAGAGAAGAGTCCCAAGGTTGCCTCCAAGGTTGAGAACTAAAGCTCCCGGAAGAATAAATAGTGGTAACTTCAGTAGAAATGGGAAAGTTTGGGGGAGGTGTGGGTTTGGGGGAAAAGTATAATATCTAAGGCAAAAGAATCTTGACATAATGGACCAGATTTAAGGAAATTTTGGATCTAGTTTGTGTTTATCTCCATCATTTAGTGGACATCTGATCCTAAGCAAGACTCAGCCAATGTGTTGGTTGGTTTTGCTGAACTGGCCTTTTAAAATTATTTTGTTTATTTGTTTATTTTTAAAGTAAGTGATATTTTGTGGGGGTGAGGGATGAAAGAGATATATTTAAAAATGAAAAGTGTTCTGGAAATATATAAATAAAAAATCTTTGATAAAAATCCCTTTAAAGGGAGGGGCAAGAAGTCGAAGGACAGTAGCAGAAGGGAAATCCCAGTTTGACAAAGTATAGTAAGATAACTACCCTTCATATAATAAAGTTATGGACATGGCCCCATCTTAACCCTTTGTGCCACATATTTCCAAATCAATTTTTAAAGATTATTTCATGCAAAAGATGATAATAATCCAAGGCATTTAAGTGTGTTTACAGAAACTGTCTTTCTGAAGCACTTTGCTGGAATACAACTATTCTACAAAGTGTAGGAAACATGTGCTTTACATCTCAACAACTTACTAAATATAGATAGACCAAATCATGAACAACCATTAAGATCAACTTAAGCTTTACTTTGGAAACTTTGAATTCACAAGTTCAAGAGGTCATGTTTCCTCCTCACGATCGTAACAAATTGTCTTTTTAAAAATTAACCCTCTTTCAGTCCATCCCATTCCCTACCAGGGTGGTACAATAAGGGACCAAGACAGAAAATCAGACTTGCATCTTTTCCCAGCCTAGTGGGCCATAGGGGTCTTCGGACTTATTAGTTATTCCATCAGTCCCATCCATCATTCTCTGTGCACCATGGAGCACACACCCGCCAAGAGAACTTTAAAATAAGAAATAAAACTCAATGAACTCACATTCAATTAATATTAGTCATATTATTAATACTTGCCGGTACAGGGCTTATCAGGAGATAATTGACCTTGTCAGTATTCAGAGCCTTCCACATTGCTGTAGGATCTCTCACTCCCATCATGCTTAATTAGAATGTAAGAAAAACTAAAAGGAAAGATTTTTTCTTTTTCCTGCTTAACTACGGAATATCAGAAAAAATGAAAGAAGAAAAAAGGAGAAAGAAGAAAGAAAAAAGAGGTTATTCTGGATGTATAATCTCCTCAATTAATAAAGTGAAAGAAACGCTATTGCTCCCCAGGCCATGACAAATGCACCTGTTGGTAAAACCAGATGACTGATGTACATTACGTGCCCAGACAATTCTTCCTCTTCTTCTTCTACTCTCTCTCTCTTTTTTTCCTTTGGTTGTTGTTTAAGGAAAACATGACTTTAATTGGTCTGTGGATGATGGTAACATAGGGGGAAAAAAAGGAGGGAGACAAAGGGAGGAGGGAAATTGTCGATTTGCCTTCCTCAAAAGGCTAAAATTTCTCTAAACTGACCAACATGAAATTAGTCAGGGAATCTTTTCCCCTGCTTGTTGTTTTTTCAAGTCAGTTATCCTTCCCTCTCCCATTTCTGCCCTTAAAAACAACAAAACAACAACAAAAATAAACCACTGGCCTTGAGATTTTCTTTTGGATCAATTACCCATTCTCAGCTATTAGACTCTGAGGAAAGAAAAAAAGTGGTTTTGTGTGTGTGTGTGTGTGTGTGTGTGTGTGTGTGTGTGTGAGTGTGTGTGTGTGTTTGTGTTGGGAGTGGTGGGTGCTGTAGGTGTTATCAAGGCATTGACATTAATGGCAAAGATATAGGATTTAAGTCGATCAAAAACTCAGCAATCATTAACAAATTCAGTCAAAAACTATTCTAGGCCTAGTTCTATGTAACATACTATGGAACATGTATAGGAAAGGCAGAAGAGAATAAATATTTATTAATCTCTTACAACATACCAGACATTGCATTGAACTTCTTACAAATTTTATATGACATATAAGTCAGAATTCCTGGGCAAAGTGAGGTTAAAATCTTTTGGATGGTAAAACATGAATATGCTACTTAATCCGGGAGCCAGTCTAGATAACTAGGTAATAAATGGAAAGGCGGTCATTGTGCAGCATAGATAATTAGTGTAAAAGGAACCAGAGAAAGAAGAAAATTATGTGGTATTCAGGTATCAGAGAAACTCTCACATGGTAACTGTGACTTGGTTTGGCATTGAATTAGGGGTTCAGTGAAAATGGGAGTAGATGAGGAAGAAAGGAGCTTCAAATGGGAGCAACTGGCTAAGTAAGGGGAAAAAAGTAGACATGAAACTGGACTATGGGGATGGACAGTAATAAAACTGATCTGATTTGAGCCAATAAGTTATTCTTAGGTGGTGAGCAGATGAATGAGATTGTTAAGATAGGGCCATATTATATAGGAACTTGAATGGCAAGAATACACTTTTGTCCAAAGTTCTAAGTTATTAAATTGTGCCAGTAGGTATCAGAAAAAAAGCACTTAATTCATTTCAATTCAATTCAGTTCAGTCCATTTCAACAAATGTTTATTCAATGCCTACTACCAATTTACAAAATTGATGGGTATGATTTTGTGTATATGTGCGTGTGTTACAGAATTGACAGTTCTAGCAATGTAATGTTTAATTTATGTTCAGTTAGAGTGCACATAAAGCAAGCTACCTCAGCCTTTCATTCTAACGTGGTGAAATAAGTTGTCTGAAACATCTCCAAGGTCTGTGGTCAGATCATCAGATACTCGTATGGTCATGGCATCATGGCTCAGCACAACAGAAACATTTTTTTTTCCTGAGCTAATTGAGCTACTGAGGATGGAGCAAGACAGCTTCAATTATCCACATTAATGGGCAAAGTAGGGGCATGGAATATTCAAAATGGTGGAAAATATGTTTCAATAGATACTTGGTTTTAGAATATTTGTGTGTATTTGTAGCAACTGAGAACACTCAATTATACTTTGTTTTAGCTGAAGTTCAAATGAATTTGCTTTCCTTGATCCCACACCATGGGCACAAAGGACTGGAGCTGAAAGGGAAGGCAGAGATCACATTGCATCATTGTACAGGAGGAGATGAAGGCCCAGAGAGGCCAAGTGACTTGCTCAGATGTATATTGGTAAAAACAAAGAGCAGAGTTAGGATTCAAAGATAGGTCTTTGAACTCCATAACCTAATTTTCTTCCTACATACTGTACTGCCTCTCTTTAGCTAATAGATATACATGGGCTGGTAACAGGGGGAAACCAATCCAAAATGAACTCATATAATCAAACATTTATGTCCAGTTAATAAAATCTGTTTTATATGTAAACTTACCTACCTATGTGTATTTATTACAAATAGAGAATTTTATGTATAGGCTTTTTAAAGAAACAAATCACATATTAGGGGCAGGGAGGAGAGAAAAGAAAAAAATAAAGTTACATGATAATTTTATTATATATTTAAAAGAATAGTGAGTTACACATAATAGATTTGCACATTCATATGCAATCATCTCTTTTTTCTATTCTACTATGTATGGAAATGCTTGTTTCATTTCTTAAGTTCAGAATAAAATAAATAAAAATTTAAAAAAAATCTAAAGAAAGACATATATCATATATCTGTTCAGGGATTCAAATCTCCCCCAGTTAAGAGGATGTGGTGAGAATTAAGCTATATATGGTTAAATGCATTTTAATTCATGGCCTACAACATCCCTAGCTTGTATCATTGTGCCTTGACTAGCTAGTCAATGATACTAGCTTAAACTTACAAGATCTCAAGGTCATTTGCTACGCCAGAGGTAAAGCACTATGGATATGGTGACAATGTGGTTGGGCAACCTCTATCATTCATGTCATGAAATTCAGAAAGCAGAATGAAGGTGAAGATGCTTTGATTTGAAAGGAGTTCAAGTCTCCAAGTCACTGAAAGTGAAGCTAAAATTTTAAAGTAGCAGAACCACCTGGGGGCAATCAAGAGCTACTCCTAACAACTCCCCCTCTAGCTGCTGAAGACTTCTACAGATCTTAAGTGGAGCATCTTGGGTCCTCCCATCCTGAGGGGCCTGCGAACCACCCTCCTTGGCCCATCTTAATCTCAAGGGCCCTTTTAAGGTCTATTACCAGCTACCTTCATTGTTGTTATGTTCAGAGACATTTTTGTGGATAGATGGGTCACCCCAGAGGGGAATACAAATGGCTTAGCCCTGGGAACACGGGCCTTAGGACCTAGTCTTGCTTCTAATATCAACAATACATCATCTTCCAAATTTTAGACAGGGCTACAGGTCACAGTAACAACTCTGGCATATACTAGGCATTAGGTTAGTAAGGAAAGGAGAAACACTATTTTCTTTAACACTATTTTCTGATTGCTAAGCCAAGTTTTCTTTTCAAGTTTTGTTTATTTACACCTTCTTCACTTCTGTATATTTCTATAACAACATTATATGCATGATTTCATAAAGCATGTTTTATTATACGATGTTGGTAATTTTTGAAAGCTTTTGCTTTTGGACTAAAATTATAACAATACTGAGATTTGATTAATTTCTTAGCAATCTGAACCATTCAAAATTAATGCAGAAGTGCTAGTACTCTGTTGGATCCTGAAAATATATTAATCACTCAATAGATATTGATTAAGTGTCTATCGTGTCAGATGCTGTATTGGGAAAACAAAGACAAACTTGAAATAGTTTCTGCCCCCAAAGAACTTACATTCTATTTGGATGGGGTAAAGGGAGAAAAACATGTACATATTAAAATGAATTCAAGGTAGTTTAGGTGATGAGGACTCTAGGAATTGGGGTGCAGGGAAATAGAAAGGCTTCAAGTTGAAGATGGTGCTTGAACTCAGTGCTGAAATAAACCAGTGATCCCGAGAGGCAGAGGTGAGGAGGAAGTGCAGTTTGCATAAGTGATAACATTGAACATCTTACCAAGACTGGAAATTTAAAAAATAGTTCTTGCTCTTGCTGCCCGTTTTCAAACTCAACACAATTTAATCTATCTGGATCTGTTTCCTCAAGTGTAAGATGAAAGGGTTAGATTAGATGGTATTCTGTCTCAATATCCCAAGCTCTAACAGGCTACCCTCAAGGACTTTGCAGTCTTTGGAGGGACATATGTGAATTATTATTTTTTAAATGTAAACTAGCTTGCACTGAAGAATTGCTTCACATCTGGTAAACTGCATGGCATGGCTAAAAATATGGCCAGTGGAAAGGGGAAGATAATTGAGCAAGATGGAATTATCAGGGAAAAAGAATATTAAAGGGAAGGGGTATATCCTGGAGCAAGTCCTTCTCAAGTTTCTCTTTTTCCTCTTTAGTCCCAGGCACCTTGGAGTGCCAAGGCAATAACAGAAACCACGAGAATGGATAAATTTGCTAAAGGAGAGAGGGTATAGCAATAGGAAGATAGACAGAAATGATCATTAGTTCACTGCCTAGTATGTGCCAAAGGAGGGATCAGACAAATGGGAAGCAGAACCAGGAGAGAACATTAATAAAGCTAAGAAAGGAGATACTTTCAAGAATGAGGGAGGTGGTCAACCATGTCAAATGCTGCAGATGGTCCAGGAGAATGAAGAATAGGAAAAGATTCTAGATGAAGCAATTCAATGATGGAGAAGACTCTGCAGAAAGCTATTTTCATTAGATGTTGGTACAGGACAAATGTCTAAGGCAGCGGTTCTCAACCTGTGGATCACGACGCCTTTGGGGGTCGCCTAAGACCATCGGAAAACACATATTTCCCCATGATCTTAGGAATCAAGACATGCTCCTCTATCTGTCTCCAGGTGGGTCTGCCCACGTGCAGATATACCCACATACGAGCATTAAAGCGTCACAGCATTAGGGAGGTTGAGAACCACTGGAAGGGATGAAGAGAAAAAGCATGGGGAGAAAGTAGAGGAATAGCAGTGAAGGGTAAGGTAAGATGGCAATGGGATGCCTCAATAGCTCGAAGGGATAGCAGGGTCAAGTCAGGACTGTACCTATTTGTAGGAAAAGGAGCCAGTAGAGAGACTGAAGATGAAAACCAGGGAGGGGGAGAAAGAGGGATTGAAAGTGAGAACTAGAGAGAAGGGGGTGGGGAAAGAAAGGAAGACAGTGTGCTCTATGGAACAAGGTCCTGATAGCAGATGATGAGATCAAAGATATAAGTAGAGAGGGGGTTAACCTTAGTGAAGATGAAGTACAACTCATTTTCTGAGATATTACAGAATGAGGAGAGGATGGATGAAGGCACCGAGAGGTATTCATGTCTGGAGGAGGGAAGATGAGTTAGCTCATCATGTGTGGCTTCAATCTCAGTAAATTGTGAAGTAAGATTGTCCAGTGAGAGTGGTGTGGGGGTGGAGTTGGGATGAGATATTTTAGAGTAGGCATTACTGGGTACTATGAGAGGGAGTCAATCAGAGATGAATACAAGCATTGCTGTTCAGCAGTACAAATCATTTGAGGTCAGATTGTCTGAATTGATATTAAACTTCATTGTTCTGATTTAGTGATTCTTTCAGCTAAAAAACTCAAGCAGAAACAAAGATGATCGGGGTAACCTCCCAGGGTTGATATGAGGATCAAATGAGAGAATGGATAAAATGTGCTTTGAAAATGCTAAAGCATTATATAAATAGAAGTTTTTAGTGTGCTGCCGTTCCTGTTGTTACTATTACTCCTGCCATAGTCTTAGAGGTTATTAGGGGAGGAACTGAACTGAAAGAGCCTTTTCCCCTGTTTTAGATGCATGAGCAAACTGAAGCTCAGAGAAATTTTGTGACTTCCCCAAGGTGACACACATAGTCAGGCACGGATATGTGATCTGAAGTCAGGTCTGGTTTTACCACTACATCATATGGCATTTGCTGAGTACCTAGAGATTTAAGGGGCTGCCATTGCTAAACTGGTTGATAAGAGGTCAACATTGCAAATGGAGGGTAGGAAAGTCAGAAGCATGCTGATGCTCTTAGCAATTAGTTTAAAAGTACTCATGCTTTGGACACTTAGCACTGAAATTTACTTGGAGGGGCCAAGGAATCTAGGGAATCATTCTTAAAATTGACAGAATTCTGGTTTTTAATCTCCAAGTTGTTTATTGCATTACCTGGCTTCAAATTCATTAAAGAATAAAAGACATTTTATGAAGACATCACACTACCAACCTCAAAGAGAAGGGCATTCTGGGCACAAGAAGGCTTCTGACAGCCTGGGTTCTATAGGGTAGGTCCCTAGCTCCTTTTCATTCAGATTCTCTAAGGAGCTCTAAGTTAACTTTTGCCTGCCTTTGTTTGTTTGTTTATAAACACGGAATTATTTTTTAGTTTTCAACATTCATTTACATAAGATTTGAGTTTTGAATTTTCTCCCTCACTCTCTCCTTCCCCCCACCCCCCACGGCATACAATCTGATAACAGGCTCTACTTATACAATCATGTTACACATATTTTCACATTAGTCATGATGTAAAGAAGAATTAGAATTAATGGAAGGAACCACGAGAAAAAAGAAATAAATAACACAAGAAAGGGAGAGCAAATCGTCTGCTTCCATCCACACTTAGACTCCCAAGTTCTTTCTCTGGATGTGGAGAGCATTTTCTATTGTGAGTTTTTGGGAGTTGTCTTAGATCCTTGTATTGCTGAGAATATCTAAGTGTGTCAAGGCATCACACAATGGGAGTGTTACTGTATACAGTGTTCTCCTGGTTCTGCTCATTTCACTCAGGTCTTTATAGGTTTTTCTGAAGTCTGCCTGATCGTCATTTGACAGAAAATTCTTAAGGAACTTAAGTAATACTTGGAGAAAGATAAATATATAAGCAAAATTTCTGAATATAACAAATGGATTTCATTCCCATATATATTTCCTGTATTGTTCCTCATCCTCCTTCCCCCATTCCCTAGTAGTGCAGAGAACCAAACGTTCTTGAATACACAGGTGTCACCTAATCTTCAAAAATATAAAATATCTTCCATCATGCTGCAATAGAGTGAAATTGTCTGAGTTTTCTTCACATTTCTTCAGCTTTATCTCAGATGCTACGCCTTAAGAGAGAAATATAATAAGGTTGTAATTATCAGTTGGGTGCTTAGAGTTAGATATCCATAAACAGGGAGAGATGACAAATCAGGCAAGTGATGTGTCCAGTGATGGATCATCTCACTGGGAAGGCTTGAATGGGATTGTTTCACTGTCAAAATGCCTCTCCTAGAAGCTAAAGAGGGGTAAATACAAGCAGATTGGAGGGATTTAGTAATCTTAGGGCTTCTTTCTGAATTGTCCCTCACCTGTAGGATGGAAAAGCCAAGTTCTTCCTCCTCCATGAAGCCCTCAAGATGAGCTGGAAGGGAATTTGAAGATCAGGTAGTACAACCTTCTTACCTTACAGATTAGGAAACTGATGCTAAGGGAGTTAAACTGAATTGTTCTATATCATCTAGCTTGTGGCAGAGTACAATGGCCTTTCCTTAATCCTCAAGATTTTCACTGATGTCCACCATGCCTGGAATTTTCTCCCTTCTCCTCTCTGTCTCCTGTCTTCCCAGGCTTCCTTCAGGTCCCAGCGAAAATCCCATCTTTGGGAAGAAGTCTTTCCTAATCAATCTTAAAGCTTATGCCTTCCCTCTTAAGATTATCTCCAATTTATCTTGTCTATATCTTGTTAGTTGTTGGCATGTTGTCTTTCCCATTAGGCTATAAGTTCTTGGAAAGCAGGGACCGTTTTGTTTCCCCCCTTTATTTGTATCCTTTAAGCCTTAGAGTCTATGGGGTGGGGAACCTGAGATCTCAAGGCCACATGTGGCCCTCTTAGTCCTCAAGTGCAGACCTCAATAAAAGGATTTGTTCTGCAAAACTTGGACTTAGTAAAAATGCCTCACCCAAGGACACCTGTGGCCTTGATGCTGCACATTCCCCACACTTAGCAGAATGTTTGACACATAGTAGTTTGAAAAGTAATTGTTTATCTAACTTCTCTGTGGCATTTGACATGGTTGACCACTACTTCCTCCTGGATACTCTCTCTTTCATGGATTTTCATGATTCTTTCTCAATTCTCCTCCTAGCTTTCTAGCCACTCCTTTTCAGCTTCCTTTGTTTGATCAGAATGCCTCTCCAAAATGGGGATCTCAAAAAGTTCTTGCTTCATCCCTATTCTTCCTTCTCTCTCTGTGAGAGGAATGTTGATTCAGTGATCATCTTTATGGATATCCCCCTCTCCCTCATTCACACACATATAAATATAATATATGCACATATCAAACTTGTAGATATATACATATACATATACATATATCCATATATGTATATGTCTCACTCAGGTCTCACTCCTGAACATCACCAGATAAATATCCCACAGGCATCTTAAACTCAGGATGTCCAAAATTTATCTCATTCTCGTACTTCCAACCCATCCCTCTTCCTAACTTATTTATTTCTGTTGAGAGCATTAGTATCTTTCCATGCACCCAGGTTCACAACCCTAGAGCCATGCTTCACTCTTCATTCTCCTCCCCTTCCTGATAGCTTCTCACTTGTAATGTCTTATTGATTCTATCGCTACAATAAATGTCTTCTTTCTATTCCTATGGCAAACAACCTATTTCAGGTCTTCATCATCCCTGGTCTAGACTACTATAATAGCCTTCAAATTGGTTTCACTGCCTCCCTTATCCACTTCATCCTTTACACAGCTTCCAAATTAAGATTCCTAAATTATCAGCCTCACTTTGTGACCTCCTTCTTCAAGAAGCTTTAGTTATACACCCTATGTTGTAGCTGAACTGTCCTACTTGTTGTTTATTATAAAAGGCATTTCATCTCCCACCTCCATTACTTTGTATAGACTGTCTTCCATGCCTGGAATGCATTCACCTCTTTATCTCTTCAAATCCTGAGCTTCCTTCAAGGCATAATCAAATATTATCATTTCTTTTACCACCACCACCACCACCACCACCACCACCACCACCTCTGATGCTCCTCATTGTTCATGACCTCCCCTAAAAAATTACCATGCATCTTCCTTTATATGTTTTATATTGACTTGTCTTGTCTATGAATATGTTGTTTTCCTCTAGAAGAATGTAAGATTCTTGAAAGCAGGACCATGTTTTATATTTGTCATTGTGTTCCCAGTGCTTGACATGGTGTCTGACACATAAGAGGAACTTAATAAGTTATTTTTGAGTGAATACAATGACAAACTCAGGACCAAAACCCAAATCTTCTGACTCCTAGTCCTTCTGAACTATTTCCCTATTTAAAATTATTAATGTTTCAGATTAGTCCATTTTGTGGTCCATCTCCAATTCTTGCCTATGTTGATCTCTTCTGCACTCAGACCAGTTACATCTTTAAGAGTGTATGTCACTGTGTCAGCACTTAATTACTTCTTGCCTTTCATTGCCTACTGCTCCCAGTGAAACTAGACTAAAAATTCCATGGTGACCGAAGCTGCAATTTGTTCCTCCTTTCTGTCTGAGATGGTGCTGAGTACAAAGTAGGCATTCAAGGAATATTTTCCGACTTGAAAAACATCCCAAATCCATTTCCAGAGTGCCCCTGGGATAATAAAAAATATGGTGGGCCTTGCGGGTTGTATATGCTCCATACAAAAAGAACTACCCATATATTTTCTACTAATGCAAGATGATGAAATAAGTTGCTGTTACTCTGTCAAAGAAGTTGTTTCTTGCCTAAAGATGTGATAATGGCAAGAAATCTTGTGCAAGTCTTTGGAGAACCAAAATTTCTCAATTGTCATCTTCCCAGCTGTTGCTAAGCTCCATCAGCTTAAATGCTGAATAGTTCCCTTCTGTTTAACACAAATAAGATGAGACTATTCATTTTTATCCTGAAGGACTCTCCTGGTTTCCCTCTCCCTGTTGGAAACTCAGCTATTATTCCTATCTCTGCTTTTCCCTGTATGGTTGTCAAGTTGTCATCTCTAAATCAGTATGGCACTAAAGGCCATTCCCCTATAAGCTGCCTCCATCTTTGTTAGTCAATCTTATTATGTTTTGCATTAAATACTCTGTTCCAGGTAAACCAGTATCTTTAACATCTTCTGCTCATATTTCCTTGTTCTTGAATCTTTGTCTTTCCTTCTTCCTTAGGCTAGCTACAGGGCCTCAAATGGGTGGCAGTGCTCATTCCTTTGAGATAAGACAATGAAAGACCCTAAGCCAGTCAACAATCTTCAATTCAAATACTCAAATGGATCAGTGATCTCATGGATCTGGGAGTTGCTTCCAACAATACAAAGTATAACCCATTAATGCCTATCCATCTTGTATTACTTTTACCTACGTTCTCCCAAAAGCATGTCACAGGGGGCTACCCAAACCACTGGAGGACTTCCTTACTTTCTCTGACATTGCAAGAGTAGCAGTAGAGTACTTAACTGTCTGTTTTTGCTAAGCCATCAGGTCACCTTTTCTTCCTACCAACAATTCCTTGATGACATCATTTATTTCAGTTCTTTGGAGTTCAGCCTGCTCCCATCATGTGCCTTTCCATTTCCATTCCAGTGTGATACTCATCGTTAGTTATTCAGAGTCAGTGATGTTCCACATCTCATTTTCATATCACAGCACTGGTAAAATATCAGTATTGGGAAGCTTGAGGTTGGTGGAAGAGCCTTGTAATTTCCTAAAAGCAATCCAATGTTCTCTTCTCCTAATTCTGGGCCTGCCTCATCTGATTGTTATATATATGTATGTGTATATATACATATGTGGGCCTGTGTGAATATACATATCTATATACATACATATTTATATATATATATAGATAGATAGATAGATAGATAGATAGATATATAGATATATATATATATATATATGCCCACACAAACACACATATTCTACTGGACAAATCCTATAGGATAGCCAACTAATTGTAGGTTGAAATGAAGAGAACTGACATTCTTCATCCACTTAGGTTTCTCCTGTTTGAGAGGACACAGCATGCTTCTTTGAGTAATCATACATCCCTTCCACTAGGCTCTGCAATGTCCTGGGACTTGCTACAATGAGCACAATATTATCAGCAAATGAGAGCACCTGTAAGGACCTCAGTAGCCACAGGAAACCACTCTTCCACGTGGAATCTTCACTGAGTTTTCTCCATCATATTGGTGAGTATCTCTTGCAAGTATATATCTCCCTATTTCAGTCTCCGCTGGGGTTTGTTTCCAAAATGTCATTGACCAAGTTTATTTCTGTTATTAAATCTTGAAAGGAATCTTGAATGATTTTGATTTATGGATCCCTTCCTAGAAAAGAGCTGATTAGGCAGGTTCTTTTATAGCAAATACAGAACTTACTATTTGTTCTACTGAACTAAATGCTTTTCATAATCAACAAACAATAAAAATACGATTTCATATTCTCTATATACCATAAATATTTTATATAGATGGGGTGAGTAGGCATAAAGGTAGTTATTGATATTCTTTTGGTCATCATCTGTGTGTGTGTGTGCATATGTGTGTGTATGTGTGTGTGTGTTTCATATTTAATCAGGTCCAAGATTTAACCCAAAATTCTGCCATCTTCCCCTCCTTCAAATACCTTGTATTTCTTAGAAAAAAAATTTTTTATTGGATTACTAAAGAAATAGAAGAGAGGTAATTAACTTGGGGAAGATTGAGAAAAAAATCTGCATCATGAAGTCACTTTAAGATTGGTTTGGACAACAAAATGGGATCTTTGGCAAGAGGGTCTGAGCAACTAAGGAGTAGCACAAGGAAGACCTTAGATGCTAGGGGGATAAGGGCACTAAAAGTGAGAAGACAATAATGAAAGAAAAATTGTAACTACTTGAGGAAAGCCTCATTTATGGAGCTCACCATTGTGTTTGGGACTGATCTTGATTGAAATCAATTTTAAAATAAGTTTTGTTGGTAATTTGTAAAAAGAGAGACTATGTTACCTAGGGTGTAGACTTTATCATTTTTCCTCAATTGTTTCTTAAGATGATAATGTTAACCAAACAGTGGAAGCCTTAATGGCTAGAAACAATGCAATAGAGCAAGGGAGCAATCCTTAGATGTAGCAAAGAGTTTAAATTTATATTTGACGTCAATGAGAAATTATTCCTAACAATTAAAACTGTCCAGATGTGAAAAGGACTTCCTTAAGAGGTAGCCGTTTGCATTCATGGAGATCCACTCATGGAACAGAGAGCCTGGATAACTACTTGTCAGACGTGGAAATTCCCTTCAATTATAGGTTGTTGGACTAAATTACTGTTGAGGTTCCTTCCAACTTTCAAGTTCTGTGTTTCTGTGATTCAGGTACATATTTCTTCTCTCTGGGCACAGCCAATTTCATTATGTTCTCAAAAAATGCAGCACTTTGGCTATGAAAAGCAATGGAGGAAGGAAACATACAGCTAAAGCTACAAGAGTATATGGAATTTTTTAAAATGTAATTTTGAGGATGTAACTCAAATTGAAAAGTTCCTGTGCTTCTGTCCTTTGATGTGTAAATATATTTAATGCAACAGAAATCAATATGTGTGTTTTCTTTGTTTCTTTTAAATTGAGTCTAGTTCTGATAAAAGGATCTGCATTGACAGCCCCTGGATATGAGTGTATTCTATTCATCTATAGAACAGGCAGAACATAGGTTTCTGCAGGACACATGTCCCTTTAAGCAGCCCTAGTGGGATTGTGGAATTTTATTCCTGAAAATCCTCCCCAAAGAGCAGCTTAGCTATGGTGGTGTCTATAGGAAGTGTTTGTAGTCTGTGGACATTTTGCCTGTGCTTCAGGTAACTCTTAAAATGCAGTATTAATTTCACGTGGAACATGAATTCTAGACTTCAGTTCATGTTTAGTGCCAGAGTGAATGTGCCAGTATAGCTGACCTCATTGTTCTTATTCCTTTCTGTTCCAGGTTCTCTTTCCACTGGGATTTTCTACCAAGATATCTTATTCAGTTATAGAAGTATTCTCATTTTCAAAAACCAACAGAAAACAAGTCAATGATTATAGACCTGACTCCTTTAGCTCCAACCCAATTTACTGATTTATCTTCCACCATTACCTAGCACATACATATGTTCCATGTTATCAAGGTCAGTAGCCTTATATTAACCTTCACTCTCCTCACTCCTCAGGTCCTTGTACCTTTGTTCAGATGAGTACTTTTCCTGGAGCCTCCCTCTTTTCCACTTTGCTTATTCAAACCCCTTTCATATTTAAAATCTGACCTCTTTCATGCAGATTTCTCCTATTGCCATCAAATCACAGCAATCTCTCCCTCTCTCCAATTCCAATAGCACTTTTAGTGTCTTCCTTTCATTTGTCACTTTTACAGCCTTGAGATGTTACCTTTTATCAGCTTATCTATTGTTTCCCTGATGAGGTACTAAGTTTCTGGAGAGGGACAATTATGTTTTATACATTTTTGTTTGCTCCATCAGTGGTAACAAACTCAAATAGGAAGGGGATCCACTTAAGTATACATAAACATCCCCGTGGGACACATAATGACTTGGTTTTAAAATGTAATGTTATCGATGCTTATTGTATTTTTATTTATTTTGTTAAATATTTTCAAATTACATTTTAATCTGGTTTAGGCTGCACACAGGACAGTGAGGCATGGAGCACACATTTGACACTTCTGCTCCACTGGATCTTTGTTATTGAGAAAATATAAGTAGTTATCAAATGAGGGCATGCACATGAAGCAAGTGGGCAGCTTTCAAGATCAAGATAAACATTGTTTTGAAATTGCTTAGCATAGGGGGGCAGAGCCAAGATGGCGGCGTAGCAGCAGCAACATATCGCAGCTCTCACATAGCCACTCCAAGATACCCATGGAATAGGACTCTAAACCAATCCTAGAACTCCAAAACACACACAAGGATACTTCCCACTAAAGTCAGCTAGGCTACTCGGAACCATATCAGCACCGTGAACCGAAACCAGCCTGGCCTGAAGCTGCTGCTGAGCCCCGGAGGCGGCCAGACGAGAGGAGCGGTGAGCAGATTAGTGGCAAGGGAATACAAATGTATATGTACATATACATACACATAAATTTATATAAGTGGGTTTACATATGCAAATAAGCACATATCTGAGTTTATGTATAAATGAATCCATAGAGGGCATAAGATCAATTGAATAGGAAGGGATAATATTCCAAATGGTGAAACTGTGAGGAGAGAGAGGATTAGATTAAGAGGAGACAGGGAGAGTCAGAATGGGGTTGAGCATCTCATGGAAGAGGCAAGAGATAAAGGTTACAATAGAGGGGGAAAAGAGGAAGGCAAAAGGGAAAGAGTCAACCTTACTCTCAT
>CM053587.1:50594337-50622139 GCA_028646515.1 Pseudochirops corinnae | reverse complement strand
AGGAAGAGGAAGGGGGAGAGGGGGAGAAGGGGAGGGGGAGGGAGAGAAAGGGGAAGAGGGGGAGAAGGGGAGGGGGAGGGAGAGAAAGGAGGAGAGGGGGGGAAGGGGAGGGGGAGGGAGAGAAAGGGGAAGAGGGGGGGAAGGGGAGGAGGAGGGAGAGAAAGGGGAAGAGGGGGGGAAGGGGAGGGGGAGGGAGAGAAAGGGGGAGAAGGGGGAAGGGGAGGGGGAGGGAGAGAAAGGGGAGAGGGAGGGAAGGGGGGGACAGAAAGGGGGAGAGGGGGGAAGGGGAGGGGGAGGGAGAGGGAGAGAGAGAGAGTTCCCTGTGAGATTAGGCTTCATTGAAGAAATAAGGATTGAGCTGGACAGAATTTGCTGGATCCAAATAGGCAGAAAACAGACTGGAGAAAGACATGAGCAATAGTATGAGTGTGGGAAATTAGAAGAAAGGCTTCTGGGACAGTGAGTAGACAAAGTGAGATAAAAGATGTGAAAAGTGTGATTATGAAGTCGCTTTTCAGACTTTTTCTCTAGGCAACAATACTTCAGATTCCTCGGTACTTTTATTTCCCTATCTACACACCGTATTAAAATCTAAATGACTTTATTTTGTTCAAGGGGTTGTCAATCACTTCTTTCCAAGCCTCTGAACAATGATTTTCATGGAAAAGGTCAGCCAGACTCTTCGTGATTCAAAGATTAATGGCAGGCGTTTTTCATCTCCTCAGGTTCCCTCCATGCCACTGTTCATGAGCTACCATAGCAGGGCCCACTGGTTACAGAAAAGCAGCTGGGGCGGGGAGCTTTCTCAGAGGAGGCCTCTCAGAAAGAGTGACCAAAGAAAGGGAAAAGGTGACTATCCTAGGACAAAAGGCTGTCTGACGCAGCTGGATCCCCTTCTAATTGAGATGTCTCTTCTGACAACAGGAACGCTTCACATACTTGTCCTTGCCAAACTAAGTAAGAGGCAGATCAGTTCTATATAGGACTCCAGTGTTTCCTCATAAAATCTGCACAGATTTCTCAGAAGTGGCCTCACCACAGCATGCCAACAGTTACATTCATTTCTGATAGTGTGGAATGTTGGTTCTAAGCCTTATCTTTCTCAAGCCTGTAGTCCTAATCTCCTTTTTCTAAAAAGGAAATACATCTTCTACTTGAATGAGATCGGTTTTTATCAGTGTTGTAGGATCATAGCTCTATAGCTGAAAAGGACCTGAGGGCCATCTAGTTCAATTCCCTCATTTTATTAATGAAGAAACTGAGGTCAAGACAGTTTATGGTACTTACCTAAGGCCAAAAAGGTAGTAAATGATAGATGTAATATTCGAATCCAGATATTTCAACATCAAAACCAGTTCACTTATTTTCTTCTTTCTCATCTCATCCCATCTCTCTGTCTTTCTGATGCCTTTTTTCTTACTCTCTGCTCTCAGAAGATAAAGTGACCCTCCTCCTTGCCAAACATCATCCTATTTAAAATTGTAAACGATGCACTTCTTTCCCTCCTTTGATTATTCCTTCTCTCATTCTCATCTTAAATCTTTGACTCTTTTTTGGCTCCTTCTTCTCAGTCTAAAAACATGCTCAAGTATCTCTTATAAGGAAAACACTTCCCTTGACCTTGGGATGTTGCCAGGATATCACCTAATACCTTTTTTCCCCCCTTCAATGCTAATTTTCTAATCAAACCACTCTACTCTCACTAGCTCACTTTCTTCACCACGAAATTATTGCTCAACCTTCTGAAATCTTGTTTCCATCCCAACACTATCGAAGAGGCTCTCTTCAGGATATGTTAGTGACTTCTTAATTACCACAGCCGATTGCATTTTCTCAGACCTTGTTTTTCTTGACTTTCTGTGAAACTTGACAGCACTGACCACCTCTTCCTTATGCATATCTTTCTTCCTGACTCCCTTCCAATATCCTATCAAATTCTGTCTCCACAATATTTCTCACATCTTTCCACTCATACTATCATGACTATGGTTCAGGCCTTCGTAGAAAGTGGTCTAACTGATCTCCCTCTTTCTAGTCTCTTCCCTCCCAATTTATCCTTCACATAGTTGTCAAAATAATCTCCCTAAATAATTAAATGAGTATCAATGTAAAATAGTTTGCAAATCCCAAGTGTCTATTAGTAGTATATTCTTAATTTAGAGATCCGGAGCCAATGTGAGGTCAAATCTGAAGACTTGGGTTCAAATCTTAGTTCTAATGCTCATTTCTTCTATGATCCTGGGGAGTCATTTAATCCTTTTAGGCTTCAGCTGTAAAATCATCTGTAAAATGAGGGAGGGATGGAGCAGATGCCTCAAAAATCTTATCTAGCTCAAAGTTTTTGGCCTTACGGTTTTATACCTTGAGTTCAACTGTCCACCTGTATGTCCTAGTCAAGTCATTGTATAAAATGAGGGGTTAATTTAGATGACTTCTTTGATGACTTCCATCTCTAAATCTATGCTCTTCTGTTCCTGTATCACTCCTGCTCAGATACCTTTAGTAGCTACCTATTGCATTTCTTAGCCTGGCATTTAAGATGCAGTATGTTGAGTCTCCAATTCATTTCTGCATCTTTATGTAAATGTTTGTGCCTTCACATCTTCTCATTTCCATTCATTAGGACTGCTAGATGTTTCTATCTTGCTCTGTCCTGTTCTTCACCCACACATGTGAGAAGGCCATTTCCTATGACTACAACATATCCCTTCCACATTCCTCCTTTTGAAGTCTTTCTTTCCTTTCAGGTCAATGTTAGGTGGCACTTCCTCCATAAATCTTGCTTTGATCTTCTCCATCTACAAGGTGATATCCCCCTCCTCTTATTTCTAAGAGTATGTTGCCTAGGTGTCTTCATTGTCTTTATCATATTATATACCTTATATGGTATCTAGCTGTGTACCATCATACCTACTCCTTCCCACATGAGACATCATGATATTGTAGAGTTGCAGGGATACCCATCTATTGGGAAATGGCTGAACAAGCTGTGGTATATGATTGTGGTGGGATACTACTGTGCTATAAAAAATGATGAGCTCAATGATCTTAGAAAAAACATGGAAAGATTTACATGAAATAATGAAGAGCAAAATGAGCAGAACCAAGAAAACATTGTATATAGTAACTGCAATATTGCTTTAAGAAAAGCTTTAGATGAATGTTATTTTTGACAACTATAAATACCCAAATTAACCATGAAGGACATATGAAGAAAGATGCTATCTGTGTCCAGAGAAAGGACTGATAAATAGATGTATAGAATAATTTTATATATACATGTATTCACACACACAAACATATCTATATATCTATATATCTATTTGTGACTCATGGTGGCCATCTAGAAGGTGGGGTGGGAGGGAGGGAAGTAAAAAAGGAAAAAAAAAAAGAAATTTGCATGTTGATCTTTGTTGTATATTTAAAAGGAATAGCAAGTTGTACATAGTAGATTTGCAGTTTCATGTACAATCATCTTTTTTATTATGCTGTGTTATGGAAATGTTTGTTTTATTCCATAAATTTAAAAAATCTTTTTTTTTTTTTTAAGGAAGAAGCACAGGTATGAAGTCTGAGAACTTGAGGGTCACTCCTTGCTGTCTGACTTACTACCTGTGAAAGCTAGAGGATAATTTAGGAAGCTATTGTAAAAGTACAGATGAGAAATTATGAGGGCAGCTGAGGGCAGCTGATTGAGTATGAGGGGTAAGAGGGAGGAGTCAAGGAGAACACAAATAGGTTGAATACTTTGGTGACTGGGAGCATTGTGGTAGCCTTGAGAGAAGTAGGGAAATCTGGAAGAGAAGTAATTTCAGAGAGAAAGATAAGGAATTTTGCTTTAGATATGTTGAATTTGATATGCCTACAAGAAATCTAGGTTGAAATACCCAGAAGGCAGTCCATGATGTGACTAGACTTCAATAGAAAGTCTAAAACTGGGTATGGAGATCTCATAGTCATCAGTCTAGAGATGTTAATTAAACACAAGGGAGCTGAAGGGGTGACTGAGAAAGAATGCAGATAGGTGGATGCCCAAAACAGACTTGGGATACATGACTTATAATAAACCATCAGGTAAGGAGATGGAGGAGTAACCAGAAAGGTAAGAGAAGAATTAGGAAAGGGATACATCACAACAATCCAGAAAAAAAAAAAAAGAGAGAGAATCTAAGAGGAGAATGTGATTGATAGTGTCAAACTAGAGTGGTTCAGAAAGATGTATGCTAAATAAAGGCCATCAGATTTGGCAATTAAGCGATGACTGGTAACTTTGGAAAGAGTGGTTTCAGTTGTGTGATTGGCCAAAAGTCAGATGCTAAAGGGTTGAGAAATGTGAAAAAAAGTGGAGGCAAAAGTATTCCTCTACCCCCTCTGCAATAAATATGACCATAAACATAATTCACTTCCCAATCATTGCTTTCTGGGACTACTACAATAGCCTTCTAATAAGTCTTTTTGCTTTGGTTCTCCCTCACTTCAATTATTCCTCCACGTACTAAGATACAGTTCTGACCATATCATCTCTCCTACTTAAACTCTAATACCTCCTGTAACAGCAACCACACTGGCATACCCAGGATGGCTGCTAGCACAGGTTCTTAGATAGGAAAGATAGCTGTTTAAGGGGTCAACAATCTTTTTTAATCACATTCACTAGTTCAGGGGAAAAGTTAGTACTCTGAACTGCAGAGAAAATACAAACAGAGAAAATACAAGCAGAGAAAGAAAGACCAACAGATAAGGTCTGACTACCCAAATCAACTATACTCTTTACATACACTGGATTGAAAGAGCCTTTACATCTGAGCAGTCAGGGAGCTCTGGATATCTGGCCACTCAGAATCTGATCCATAGAACCATACAATCCTTCACCTAAGCAAGCCCAAGGCAAAATACCAACTAAGAGTATATATACAGTTCTTAGAGCCAGAAGGCATCACAACCCTCCTGACTCAGTGCCTAATTAGAAATTATCCAAAGGTGTGAAAGCCTTTCTACTAGCAAGCCTTCCCTAAGCAAGCTTCCCTTAATGAACTCCACCTGAGGTCTCTTAATAGGCAGAGAAGATCTTAAATCCCATTAACATTATACCTCCCTATTACCTCTAGGTTGAGATATGAACTTCTCAGTTTAACATTTAAAGCTCTTAACAATCTAGCCCCAATCTATCTTTCCAGCCCTCTTATACATTACTCCCTTCCATGTACTCTACAATTCTACTTTATTGGCTTAATTGCTATTCTGAATTCATGATCTTCTATCTGTAACCTCTGTGCCTTTATACTAATTGTCCTTTAAGCCTTTAGTGTTCTCCTTCTTCACCTCCACTTCTTGATTTCCTTCGAAACTTTGCTCAAATTCAACCTTCTACAGGAGATCTTTCCAGGTCCCTCCAGCTGCTAGAGCCTTACTGTCTAAAATTACCTTCCATCTACTCCATATATTATATATCCCTATTTGTGTACATATTATCTTTCGTTTTAGAGTTTGAGTGTCTTAAGGATAGAACTGTTTTTGCTTTTTTCTTTGTCTTCCCAGAACTCAGTTTGGTGCTTGACACAGACTAAGTTCTTAACAAATGCTTGTTAGTTGATTAACAGTTTGAGTAAGAGAAAAGAGATATAGGGTAATGGCCTGCAGGGAGAGTAGAATCAAGAGATTTTTTTTTTCTTGAAGAATTGAAAAGATAGATATATTTGCATTCATCAGGAGAGGAAGAGATAAGGAGAGAATCAAGATATAGACAAAAGAAAGGACTATTATGAAGGTAATTTGCTGTATAACAAGGGATGAACTGTAGTTAAAGGCATATGTTTAGGCGTCTAGTTCAGAAGAAGGGCTATTTTTTCCTCAGAAACTAGAATAAAACAGAGAAGGGGGGATGATATAAAAAGGTCATGAGATGATAAGAACAGGAAAAGAGGGAGTTAATGGTGAATAGCTTCTATTTTCTCAATAAAGTAGGAAACAAGACCCTTAACTGGGAGGGTGGATATAAAAGCTGTGATTGAAGGCTTGAAAAGAGAAGAAAGAGTTGGAATAGGAACTCTGTCCTAATGGATCTTGTAGTATCAGAAATTTAGAGACTGAAGGGAGCTTAGAGGTAATCTATTCCTATTATTTTATAGATGAAGAAGGTCCAGAGAATTGACATTACTTACCCAAAGTCACCCAAATAATAAAAGGAAAAGTCAAGATTTGAACTCAGGTCTCTGACTCTTGAATCATTGTTCTTTTCACTGGATTCTGGTAGGGAGAAAATGCACAAAAATAGATAATTATAATGCATAGTAGTACAAGCAATTACATTTAAAAGAAAAAAAAAAAACCAAAGGGACAAAAAAGGTAATGGATGGTATCTTATTCATAAGTTCTGTAAAAGTTATAGAATATGCAAAAGAAAGTAGAGATAGTAGGAGATGACATTGTCAGAGGGGGTGCCTATCTCACAAGAGGATCTATGAATGAAAATTAGTCCAATAAACCATGAGAGAAAAATAAAAGCTAGATACTGTGGGCAGGGTACCTGGTCAGGTAGGAGCAAGTGAGACTGGTGGGTGACATTGTACTGCCCTGCCTCACCTAAATCCAATTAATTTGCAGTCATAGCATCTCCTTCCTGATGTCATGGTCCTCTTCGAGAACAAAGGACAAACAATAAGAAGCAGGAGCAGACTATATAGATGTCCTGAATCTTGAAAGCAAAGCCAATGTCAAATTTCAGGATGTCACAACAAAATAAAGGACCAAGTTCTGAAATCAAGTAGTTGAGCCTTGATCAATGTCTAGCAATCTAAGCCAAGGCAAGCACACAGAGGCATTGTAAAGCTATCCAAGCACTGGTCCAAAACCAGAGTTCAAAGGTGAGGGAATGGCATAGGAAGTACTGAGAAAAGAGAGTACAGGTCAAGATTATATTGTTATGTTCCAGCCGGCCTAGAAAAAAACAGAAGTGGAATATGAGAGTACAGGTTGAAGTTTGGGATTCAAAGTGGTCATGAAAAAACAGGAAGGAGACAGAGTTCAGACCAAGACATTTAGGGATTGTAATTCAGGCTGCTAAATAGGTGCTGGTCTTGGTTGTGGTAGTGCTTATGGGGAATTCGACACAACATCACAACTAAGTTATAACTACTGATCATTTGTGGTGGGATTTGAGAAGAGAGAACAGATGTGAGAGATACTGCAGAGCCAAGATTAACAAGAGTTGGCAATTCATTGACATTGTTGGGTTAATGTGAGGTAAAAAGGCAGATAACTTAAGGTCACAAGCCTGCTACATCTAGCAACTAGTCTGGACATAGTTACAATATATACATATGCTCTCTGTAGTATGATACTATAGAAGAATCAAAAGATGTATTTTGGTTGATAGCAACGATAGTTAATAGGAAAGTGATGAGATTATTAAAATAATGACATCCTTCATAAAAGAAAGTCATGCTGTTGCCTCACTGTCAGCAGGGCATGCTTATGGAATAGTGTTTGGTTTTTTTTCATTTACAAAAGTTATAGGTTTGCCCTGGTCCAACCAAGCTGTCTCCCTAGGTTCCCCTTATGACAAATGACAAACATGTACAAGATGACTAGCTAGTATTAGGGGTACAGTCTATTGCTACAGAAGACAGCAAAGCTAATTGACCCATAAAGGGAATGAACTCATGACCTTGGCCTCATTAGCACTGGGCTCTAACTGACTAGCCATGGAGAGTGTAAGTTTGTTCAGACATAAATAGATGAACTTGCTTTCTCTTTGCCCCTGAGGTTCTGTTTCAGGAAAAAAAAACATAATGTGAGACATAATTATAACTCTGTTCTTTAGACCTCTCAGGGAAGAAAGTGTACATCTACCAAAACAGACATGTAGGCTAAAAATAATTTATATTGAGAAAAGTTGTGTGAGTGTGTGTATACAAAGCATATAGTTGTTTATATTATATACATAGAAACTTGCCATATGCCAATATCAATATTTTTATTATCCTCATGTCTTCTCGTCCTGTCTTCCAAACTTAATTGTTCCCTTTTAAACTACAGATCTTTGTCATCTCCTTTCATTGTGGTCCTCAAAATCACAAAGTATTTCAGTTGTCATAAAGCAGATGTTCAATAAATACTTGATTGATTAATTAAGAATATTTGTGATACAATGATCTTGCCTTTTCTTAAAAGAAAATTGTCCCCTGTTAATTTTGGGGGTCAGGTAGAGAGGCAATAATTTCTTGAAATTTTGGGAGGGGGGCAACCTAAAAATTCCTCATTAACCGAACATGCCAAGAAGTCAGTGGAACTTGGAAACTGGAAAAATTTAGTCCTAGACTCTAGTCCCCAGCCCCACTCTTATTCTACCAATAAGCTAGTAGCCACAGGTACTGAAACTGCCACTTAGTTTTTCAAGTCATAGTTTGCTAAAATTTTTCTGAAAAAAAAGTTTTAAAAAGTTAAAAATAAAAAGAGAAGGCATCTAGGATATTAGCAAGTGAGTCAGTAGGAAAAAGCAGGTTCAATTTGCATAAATTCAATTTACTTGGAATATTTGAAAAACATGTCAATTGTGGGAAGGCAGGAGGTATATCTGTAAAGAAAGTAAAGCAGGCCTCTGTAGAAAAATTCAATTGTTTAACTAAAAAGAATGACCCATCACCTCCACATCTTTGCTTCCATGATCTCCTGCCTGGAATGCCCAGCCCACCCTTTCTGCAGCTTTCCAGCAATTCGCATGTTAGACACATTCTAGTGCTTCATTAAAATTCTACCTCCTTCATGATGCCTCAACCAGCTAGTCTTCTCTTTCTCTGGTCTTGTATAGTACTAAACTGAACCACAGTCTAGCAATTAATCTTTAAATATTTTTTTATTTCTCTAAGAATTTTCTGGGCACATCTTTGTCTCTCAACTTAGATTTCAAGTTTGTTGAGGGCATACAGATAGTTAATACCAGAACTGGAACTCAAATCTAGGTCTTTTGACTCTAAGTCTACTGTTCTTTCTGTTACACTTCAAAATAGTTACTTAATCCTTGCTTGTAGATAGAAATTGAGCTAAATTCTCTCACAACTCACTGGCTTACCTATGTTGTATTTGTTTCCAATGACTAGACAGTGAAAGGCATGAGAGCAGTTGTTAAGCCAAGTTCTGCCTCAATTTTCATCCATGTCAGCAAGACTCAATTTGCAAGATCTATTTTCAGGGATATCATACAAGTTTAGCCAAACCAGAAAGCTTCTAATCATACTATTATTTTGCCTAGCTGGGGGGAAAATGTAATAGAAACAATCCCAAAGGTTATCCACATACCTCCTATCTGTAAAAATCCTGCTACTTTATAATTTATATGTAAATTAATTTGGAATATACTGATCAGATTTTTTTCTAGGCCTTACAAGGGTTTTCATCACTAAGGTCAGATGCACCAAAAAGCTAAATGAGGTTGGGGTTGGTGATACGGCTAATAGACTGGGCCTCACCATGATGGCTGCTGTCATTCTTCCTGGATGTTGTTCCACAGGTCTTAGTACTGATGGAACAAAGGCGATACATCAACCCTAACTATTTCAGTTTCATTGGGGGATGTTTGCCAATACCATAGTCCCCAAAGCTGGGAAAAAGAGATCACTTACTGTGCTCAGAAATCCAATATGCATATACTTGTCTAATCCTCCAGCATGGATTCATTCAATATACATTTATTCAGCACCTACTATATAAACAGCACTGTTGTGGTGGGGGGATGCAAAAATGAATAAGGAAGGGTTTGAGGCCTTTAAAGAGTTGATCTAATATTGAAAGTAAGAACTGTTACTAAATATTATATATGATACAAATTGGTACTAAACTCTAGTAGAGAAGGAATGATCACTTCTGGCCCCTCTTTATCTGTACACGCCCTATTCCCCTACCCTAGTATTGATTCATTGAATAGATGAGTTTCCCAGCACACAGAGCTTAAATTTGCTCTGAGAGGTTGTAAGAAATTAATATATAATACATTATCCACACCCTCCCCCCCAGTCCTATGACCTCAGCCTTAGATAACCCTCTGGCAAAACACTAAAGTTTCTCTCTTCTCTCTCTCTCTCTCTTTCTCTCTCTCTCTTTCTCTCTCTCTGTCTCTCTCTTTCCCACCTCTCCTGGGATGCTTATCTCATTCATCTCCTTTTAACTGCATTACCAATAAGTACATCCAGATCAACAATGCATGGAAACATTATTTACTGCAACTGGAGGTTAAAAGAAAAAAAGTAAACATTTAAAACCAAATGATAAACAAAGTTTCAAGCAAATTTTTTTTTCCCATGCTCTGAGGAAGAAGCTACAGCCTTCTGTGGGAGTCAAATGGGAGAAAAGAACTTCACAATTACCTTGAAGCTCATATTTGGGTGTGGAAGATATTAGTAACATAGCAATTTCTTGCAAATGATAAACTCTTTTCAGCCTCTCTACTGTAGTTCTGATGCCTGCTCCTCATGACAACTATCTCTATGTATATTCTCATTCTTTTGGCTTGATATTTGTATTACAAAAGAACTTTTTTTTGCTACTACAAAATGAAAGAATTGGACTCTATGATGCTTAAAGCACCTTCAAGGTATAAGTACTTTCATAAAATTTGGTTGGAGATGAGTCAAGCCAACTTGGGGAAAAAAGGATTGTGAAATCTGAGATGAGTCAAAGAACTAGAGGTATTTATAATGATGCAAAAAACGGCTTAAAATAAGTAATAAAGTGGGAGAGTTGGATGTATAAAAGGCTATTTGTGAAGAATAAGATAACAGATCTCAACATGACAAGACAAGTACATAGCTAGCACAATTAGAAAATGAGAACTAAATAGCTGAAGAGGGTAAGAAATGGTATGACAAGGATATTAGATGGCTCGTTACCATTGATGGTGTCCACAAATATGGTGGTGGGGAATGGGGTGGAGAGGATGACTGAACCAGCTAAAGTTATCCAGAAGGAGACCTGCAGGTCTGCAGATAGAATGAAAAAAAAAAATGGCAAGAGGGAAGCATAAACTAATTGCATGGATTGTAAAAGTGGAATAGTTTGAAAGTGACAAAAGAGACCTAGCAAGACATTATTGACACACCCTCTTGGTCTTGTGACTCAGAAGGGGTATAAGAAAGGAGGATCACCAATGGAGAAGGTTGAAAATAGTGCTCTCACATGGAAGTCAGATTTAATTTAAAGTGAGGAGGTAAAATAAATGTTAGTTGGAAAGTTTAAGGAAGTGGGGAGTTTGTAGTAAATAGAATCAGAGTTCGAAAGTGTATGTTTGAATGGATTAGGAAAAGAGTTAGCTGGGCTAGATTGGGCCAGGGGATAAAATAGTGATTAGGGTTCGGAATGAATTAGTAAAGGGAGAGAAGGAAGAAAGCCCTTGGTGGTGCAGGCCTATGTCTTGGTATTCTCTAGTGGCTAGCACAGTATATTGATAGTACCAGATAGAAATGCATTAAGTGGTAGCTGAAGGGTATGCTGTTAGTGACTCTGCTCTCTTTCTTTGTTCTTTTAAAGTATTTATTGATGTTCTTTCGTTTTTCAATGTCATTGTCACTTCCCAGTGACTCAGTCCATACCCTAAGTGAACCCTCTCTTGTAACAAATAAGTAGAATCATGATAAGCAAATCAACCCAGTGGCCATGTTTGCAACCATCTGCCTCATTCAGGACTTATAGTCCTCCCTTTTCTCTCTTGAGGGCCAGATGGCATGCTTCTTGGCATACTTTTACATTTACGTTTGGTGATAATCTGAAGGTTTTTAATCTTTTTTTTCCTTTTATATTATTGTAGTCATCTTGAATATTGTTCTGGTTGTTCATACAAGCATCTCCAAGTATCTCTGTATACTTTTTTGTATTTGCCATTTCTCACAATATAAAAATATTTCATTACATTCATACTCACAATTTTTTAACCATTCCTCCATTGATGGGTACCCACTCTGTTTCAAGTTTTTTGCCACTACAAAAAGTGATAATTTAAACCTTTTCCTTTCTATTCAAACTCTTTGGGATATATGCCTAGTAGTGGCATTAGTAATGACCTTGGTTTCTTAAAATCTGTAGCAGTAGAAAGCAAACTCTGTTATATCTTATCAACTGAGAAAAGTTTCAATTTTGAACCTTGTGATGGATCATATGAATGTCATCCATGGACAAGCTAAATCACTTCTCTTCCCCTCCCTTCCCTTTCTTCCCTTCCTCTCCCCTACCTCTAACCGTCCCAGCCCTTTCCTTCTTCCCTGTCCCTGGCTCTCCTTGCCTTCTTTCTTCCTCATAAAGACAGTACAGAGAGGCTGTGATCAGCTTGGAGGAGTCACCCAAACCAATGAGTTGACAGGTTTTTTTGAAGAATTGAGGGAGATCCTTACTATGACCCCCCATGGAATAAGCAGGGAAAATTGTATTATCACCACTTTATTAATGTTGAAACTTAGACCCAAAGAGGTTAAATGACTTTTCAAAAGTCAAATGATTTAGTAAGTGGAACGGCCAGAATTAGAATCTAGGTAGGCCTTCTGATTCCTAGTCCTGGGGTCTATACATTGTGCTCCTAAATGAATGAATGAATGAATGAATGAATGAATGAATGAAGCTTCTGAGTGTACAAACCATGGATTGTCTAGGTGGCCATATCTACTTCAAAATTTTTACAAGCCATAGACACATGTGGAGATTACTTTGGCTAACAGAACTGCCTGGAGGAATCTGGACAGCCACAAGTGCCAATAGATATGTAAATTAATAGAAAGAGATCAATTATTCAGTTGACATCTGCCTACTTCTTTGGCTTCCACTTCAAAGGAAATCAGTCTGGCCCAGAATGAAAAAAGTTTCTGGCTACTGAAAAGTCAAAACTGAATCAAACAACAAAAAGGTATCCACTTTCAAAGCCTACATGAACTGACCGGATAGGAGCAGGGGCTTCTTGTGCTCCCCCCTTGTCCAAGCTCAGCCATCTTTCATTTAATAATTGGATCTTTCTTTATAAAAAGTGCCACTGATGAAGCTTCCTCCAGCATTTGTAACCAAAGACTGAACTGGTCTTCTTTGGCTCTGAAAATTGGCTGTCCTAACATGTGATGCTGTGTAAATATTAGTAATAGTCCTTTAAAAAAAAAAAAAAGGATGATAAGGCACGTTGAAACAAAAAGCAGAGAGGATGTCAAATGGTGGTGACTGGCTGGCTGCTTTGGAGTGCTGGTAATAGAATTATTTTTAACTTCGTTAGGTACAGCTGGGGTGGAACAAAGCCTCGGCAATGGCAAGAAAAGTTTAAAGAGGTCTCTATTTTGGGTTCCCAAGCTAGGCCTTCCTGTGGCTCTATTCTGTGCTCTGGTTGCTTTCTACATCCTCTGTGCACACTCCTTATGTGCACCTGCTTCCCCAATTAAGTTACACACCTGCCGTGGCCTTGCCTCAAGTCTGTTCAATGGCTGCCTTTAACCCTCTCCACGGCCCCAGGGTACTCCTCTTTGCCACCAGAGAAACAACTTCACAGCTGGCTCTGGGAGCCAGGTTTGAGGAGACAAAAGCAATATTTTTGCAGGGATCTATGTATCTCTTGATAGGGGAGGGAGATAAGGGTAGGGGTGGGGATGGAGAATACCCAGGCCTTGTGTAGATGTGGAGGGACACCATCATGTGTATCAGTAGGAAGGAGAGATTGAGATGAACACTCCTCCATCCCCCCCCACCAACTCCGACAGACACTCACCGACACCCACCTACACACACACACACACACACACACACACACACACACACACACACACACACACACACACCCTTTGTTTATCTTCAAGATGCAGTTGGAGACAGAGCTGGTTATTTTTGGCATCAGATCCCAGACAGACTCAGACTGAGCGTGACTTGTGTAGCCTTTGCTACAGGTAGCTCTTGCTCGACTTGGACTGAGGTCAGTGTCTGGAGTTTCTGGGTCGAAGAATTAATTCCTTCTGGATCCTGCCTCTTCACTTAAAAACTTAGCCAAGGGTTGATGGCGAAGGGTTGTTGTGTATATCTCGGCCATCTTGAGTCCTTGCTAGCCACCACCAACCTGGCTCTGGACCCAGAGTGGATTGTCTGTGAAAAGAGGGAAGAGATGGTTATAAAGCCAAAGGCAAAATTCCCTGTTGCAGTGCAGGTGAGTTGCTCTTGGTGACAATAATCTTGACCAAAATAAAACCATGAAATAATTCCTTATCTCATTTAATCTTAATTAAGTCATTCCTTCATATTAGTCAATTACAGTCCACAGTAAGGAGGATTATATGGCTAAATAAGTTCTTCCTCTCAGTTTGGACTACAGAGAGGTTAATTAATATAGTACTTCAGCAGTGGATGAAGAGCTGGACTCTGAGCTAGGAAGACCTGGATTCACATACCCCCCTAACACATACTGGCTTCATGACCCTTGACAAGTCGCAAGACCCCAAGAAACTCTCCGAGACTATATGTTTGAAATAAGTGATTTCAGGCTATTGGCAGAAAGTGTTTTCTTGCAGGAATCACCTAATCTGATGAATCCTCAAGTTTAGAACATAAACTAAATTAAAAAAAAACAAACAGATGTATTTGCTATAATCTTTGGTCTTTCATGTGAGCAGAGTACCATGGACAAATGAAGGGAGGTACAATTACTTGGCTGCCAATATTTCCTTCTTTGGAAAGGATGGAAAAGGTTGGTTCTTAATTTCAAAAGGATAACTTCTCTGCTGCCTTGGAAGAAGTTTAATCTATCTTTCTAACTAGATGCCTTCATCATCCTTCCAAAGGTTTTGCCTCTGATAGTTGTTGTATCAATGGAAGGGAGGGAATCAGAGAAGATAGTCTACTCCTGTAGTTTATCTTCATGTGAATTTTCAGGTAAGCTCTAACCAAGGGTTGGGGAAAATATGTGCTGTGCTTCTGTAGGTTTTCACTAACCTGATGTAAACACACACACACACACACACACACACACACACACATACACACACACCCCTTTGTCATCTACAGCTTTCTTTCTTTTTGGGGGAGCAAGAGGGGGCATTTTGTTATTTGGAAGTATTTCATCTAAATCATTTTTCTTTGGTTAGTCCTGTGTGAATCATAATCTGTTCTGATACCACTATCAGTGGAAATGGTGCTGTCAACATTTATGTCAACGCTGAGGTTGTAATTTTTTGACAGTAATGTTACTTCACTTGATCTAGCACACTTTGTTCAAGTTGACTGAGATGCCTGTCTCAGCTGGAAAGTCCCAAGCTTCTGACAATTTTCAGTGATGGAGGGGATGCTGGTCTTAGTCTGGGAAGAGCTCCTTCTATATTTTGCTTGCAACTCAGTCATATGGCTCTTTCCAAAGAATTGTCCAAATGACCAAAAGACCTGGGGTTAAAAACATAGACTGGAGTGAGCAGTTGGCCACTGCTCAGAATCTGTCACTATTAGAAAAAGAGAATGTACTTGATCCCAGTGAATTTTCCTCAGAGGTGGGACTTTCTTAGATCCATCACAAGATTTCCAACTCTTATTAAACATGGTAAAATTGTTCTTTGCATATTGTCTTCCCCTCTAGACTGTAAAGTCCTTGAGATTTGAACTAATTTTCTTTTACATGAGCTGTTACCCTACTCTCTGATGGAGAAGATCAAGGACAGGAGGCCCTTCATCCAAGCAAAGCCTCACCCAGACTGGATTATGTTTATATAGTTAACCCTTCCACATTGTGCCTTTCCCCATCATGATTTCAATATATTGTGCATTGGCATAAGAAATTAAATGGGAACTTTTTGGAAGTTTTGCAGAGGCCACAGATGACATGCAAAGGCCAGCAGATGACACAGAAAAAGTTTGAAATTCAGAAATGCGTAAAATATATAGTATCATCTAAATTTAACCCAAATTTTACAATAAGGTACTGTAAACACCCCATAAAAGAAAAAGAAAAAAAAATCAGACTTCTTCCCTGGTGCAAAACTTGATGCAGATTTTCCAGATTGCAGGGGAACAGTACCCCCTAGCCCTCATGATATGGAAATTCTACATAGAAATTAGATCTTCCAGTTGGATGCTAAGTGAACTAAGGAGCATGTACCTTGAGGACTAGGAGAATTTCATCAGTCAACCATGACCTTCAGAAGATGACTGACTTTTTCAGGAGTTGGATCTTAACAGAAATGAAAAGAAAAGGGTGTATTTCAAATTAATAAGTAGTTATTAATATGATAATATAACATTAATTTCTCTCAGTGCCTATCACATTGTAGGTACTTAATAAATGTTTATTGATGGACAAGCTGACTAAAATAACTATCACCATATCTTTTGCCTTATGGTCTCTATTATTCTAGAGCACAATATTGAACTTCATAACTCTGTAATTGTATGGTTCAAAGGTTTTGATTGGGACCACATGTGCCAACTTGATCTACTTTGCTGAAAATGTACGTTGAGCAGGCATACTTCTATATATATCTGCTCATCCCGTTGCCTGTTATGAACTGCCCTGTGCCACCCTTGTGCTTTACTTATTTGAACTTTCACCAAGTTCCAAGGTATAGTTCAAGTCACACAGTACCTATAAATTCTTTGACTGTCCCAGTTCTCATTGAATTCTATCTGAATTGCTAAAGTGCCAGTCACTTCCTCATTTAGCTTTAGGTTTCTTACTTATCCTTTGTAACCCATCTCATTCGCTCTGTTTTCTAACAAACTTTCCTTATTTCCTCCTTCCTCTCCAACTAGAAAAGACTTCCTCTTCAGACAGCTTTATTTGAGCACTTTTACAATATTTTTACCATGTAGTATTTTGTGCTCTCTCTCTGTCTCTGTCTCTGTCTCTCTGTCTCTCTCTCTCTCTCACACACACACACACACACACACACCCACACACACACCCCACACACACCCCTCCCACCCCCCACATGCCCCTTTAATTAGGCCCTAAATTCTATGAGTGTTTGTACCAGGGATGGGAAAGCTTGGCCTCAAGGCAGCCACATTAGTCTTCTAGGTCCTTGGATGCAGCCTTTTGACTGAATTAAAGTTTTATAGAACAATTTTTTTTTTTTTTTTTGCTTTATGGAGGGGGAAAGGCAGGGCAATTGGGGTGAAATGACTTGCCCAAAGTCATACGGCTAGTAAGTGTTAAGTGTCTGTGTCTAAATTTGAAGTCAGGTCCTCCTGACTCCAGGGCTGATGCTCTATTCACTGCACCACCTAGCTGCCTGCACAAATTCTTTTATTAAGGAAATTTGTTCTGTGAAGTTTGGATTCAGTCAAAGAGTAGCACTTGAGGACCTAGAGGGCAATATGTGGCCTTGAGGCCACAGGTTCCCCACACCTGGTTTGGACGATGTTGTATCTAAATGTCTTATTTCCCTTAGCATAGTTCACTGTAAGAATTAAATTGATTTAAATTGTACCATTCCTTTGAGAATTCATAGTTTGGGATTCTTAAGTCTTTTGTTTTTCAGTGAGTATATGTCATGCATCATTGATGAGGTTATAAACTCCTTGAGAACTGAGACTTGGTCTTCTATTTCTTGGTATATTGCACAGAGCTAGTCATTACATCTGAATATTTCTTTGCAAATATCTCTTGACCAATAGAATGTAGAGGATGTCATGCTGGATTAGAATAATAATTTATCCAGTCAATACCATGCCTAGAACTGTGATGTCCATTTGTGGGAAAAATGTAATAATTGCCCTTTAGAATATTAGAAAGGTGACTTCCCTTAAATTCTTCAAGGATCTATGATACATAAAAATAAACACAAACACGTATACACACAAGCATGTTTATGCACACGTACATTATACATGCATGTATACATGCATACACATATGTATGTGTATGTATACACATATAAATCACCTGGTAGCTGAGATCTAATGATGAGCCTCTCTGAATTTAGCAAGGCTAGTTCTTGAACTCTAGGCCTAGTCAGTTCTCAGGCCTATTCTTAAAGTCTTTGTACCCTAGTGGGACTGAACAGAGCTTGTGCTCTGTGGGCATAGTCTTCAGAAATCCAGGGTCACCTCCACAGAAACCATGGGATTAACTAGCTAAAAAGAAAATACAGAAATACATTGTTAGCTCTACTTCACCCTCACAGACATGTGTGCTTTTATCCTCCAGGGGGAAAAAAATAGGCTGTGGCTATATTTGCTCCACTCTGGAAGATTCAGATGGAAGATACAAAATTCAGGTGACCATCTGGATGAGATGTATTAAAAATAAAAAATAAATCAGTACTCATTTATTAAATGAGAACTAATAAGAATTTTTGAAAAGATGAAATTTAATTAAACTTGTCATATGCAAAGCCTTTTTGGGTTTGCACTAGAAAATGATCTGTGCTCATGAAAAATTTTGCTATCTTGTTTGAAAGACAAGACATATCCACATGTTGCAATTCAAGAACAAAACAATTACCTTAAAAGTGCTCAATTATGGCAAGTGTGCACATGCAATAAGAATTCAGGGAAGGGAGAGCTAAAATGGGCTACTTTCATCAAGAAAGTCTTCATAGAGGTTGTAGAAATGAGTGAGACATAAATAGTGGATGGAGAAGTTAATATTACTGCTCCAGTAATAACAATATTATTAATCATAGTCATAATTTATATAGCAATTTAAGATTTACGATGCACTTTAAAAATTTTATTCTATTGTGATTCTCACAAAAGTCCTTAGTAATAGATGATATTGCCCCCACTTTATAGGGGAGGAAAGTAAGGTGTGTGTGTGTGTGTGTGTGTGTGTGTGTGTGTGTATAAATTTAGGGAAACATATATATACACACACATATGTAGAGATACACACATATCTATGTATGTAGATATATGTGTGTATGTAGATGTACATACATAAATAAGTGACTTGTGTAAAAGGTGACTGAGCTTTCACATCCGGGCTACAAATTCAGGTCTTCCTAACTCCCAGGCCTGAGATCTACTCACTACTGTCTCTAGCTGTCTGAAAGGCAAACATCCAAGGTGAGAAGGAGAAATGAAGAACTGAGAAAATCCCAAACTGAATCATCAGACTGAGGGCACTAGGATGATGGGCAGACTTCCCTTTGGCAGGCCTTCATTTCTGCCTCTGCTGAGTGGGGGCCATCCTCTCTTGTGCAGAGCTAGGCATTTCTACCAGGCAATTATGGAACTCAATCCCCTTCCCTGAGGAATAAACCCATTTTGCACATGAAATATACAAATAAATAAAGGTACCCCTAGAGTTTGCGCTGCATGCTTTTAGAGATTTGATGAAATTTGATTAAATTCTTTGTTGTTGTTGTTGTTATTATGCTTTCGTCACCTTTGTCATTGTGTCTACACGTCTGAACTCCACCAGGGAGCTGCAGTAACAAGGTATCACAGAGCTGGCTTTTCTCACTCTAATTCCAGCCTGCCAGAAGCAGCAAATACTGGATTTCTCAGGAGAAAACCCCTTGTCATACAATTTACTGCCCAATTTTGCACACCCAAGAGGTTTAGCTACAACTAGTTTCTGGAGTTCCAAATAAGCTTACCAGTTTGGGGCTACTTAGCCACAACAAACTCTCAATGTATCAACGTGGAAACTATGAATTATGACTCCAGTTTTAGCAAATGAAAGGTCTTTATTGGACGGAAGAAAATATTTGTTGTTGTTGTTGAGTCACATATGACTCTTTGTGGCACTATTTGGGGTATTCTTGGTAGAAATGCAGGAATGGTTTGCCGTTTGCTTCTCCAGTCCATTTTACAAAGGAGGAAACTGAGGCAAACAGGATTAAGTGAGTTGCCCAGGATCACACAACTAGGAAGTGTCTGAGGCCAGATTTGAGCTCAGGAAGATGAGTCTTCCTAACTCCAGGCCCGGCGCCGTACCGCCTAACTGGTAATAGCAAACTAGCAAAGAACATTGTTAATCTGAGAGTATGAGGTAAAAGGGTGGGGATATTTGGTTTGTCTGCCTCTGAAGATAACTGTGAGACTTATAAAGGATAGTGTATTTTAGGGTGATTTCTAAACAAAGCATTATATAAATGTAAGCTTTTAGTATTTGGGGAAGGGGGAGAGTTTTACTCCTTATCCTAATTCACCAGTAAAAGCGTTACAAGATCAGAATGATATCAGGGGCTCAGAATTTATAAAGCCTTGAATGCTCGTCAGAAGAGTTTAGGCCTGAACAGGTAGGTAGAAGGGATGCTATTGAGAAAATTATATTTGTCTGTTGCCATAGTCTCCTTTTTTCACATGGTTGGCATATAATACCCATCTAATTTAGCTCAGGTTAATTTAAGTCCATGAAGCCTCCTCTCATAATTTCTAAACAATGGTTCTCAACCTGTGGGTTGCGACCCCTTTGGGGGTCAATCAACTCTTTCACAGGGGTCACAGGGGTCGCCTAAGACCATCACAAAACACATATTTCCGATGGTCTTAGGAACCGAGACACCACTCTTCTATCCATCTCCAGGTGGGTCTGCCCACATGCAGATATGCCCACATATGAGTATTAAAGGGTCACAGCATTAGAAAGGTTGAGAACCACTGTTCTAAAACATTGCAAAGTTTTTCTTCAATCCAGTCCTTCCCCCTTCTCTAGATAACTTCAATATTCATGTGAATGAATCTTCTACTTCCAGGCCTCTTGCTTCTTTTTTTTCTCTCTTTTTCATTTTATCATCAAATCCAGTCCACTTCACCTCTGCCACTTCAGCACTATTCCTGACCTAATGGGTATACTTTCTAATTGAAGGGAGCCTGAAGAATCTTTATTAAGCACCCACATTCAGAAACAAATGTGTATAATATTAAAACAGTTTACATGTGGGAAAACTCAAGGGGAAAGGAATTATTTTTACCCAGCTCTAAGATGTGGTGTGTGTGTGTGTGTGTGTGTGTGTGTGTGTGATAGCTCCACTAACTGGGAGATGTAGATGTTACTGAAGAAGATGCTACTTTAGGAAAAAAAGAAATGTGGTGGCATCTCTCATAGGATTATCTTGGCAGGTCATTGACTTTTATTGCTAGGCATCCATTCTGTCAATCACTCAAGTTGTATACATTGAATACATCCTAGGCCAAGGCACTATGAGATGTGTTCAGGGAAGGGGTGAAGAACCTGCAGTATTGAGGCCACAGGTGGCCTTCTAGGTTCTTGGGTGGGACCTTTTGACTGAGTCCAAGTTTTAAAGAAAAAAATACTTTTATTAAGGAGATTTGTTCTGTGAAGTTTGGATTCATCAAAGGGCTGCACTTGAGGACCTAGAGGGACACATGTGGCCTCAAGGCTACAGGTTCCCCATCCCTGATTTAGGGGATCTAAAGAACAGAAGATACAATCCCTGCCCAAGAGAAGCTAATGATTCAGTATGGGGAAACAATACATCAAGAGATTGAAACAGATAATAATTTTAAATAATAATATAAGACAACAATTAAAATGAAGTGGTTGTACAGCACAATCTCTGAGGTCCCTTCTATTTGTAAAACCTATGATCCTAACACAAAAGATATAAAAAAGACTTAATGAAGCAATACATAACTGATTGTCAAGTAGTATAGTCCCTCAGCCCAAAACATCTAAGGCAGTGGTGCTCAACCTGCCTAATGCCCCAACCCTTTGATACTCTTATGTGGGTGTATCTGCATGTGGGCAGACCTGCCTGGAGATGAATAGAGGAGCCATGTCTTGGTTCCTAAGCCCATCAGAAATATGTGTTTTCCAATGGTCTTAGGTGACCCCTGTGAAAGGGTCATTCAACCCCCAAAGGGGTCACTACCCACAGGTTGAGAACCACTGATCTAAGGCATAGGAATTGTTTTGCATCTATCTACCTCAGATATAAAGAGGGAAGGGAGAGTTGAGAGGGAGAGACAATGAGGTTATTGCAAAAGTAATGTTGTATATGTAATATGTACTTTTAGCATTGTCACATAGATCTTTATTTAAGGCTAGCAAAATAACCAGGATCAATATAGTAGCAAAAATAAGCATTCTATAGATTGAATAAATGACAGGTCTCATACATATATGTACTACTTTTCTCAACTGTATATTAATCAGAGGTATTTATTAAGCACCCACTGTATACCAAGTATTATTCTATGCACTGAGGATAGAAGAAATAGCAGCAACAACAAAAGAAACAATGGAAATTGATATATAAGCACTGCTGAATTCATAGTGGCATTTTGTTATGTATTTGCTCAATTAGTGGCTTCTAATAGAGCAATTGCTACGTGAGAGAAAGGTTTAGGGTCAGGGAAACGGGGGAGTTGTAGGATTTTTTGTTTGTCTTTGTTTTATATGAAAAATGTCTTCATATTGGAAAAAGTTAGGAACCACCATCTGTCAAGGTTTGTCCTTTTCTGGAGATGAATATGTACAGGCATATTATGTTTTATAGTGGTTTGCTTTATTATACTTTGCAGATATTGCATTTTTTACAAATTGAAGGTTTGTGCATCCAGCAAGTCTATCAGTATCTTTTTTACAACAGCATGTGCTCACATTGTATCTCTGTGTCCCATTTTTGCCTTTTCTCTCAGTATTATCTATCTATCTATCTATCTATCTATCTATCTATCTATCTATCTATCTATCCATCCATCCATCCATCCATCTGTCTATCCGTCTATCCATCCATCCATCCATCCATCCATCCATCCATCCATCTATCCATCCGTCTATCCGTCTATCCCTCCATCCATCCATCCATCCATCCATCCATCCATGCATCCATCTATCCATCTATCCATCTATCCATCTATCCATCCATCCATCCATCCATCTATCATCTATCTATCTATCTATCTATCTATCTATCTATCTATCTATCTGTGTGTCTGTCTGTCTGTCTATATATCTATGTGTCTGTGTGTCTGTGGTTATCTGTGATTAGTGATCTTTGATGTTACAATTCTGTTTTGAGGCACCATGAACCACAATTATGTAGGATGGTGATCAGTCAATAAATGTCAGGTATGTTCTGACTGCTCCACCAACTGGCTATTCCCCTGTCTCTGTCTCTCTTCTTAGGCCTTCCTATTCCTCGAGACACAGCAATATTGAAATTAGGCAAATTAACAACCCTACAATGGCCTATAAGTGTTCACGTGAAAGGAAGAGTCAATAAATGCAAGAAAATTCATTATTATCTTATTTTAAGAAATTGCCATAGCTACCTCACTCTTCAGCCACCACCACCCTGATCCATCAGCAGCCATCAGCATCTAGGCAAGACCCTCCATCAGCAAAAAGATTATGACTCGCTGAAGGCTCAGATGATGGTTAGCAACTTTTGATAATAAAGTATTTTTTAACTAAGGTTTAATTAAGGCTTTTTTTTAGACATAATACTATTGCACACTTAAAAAACTACAGTATAGTATAAACATAACTTTTATATGTACTGGGAAACCAAAAACATTGTGTGACTTGCTTTTTTGCAAAATTTGCTTTATTATGTTGGTCTGGAATTTACTCAGACCACTGTAATAAAGCAAATTTTGCAATAAAGCAAGTCACACATTTTTTGTCACACAGTATCTCTAAGGTATGCCTATAATTGGAGTATAAAGTCCTTATGATGAGAAATGCAGATTAAGACTAGCAGTTCAAATAAATGAACGTGGTCAACTTAAACATTACTTTTGTGTTCTTTGTCCCTAGTAGAGATCAAAAGTTTTCTTAGTTCAGATTAAGGAGAGAAGGAATCACTTGCTTAGGGCCTTGAAAGGATAGATAGAACTCAAGAGAGGAGAGGAGTGGGGTGATAGAAATAGGGAAGGGATGAAGTTAAGAAAGTCAAAGCCATGTTTGGAGCAAATCTGTAGTGACCAATTTGAATTGTTGTAGCATCATATTCTCCCTCATCAGTTATCTGTACCAATTCCCTAGGCTTCGTTTTACCTTTCAGCCATACAACTCCTGCCCTTTTTACCCACCTGACACTCCTTCCTCTTTCAGCCAGTCAATTGTATGTTTTTATCCTCAAGTTAAAGGGTTTCCTGTGGCTCCTTTGTGCTTGGCCTGGCTTCTGCCATTTTCATTTCTCCATCACATGGCTACCTCCGAATGGTGGCTTTCATGCCTAAACGGTGGGGTAAACACCAGTGTGAGAGACCACTGCTCCCTATTCAGACAAATGCTATTGAAAGCCTAGCTAACTTCTTGAAGCTCCCACTGAAGGAGAGAGACCTCTTCCTTTCTTTTTTTTGCTGCTGAGGATTTTTTTCCCTATACCTTTTTCCTTGAGACTCTAGCAGGGCTCTTGAAACCTTTTTCTCTCGAGTTGTAGCTCTGCATGACTTCCATTATGAGCGTGGCTAAATAATTCTTAATGAATCCTTTCTTTATCAGCAGGGTTCAGCCTATGTGAGGAGGATTTGCAGCCTTTAATTTTATATGGAGGACACGAATGGACCAGCATTATGGTTACCTGCTATTATTGGCGAGTGATGTTGATATTATTTAATTACAAGAAGTTTTCAATCTCCCCACAGTCTCTTTTCATGGCTCACCGCTCTACTAGTACACAGCACAGCATATGATAGATATGGAATATATTTATGGTGACCAGGGAATATGTCTTGGAAATACATCCCTTAGAAATGTCATTATTGAAGAAATAGCTGTGGCTTGCCATGAACGGTGGTAGGTAAGAGACTGTCAGCTCAAAACCATATATTCAAAAGAAGGACATTCCTAGTTAATGAGTATATACATGTGGTAGAATCAGAATATGAAAATGGTGAAAATGATCAAGAGACTTGAGTATATAAGTATAGAATAAAGAGACAACAATTCTCCATTCTAGAAAGGTAAAGTGTAGAGAAAATAGGACCAGCTTGATGTAACCACTACCTTCTCTGACATTATTTTGTGAAATTAGTCACTATAGTAAATATTTCTTAAGCTTATGCCATCTTCCCAGAATATAAGGTCTTTACAGGCAAGAGTTGCCTTAGCCTTTTTTGTATACCTCATATGGTCTAGCATTGTTTTGTTCACAGTGGGCCATCAATCCATATTTATTATTATTTTTATTTGAATGATCAAAATCTATGAGAATGCAAAAGTATGAAATTGGACTTCACTACATCTCAATATAGTAAAACTTGGGGACAATCCTTTTGATGGAAGTAGATGAAAAAATATGGAGATAAAATCCTGAATGATTGCCTCAGAATCTGTTATTAAGAGAAATTAAAATGTTTGGGCAATGTTTCTAATTTTTGAGGCTAGAAGAAAATGTAGAGACAGAATTCTTGCCTGGCTGGACCTAACTTACTGAGACCTGGCTCAGTCTAACTCTATGTGGTAATTTTGATGCTTTTATTAGTTAAGGCAGTTTCAGAAGGGATAGCAATGATACTCATGTCTTTATGCAGATAAATTGGTGGGTGGTAATAACTTGTGATACCTAAACTTTTCATTGATGTTTGATAGCAAAGACACATGCTGATTGTATAGGGCTGCTTTTGTTATAACTTTTAAATGATTTATAACATTAATTTAGATTCTTGTGTTTGATTCTACAGCAGAGTTCTTAAATTTTTGTTTGTTTGTTTGTTTAGGACCCACTTGACAATCTGATCAAGCCAGTGGACCCCTTCTTAGAATAATATTTTTAAATACATAAAATAAAATTCATAGGATTACAAAAATAAATTATATTGAATTACAGTTATCTAAATATGTATTTTTAAAAGCTCATGATCCTCATATGAAGAAGTTCTACACTGTAATAACTTTAGTTTGAAACTGTGAAAAGAATGTGGTGTATTGGAAAAGGGACCAGTCTTTGGAGTCAGGAAATCTATGTTGAAGTTCAGATCCTAACCCAAACTAGTTCAATGACCCTGGGCAAGTCTCTTAACATTTTAAGACAAACTTTCAAGACAGAAGTTACAAAAAGATTGATGATTTGCAATGAAGGAATTTCCATACTAGGAGCTCCCTAAATAAACTAATTTACTTGTAAAATCATTGTAGTGATTTAAAATAACTTAAAAGTAATTGAAGTGTTCATTCCTAATGCAGATATATTAATAGCCTTTCATAATTTTTAATACTCTAACTTTTCATTGATTTTATTTGAGTCCAGATATGCAGATGTTAACATCATGGTCAAAGCTATGTGCAGCATCATGACTTAAAAATTGTCCTATTACATTTGTGTGGACCAATAACATGGAATATCTATAAGGCAGGGCAAATGGAGGAAAATAGCTTGTGATTACTCTAACTTATAGAAGAACTATCACTTATTAGTTGATATCAAAGTGATAGAACTATACAAACATCCCTAATGCTAGGAGAAAGTAGAGTTTTATATCACAACAGTCTTGAAATCATTGCATCTTTATTTTAAAAAAGCATTTATTTTTCCTTTCCATCCAACTTCTACCCCCTTCAATTTTACAGAAAACAGGAAGAAAAGTAGAGAAATAAAAAAGAAAGAAGAATGAAAAAAGAAAGAAAGGAGGACAGAAGAAAGGAAAGAAGGAAATAGGGAAAGAAAGAAGAAAGGATGGAAAAAAGAAGGAAGAAAGGATAGAGGAGAAAAAGGAAGGAAAGGAGGGAGGATGGGAGGGAGGAAGGAAAGTAGGGAAAAATGAAAAACAGGGAGAAAGGAAGAAAGGAAGGGAAAGGAGGGAGGGAGGGAAGAAAGAAGGAAAGAAGGAAGGAAGGAAAGAATGAAGGAAGGAAGGAAGGAACAAATGAAAGGAAGGGAAGTCCTTATATACCAATAGTCAAATAGGACAAATCCCTCGTTGGCCATGTCCAAAAATGCATGTCTCGTTTTCTATTTTGAGTCTATTCCTCTGCTGGAAATAGAGTAGCATCCACTGTTCAGGAGTTCGTATACCAATGAAATCACATAGGTCCAGTTCCTAGCCACAATTCAATAATTTTAAAGATGTGTGATTTTATTTGTATAATTGCTCCTTCCATTGATTCAAACGGCAGTACCTTCATGGCTTAGAACAGAGGTGTCAGACATGTGATGCTCTGACTACATGCTGCAGACTGAAATGTAATTAGGAAATTTTCTATCAAAGTAAAAATATGATACAATATATCAGTATTACATTTAAACCTAAGTTAATATGTGGCTTTATTGGTCCTTATGTATGGATTAGTTGTTCCTATATCTATTTGAATTGGCTAGAACTGCCTTAGAAAATGACTTTATACATTTCTGTGACCATGAAATCATTTTCTGGTGGCTACCCTTCTGGAGATAGGCCTCTCAGAGCTTACCTGGGCTAAGCTTCAGACAAAAGACACAGACGATATATTTGCAGTGATGCTTGAATTTGCACTAATATGGGAACTACTAAAACTTCTGCTCTCTGATGTTGCCTTGAAGAACCCAAGGATACTTGGTGAACTGAGATGTCATAGCGGGGACTTAATAGATTTTTTAAAAAAGATTCTTGATGTAGGTCAATTTTTAAAAGAAATGAATAATTTTATATATATATATATATATGTATATATATATATATAATGTATATACACACATATTTATGTATGTATATGTGCATGTATATATGTACACACACATACATATATAACCATTCCTTATCTATTTTATTTACATTTTTGTACATCAGTCAAAAATATTTCTGCATTCACTATATGCTAAGCAATTTCTTTCTTTTTTTAAATTTTATTTTAGTTTTCATCATTCATTTCCACAAGGTTTTGAGTTACATATTTTCTCCCCCTCTTTCCCCCACCCACCGCCCCAAAACAGCCATCCCAGTGTGTCCCCCCTCCCCCAGTCTATTCTCTCCT
>CM053587.1:50530584-50593837 GCA_028646515.1 Pseudochirops corinnae | reverse complement strand
GAAAATCACAATATAGTGTTCACAACACCTTATCATTAAAATGGCCACATAGTTTTCACTAAAGCAGTCACAGTATTTAGAATAAAGAACAATCATCTGGTATCCCTAAGGAAGTTTGCCTCCTTACTCAGTCATTCAGTCATCTCAGAGTACAATAGTCAGTATTCCACTCTTGGGGCAACTAGGTTAACTCAATGAGTCACTTATTTAGCAATTAGGTACTGAGTATCATTAATCACTAAGTACAATCATTAAAAAATACACAACCCCCCCAACCCTAGGTCACTAGTAAATCACGTTATCATCACAGACCTCAATACCCAAGGAGAGGTCTTTGCTTGATCTTAACTTGGGCCTGGTTCTCAGATTCCCTGGATCCCTTTCTATGGTCCCAGATTCTACTTGGATTCACCAAACTGGATTCACCTGGGTTCAATGGCAGATAGCTCCCAATTCCTTGTCCAACTCTCCAGGTAAGTCCTGTTTCACACTGGAGGTCACAGGGTCCAGTCCATCTCAAATCTTTCACAATTTCTGTTCCCAAGAATTCAAGGTTCAACCAAGTCACAAACAGACAAAGTATTAGCATCCTGGTTGGTCATGCTTCCTTAGTCTTCTGCTTCCTCAGTCTTCTCCTGGGCTCCTGGGCTCCTGGCCTCCTGGCCTCCTGGCCTCCTAGGCTCCTGTTCAGAAGAAGCTCTGCCACCACAAGTTCTCAGGAAATTCTGACTGTGTCTCTCTGGGGCTTTTCTTATAAACACACAGTCTTAGCTACTTCCTGTTTCAGCCAAACCCTTCCTGTTACATCAGGGACAGGGATTCATACTTTCAGTTTCTTTCACAGAGGTTTGATTAGTTACTAAGGGCTAAGCACCTGCTTACTCAACATAACAAAAAGGGGTCTTCAAATTTAAATTAATTACCATTAAAGGGATCTTCAAATTTAAATTAATTACCCTTACCATGCCCAAAAGGTTAATTGCCAGGTAGTGAATGGCAGAGTAAGGATTCAAACTGAGGCCTTTTTGATTATAAATCCAATGTTCTTTTCTACTGTACTACAGAATTTCAATCCTTGAACCTCTTTAAGAATGAGACAATAAGATCTTGCTCAGCAAGATGGCAACATGGGAAAACTGATAATCAGAACAATGGGCTGTGGACTTTTACTTTTCTTATTCGAGTTATTTAGCTCATTCAGGATTAACTATTCAAAACTCTCATTCTAGACTATTGTTTAAAAAAAAAACTTTCTATATGATATGAGTTGACTTGGTAAGTCAATCTTCTGAACATTATTTTCTCTGATGATTGAGAATCTCAGAGAGCCTTGTAGGATCACTCTTTTGAATATCAGTGATCACTATCTGGAATACAGAATGTAGAAGGCATTTTTGTTACCTGAACTCAATTCCAGATATTAGGCTTCAAATATTGTGGGAGATTTTGTACTTTTAAAAATAAACTGGTTTGTTATCCGACATTTTTTGTCTTTAAAAAAATGGCATAATATTCCAGTTAACTGAGGATTCTGGTTAGTTAGATTCTGGTTAAATACAGATTATTGTATTTGCTCCAAATGAAATCTAATGTGTGAGAACCTAAGCTGTGAAGTCATTGAGCATTCCACTCAAACTAACTGCTATGCTCCAAAAAGACTCAACGGTTCCATATCTTGTTCTTTGCAATAATTCCTCAGCTAAGCACCGGAAACTCCAAACGTGCTTCCAAGAGGAGGAGTCCTGGTTTCTGAAATGTTGCCTACCCAGCACAAAAATGAAAATTGCACTCTGTCTTATTGTTTGCACAGCAAAGGGTCTGGGGGATTGAGTGCTGATTCAGGAGGGAGTACACATGACCTGTGTGTGGTAGCTAGATGTTCATTCAGACCTCAGAGGGCAAAGCAGTGAGTGGAAAACATTCAAAGCCTATTACATCCAGAAACTTAAGCTGCATCCCAAACCTGGCTGTCTAGCTTCTGTCTAGCCAGAGCCTGTAGCAGAGTCAAAGAGGGCACATTTCTTTGTTATTTTTCTACCATAATCTTTACTCCCAAAAATGCTATTTCCCACTTAAGAAGATGCTTCCATTATATTAATGTTTAAAGCTAAAATAAATCAGGCCCTGACCTAAATTCAAGGGATGCAATTTTTTCATAGGTTAGGAGCAAGACTGATAGTAGGCATCATTCATTTGAATTTTAAAAGAACTATAATGGACTTGCCATGTTGCTATATTCTAAAATTTGTCCCAATTTCTCTCCCTTACATCACTCCCATGATCACACTATCTTGTTCACACAAGAGTGAGATGAAGGCCTGGAGAGTATTCTTGATTGCTACTAGGGAAGGAGTGGGGAGGTTGAGGGCATTAGGGGAAGGGGATTTCTAAAGGACAAGGAAGTGCTATAAGTTATGAAAAGAAAGCACGGAAGGAAGGAAGGAATAGAGGAAGGGAGAGAAGGAGGAAGGGGTAAGGTGGGAAGGGATAAGGAGGGAAGAAAAAATGAGGGATAGAAGGGAAGAAAGAAGGAAGAAAGGAAGAAAGGAGGGAGGAAAGAAAAGGAAGGAAGGAAAGAAGGAAAAAGGGGAGGAAGGAGGGCAGGGAGGAAGGAAACATTAAGTCCTGACTATGTGCTAGGCAGAGTACTAAGTGCTTTACAAATATTGTTTTATTTTCACAATAACTCTGCGACATAGTGGAAAAGGCTAAAGGAATATGCATTTGTATAGCACTATCATGTTCCACACAACACGCTAGCACCTTTAACAAATAGTATCTCATTTAAGAAAATAGGTGCTATTAGTATATCCCTTTTGTAGTTAAGGAAAATGAAGCAAACAAAAGTTAAGTGACTTGTCCAGGGTCATACAGCTATTGGATGCCTGAGTCAGGATTTGACCTTCTGTATTCCTGGCTCTGGGCCTAGCACTAGATCTATCCACTGGGCCATTTCTTGTTGCTGTTGTTGTTATTTCATTCATGCTCAACTCTCTGTGACCCCATGTGGAGTTTTCTTGGTAGATACTGGAGTGGTTTGTCATTTTCTTCTCCAGCTAATTTTATAAATGAGGAAACTGAGGCAAGCAGCAAGGTCACACAACTAGGAAGTCTCCGAGCTGTCTCAAAAAGACTGCAAGAAAAATATTTTCCGTATGTTAATATGCCAATACCTAATAGGAAGCATAGTATAGTGGGCCTTAGAGGTGGTAAAACTTGGGTTCAAGCCATGACTCATACATAATTGGCTATGTGACCCTGAGCAAGTCAGCAAACCTTTCAATGATCTAGGCAACTCTCTTGAATTTGAGTTGAATCAAAGGTGCCAATCTGTCTTTGAGGAGGGAAGTCTCAATACCAATGGGAGCTCCCAATACCAATAAAGTCACAGGTTCCATCCCTGTCTCTACCACCCAGTAAGCAATACATCATGTAATCTCTCCTGCCCTCCTTCACCAATAGTTATTAACTCAGCAATTTAAAGATATTTTTCTCCCATGAAACGTAGTTCTGATTTTATAATAGAATTCAGTGAGAAAATGTGGTTCACTTTACTTAAATTTGATTTATTGACAACATTCTGCCATACAGTGAGAGTTTCAGGCATGTAGGCCTGGGGGATAAAAGGACTAATGGTGTGGAAGGAAGCTGAGCAAACTTCTATTTCATAACTTTGCCTTAGTCTGGCCCTGACTGGATGGTCCCCAGCATGTAGGAGGCAGGCCCAAGTTAATAGTTTTTATTTAACATAGTTTCCTTTTATTCTACAGCTTTCTAAAACTGTAGGTAACAGACAGAAATATCCAAATGAAACCTAAGCAAATGGCACCAAGAGCACTACGTGTTAGAGTAGCACATATTGGTGCTAAACTCCTACTAGCCCATATAAGACCCAGAAGAGTGGAGGCAGAATCAGAGCTGAGCATTCGCTCTCCCTCAGCAGCTTTCTGGAAAGCCTGCAGTGATCTCCCTATCTTTTGATGAACTTACCTCTGAGATAAGTGTCTTGGTGGCATGGTAACACAAGCCACCAGTACAGATCCTAACCCATATATACTTTCTCATCATGAGTGCTTATTGCCCACGACCTTACAAAAATCCTCTTAGAGGTTCTATTTAACAAACTAGATGTTCTCCTCTGGGCTTTAATATTCTACAGATACCTATCAGCTAATCACCATTCTTGATACACAGTCAGTCCATCTTTTTAGTTTGCTCATTTCCCTGATGATATCTTTAGGGCCACTTTTTACTAACAAGTAATTCTTAGTAATATACATAAACCTGCCTACATCCAACTTACATCATTTTTTGCCCTTTGGGTCACCTTGGATTCTTCTGAGACAGTAATGTTACATTATTTATAGTTACAGAGCATCAGCAAGAAAATATTGATATTAAAAATATGTGTTTTGGTGACAGGAAGTAGCATAGGGTCATGTACAATTTCCCAAATGCCAACCAGTCCAGAACCTCCTATTTAATTCTGAGCCTAGCTAATTGTGATCTTCAAAGAATGCCCAGGAAGTATGTACCACTAGATTAAATCTATGGTCTACCCATCCAACTGCTTGTCAGCTTCTGGGCAATATGAATTCTTTATGTATTTATTTACCTATGGTGGTAGCCGACAAGTCTCTTTTTTAAGTGGCTATGGTGCCCATTGAGAAGGCACCATATTGTGCCTGGGTAAAATGCAATTGGCATGATGTCATCCACTAACAGGATCATCTAGAGCAGCGGTTCTCAATCTGTGGGTTATGTTCAATTTGTAACAATGAAAATACATCCTTCATATCAGATATTTACATTATGATTCATAATAGTAGCAAAATGACAGTTAGGAAGTAGCAATGAAAATAATTTTATGGTTGGGGGTCACCACAACATGAAGAACTGTATTAAAGGGTCACAGCATTAGGAAGGTTGAGAACCACTGATCTAGAGAAACTTGCCATTGACAGAGAATCCCCCTCCAGTCTTTGTACAAGCCATCTTCCATATCAGTGGCAACACCACTGGCAAACTTATGTTGTCATCTGTTGTATGCCTCAGTTGAGAATCAGGAAATCATTGAACAAAATTATCCCTGTGGTTGCAGCGTTCAAAAGATATCATATAATTTTAACGTGTACATGGGAGACGGCTTCTCTACTATATTGAATAATTTTTTTGGAATTAGAAGTCAGCCAACAAACATTTTTTTAATGACCTACTATGTGCTGGACACTGTGGAAAGTGATGGGAAACAAAGAAGGGAAAAAAACAGTGCTTCTCAAAAATCTAACATTCTAATGGCAGAGGCCACGTGCAAATAATTATGCAAAAGAAGTCACCCCTCTGAACCTCTGTTGTTTTGTTATGTTTTGTTTTAACCCAGCATGACCTGTTCTGGGTGAAACTCTGTTGGCTTTTTATAATTACCACTTATTTTGCTAGTAGCTCAGTAGCATTTATATAGCACTTTAAGGTTTGAAAAGCATGTTACAAATATCTCATTTTATCTTCATAACACTGAGAGGTGCTATTGGTTTGTTTTTTTTTCCATTTTACAGCTGAGAAAACTGAGACAGATGGAGATTAACTGACTTGGGTGCAGTCATATAAATTGCAAATGTTTAAAGCCAGATTTGAACACAGGTCTTCCTGACTCCAGCTCTAGCACACTGTATGCTGTATCACTTAGTTGCCCTTTCTACATATACCCTACACATCTCTTGAAGGACCTGTTCTAGAATTTTCTGAGATATCAAAGTCACTTTCAATGTTCTATCTACAGTTTCCAGAATTTTTTCTTCCTTTTCTTGAACACTGGGAAAACATTTCCCCTTCCCCTGTAGTATCTTTCCTGTCTTCAGTCTTTCGAATATTATTGACAATGTCTTAACAATCCCATCCACCATTTCTTTTAGTATCAAAGGATGTAGTTCTGAGCCAGGTAAAATGAAATCATCAAAGGTAAGCAGATACTCTCTTAATAGTCTCTTACTTATCCTGAATGGTAGTTCCTTGTTATCAATTTGTGTCCTATAATTTTGAGTGCAAAGCTCAAACACCTTAGCAGAGAAAACTGATGTGAAATAGCAAATGAGGCACACCGCCATCTCCTTGGTTTTTTTTACCAGCTTCTCATACTTGCTAAGTTGTGTTTCCATCTTTTATCCTACCCATTCCTCCAATATAGAAGAAAAAAAAAAGAAAACAAAATGCCTTGTTGTGGTTCCTTATCATCTTCAATCTATTCTGAGTTCCAGCAATACTGACACTGCTTTTAAGTAACCCTCCCATGGTCTGTTACCTGCCTTATATTTTGATCTTCTGTACATACTTTTTTTTTTTTTAAATCTAAGTCAGTTGACAAGTTCTTATACATCTGTAGTGTTCTTTTCAGACAACTCCTGTTTTTCCCATTCATCAGAATTATTTTCTTTTCAAATGAACCTCTTGTTTCTTTCTCCCTACAGTGATGACATTAAAAAAAAAAGTTGTGAGGAAACCACTCTCTAAATGTGAGATGTTATTATTTCACCCACTGAAATGGAAACTAACCCATTCCAATCCATAGTTCTTTTTACTTTTAAGTTCTGCACATCAGCATTAGTCTCCATTTAGAGCCTACATTGCTGTTGGACCCAGGTTGACTCTCTGCCCCAGCATACACTATATTGGTAGACTACACTAATATCCCATGGCCCTAAGGGGTAAATGATGCCCAAGGAGAAGTAATCAACATGATAAAATAGATCATCTGAGAGATTCCATGCAGCCTTGCACAAGTCAGCAAAACCTCCCATTAAAGTGAAAGCTGACTCTGCACACCTGGGCAGCCATTAGTTCTCCAAAGCATCTTTTCCCTTCCTTTATAGCCTGGCAGCCAGCTTTTAGGAAGTCCATAACCAGAGGAATCAAACTGACTCCTTAATTACCATGACCACAAAAGGAGTTGATGGTCCCATTAGGACTAAAAGAAGCATGGATGTAAACTTGTGCACAAATGGCCTACTTGAGTCTCATCCTTCTTCACCAAGGTTTAGTACAGATAGCAAAAAGACATTATTTACACCCTTTGAAGGGATCTTAACTTGGACTCTCTAAGTCTTACATGAAAAAGCATCATTTTTGAGATGAAACTGGGAGCCACACTGCATATAAACTCATGGTTTTACTGGCTGGACACTCAGAAACAGGTCAGCCCATGTTAATAGAATACACTTCATCAATGATAACCAACGTATGATCCAATCACAAAGACTGGCCTTTATTTAAATAGGATTAGTTTTGTGTTCTCTGTCCACATCAAATGAACAATTCACTTGAAATGTATTATATTAAGATCTATGCACATTCTTATCTCACCAGGATTCACCTGCTAATTTGTATCCTGCCATTCCTACAAGGACCACTGTTGACTTGAGACATATTTCCTTCCTACTCTAAAATTCTATACTCCAATGATCTTGATGTCCCTCCCAGGTTAAGCTCTTTACCTCTAATGTCATTGTCATGCAACTACCTCAAGCCTTGATTGACATCACCTCCCTCAGTTTCCTCTTCTCCTCTGATTGGAAGGCTATAAGGAGAGGCACTAAACTCCTCCTAATGCCTTCCTTTATAGAGGGCAGATACTGGACTTTAGCTCATTCCACTCTCCGACAGCTGTTCTGCCTGGTTTCAGTTCCACTGAACAAGATGCGCGCTTGCCAAGCACCTCCTGGTATTATACCCCACCAGCAGCAGCAGCACCACCACCACCACTATTCCACCCTTTCCTCTCTCCTTTCATCCCATCATTACACTGTGAGCTCTTGGTGGGCAGGGAAGGTCTATCTTTTTACTAATTGTATCCCCAGTGCTTAATATAGTGCCTGTCATGCAGCAGGCTTTTGATAAGTGTTTATGGATTAGAATCATATTTTTCTTTCTAAAATTTCTGATTGCAATATCAACATATCTTTTTTCTTTTAAATTCAGTCTCTTTTTGTATGAGTCTGAGCTACAATGAGCTCAGAAAAAAAATTAGGTAAAATGCCTGCCTTCCAGGAGCTCACCAAAGTTTAAGGCTTTATAGAGTGAATATATGGATACAAACTCTCCCACAGAGCCAATGGCACTGGGTTGGAACTAAGGAGATTCAGTTTCTCAGTCCTACTCTGCTACCACTTTGCATATGGGACCTCAGGCAAATGACTTCTTTTCTCTCCCTGTCTCAATTCTCTTCTGTAAAATAAAGGAATTAGACGATGATCTCTACAGTTGCTACCAGCTATAAAGCAGTATATGAAACTATTTTCTCTTCTATTAAGAGCTCACACATAGTACTTTTCAACGTGTTATCTTCCCAGCAATATTCTAACATAAGAGGCAAAAATATTGTCTCCAGCTTACAGATTAGAATATTAAGGCTAAGTGGGTGAAATCACTTGCCCAAGCTCATCCAGCTAAGAAGTATAGTAGCTGGAACTCAGGCTCTCACCTTATGACAGCAATTCCAATGTTGTTTTGATTGTGCCCCACCATCACTCTTCCCCAGTGCTGACTGACACAGAACCTCACAAACAGAAACTTCTCAATAATGATTTTTTCATTGATTTAAATTTCCCTCTCCTCTCTACACCCTGTAGTCATTATGACTATTTATCAAGCAACCAGCTGGATCACTGCACCCCTGAGTCAATGTGCTGGTTTATTAAGGTGACTGAAAATAACCAGACTGACTGGTTTGCACGCTGATTATTTTTGCTATTTTAATGATGAAAATAGATTGGCCAGGAGGTGGTGATCTCATTGTTTGGCAATCAACTTCCAGATGGTGGATTCTGTCATACATATAGACAGCATAAGGCACACATACATGGTGAAATGTAAGGAGATGATTAAGGAAATAGAAAAAAGTGAACCAACCTTAAATAATCATGTTGGAAAGGTTGAATGTATAGGCAAGAACTGATACCAATATAAACCAGGAGTGAAAAGGAGAGTGATCTGGCTTGCTTTGAGGAATCTATGTAGCACTTTCAATGATATAAGACTGCTAAAATGTTTTGGGATACTATAATTTTCAGCAATCTCATGGATGTTGTATGACTGTGAATTATGGAATACCATGACCTCAAAGGAATCAAAATTTCTGTCTCTCTAAATGGTCACAGGGGAGGCTAGGTGGTAAAGTGAATAGAGTGCCAGGCCTGGAGTCAGGAAGATTTGTGTTTGAATCCAGCCTCAGATGCTAGCTGTGTGACCCTGGACGAGTCACTTAATCCTGTTTATCTCAGTTTCCTATCTGTAAAATGAGCTGGAAAAGGAAATGGCAAAACACTCTAGCATCTTTGCCAAGAAAACTCCAGATGGAGTCATGAAGGTTGGACATAACAGAAACAACTGAACAACAGCAAGAGTGGTGCTAACAAAGACCTGGGCTGACTATAAGCATATTACTAATGATGAACCATACAAAAGAACTGGCTTAAAAGAAACCAAGGGCATGTATAAGCAGAAAAGAAGCACTGGAAAGTAAAGGATAAAATGTGAACAGGACAAGTGTTGCTTTGATACCCAGTCTTTTATGGAGGATTTATTGAATGATATTGGCAATAATCACATAGGAAAAAAAAAAGCATAAACAAGCTGTGATGCACACTGGTGTAGGGAGTGCTAGAATTGGAGTTGGGAGGTCTGGTTTTGGATTTCAGCTTAACTACTTACAATGTAACCATTTGAAAAGTCATTTCATTTTACTGTGCCACAACTTCCCCTTCTGTAAAATGGGGATGAAACTGCATTCACTAGCTACCTTACAGGATACACAAGGTAGGATACTACCTTACAGGATACAAGTGTGGCTCAAATTATGTATGTGTGAAGTCCTTTGCAAATATTAAAACACTATGTAAATGTGAATTATTATTTTTTGAGATCTAAGATCCATAATTTTAAATGGTATTTATAAAGTACTTTGCATACATTATCTCATTTGAGACTGATAAAAAGAAAACCCTATGGAGGTTCTAAAGGTATTATCATCCACATGTTACAGATCAGGAAATAAAGGGTTAGAGATCTTAAGTGATTTACTCATGCTCCCTACTGCTACTAATTGTCCAAGTGAGACTTTGAACCTAGGTCTTACTGATTTGACTCCAAGGCCAGCAGTATATTTACTACGGTAAACAGGTTTAAGGAAAAGTTCTGAGGCAAATCTAAGTTATATGTAAGTGGAATAGGAAATGGGAACGTATTGCCAGGATTTGGGCATCCCCAAATACAGTTACGCCTCCAAATTTACCAGTGGAATTGTCTGTTTCAGACCCAAAGCAGTTGAGACATGAATAACATGGTCTTTACTGTAAACAATAACTCTGACACCCTTTTTGAACATCATATAGATATACCCTATAGGAATCACTGAAACATTATCAAAATGTCTGAGAAATGAGGTTTCCTGAGGTAGTTAATTTGCTACATAATTTAAGGTTGCCCTTTGAGCTCTGAAATACTTATTAATTATAATTATTTTTGTTCAAATCCCTCCACACTCCCCTGCCTTAGGAAGGAGAACACGTTAGTTATTGCTTTACCTTTCTTAATGACTGTCATGATTGTGAAAAAACAAATTCAAATCAATCAATATTTTTTAGCACTTGATACACGTCAGGTACTGTAGCAGGTGCTTTGTGGGACAAGCAGAATGTTAAAGAAAGAAATTAGACTGTGTTATCATGTAGCGATGACCTCCAAAGTCATTGAAATGAATAGAAATACTTATGACTACTTTAAATAGCCCTACACCTACTTCTTAGTTAATGATTCTGTTGTGTCTCCTCTATCACTGACTTCTGTATAATCTCATTAATTGTGCTATATCTGCTCCTACTAACCCCCATCTGTTGCTCAAAAGGAAGAACAATCGAGAAAGAGATAACCAGAGTTGTTAAATCAGTAACATTAATTTTACACATCAAATAATGACCCTCAATACACATGTAGAACATTCTTGTACAGATTTTATAGAGATGACCAAGTAGGATGATAACATAGTGAAATCAAGAGATAAAATATGAACTGACCACATGTTTTTATCAGTACTTATAAAATATGAAGATACCTAGGCAATGTGATATGGACTTAGATCATAGTAGAGGAAAGTATATAAGACTTAGAAGAAGAGGACCTAGGTTTAAATCTCTGCTTTGCTTATGACAACTAAAGCAAAGCTGAGAAAATTACTTAACTTTCCTGGGTCCTAGATCCCTCATCTATAAAATGATGGGGTTTGTCTTGATGGCCTCTACAGACTCTTCCAGACTGAAATCTGTGATCCTAAATGAAGATTCTAGACAGGGGTGGAGAACTTGAGGCCACAGGTCCTATAGGGCCTCAAGTATGGCCCTTTGACTGAATCCAAACTTCACAGAACATTTCCCCTTAATAAAAGGATTTGTTTGGTAAAACAAGGGCCTAGCATATAGGATAGATGCCCTATAGAAACTACATGGGAGGACATGGACAAGAATTGAGCAAGATGAGATGATCTGGATATATTCAATCTCTCTCACTGATGAGAATGCCACATGAATGAGGACATCATATTCAAGTATAGAGAAAGAAAGTGGGGCAGCTAGGTGGTGCAGTGAATAGAGCACTGGCACTCAAGTCAGAAGGACCTGAGTTCAAATCTAGCCTCAGATACTCGAGACAACTAGCTATGTGGCCTTGGGCAAGTCACTTAACCCCAATTGCCTTCCCCCTCTAAAAAAAAAAAAAAGGAGAGAGAGAAACTATATATTAGTAGTTATTGCTGGTTTCTCAATCTCTTTAAAAATAATAATAATAGCCTTGATAATTTCTGAACATTTGGTGTCTTATCTTGCAAATAGCTCAAACACTGAACAGTCTATGCTTCCAAAATTATCTTCCCTCCACCAGACTTAACTGTTTACTTCACTGTAAAACCATATATCTCCAGTGGCCTAACTGAAACAAGCTGGTTTTCTGATGTTCAGCTAACAATGCAAGAGGTTTTACTTCCTAACACCAGACCAAATTAGGGATGTGGGGATGATGGTGAATTGGAACTCTCACCCATCTTGTCTCTTTTCTGTTTGCATAAGTATTGCACTAGGAATTTGTATGCTTTATTCAATAAACTTTATTGTCAACCTAAGATAGATGTGGCTATTTCTTGGTTCCCTGAAAATCACTTCAAAACAAGGGGAAAAAATCATTGCAAGAAAAATCCTGATACCTAAGAATATTGAGTGCCATTTTTACTTCTTCATAGAGTATAAATGGCATTGATAGGTGAGAGTGCAAATGTATGGTTCTATTATCTCTGAGGATGAAATAGATCACTGTAGAAATCCTGAAAAAATCCTGTTCCATTTTCACCTACTTGTTGGCCTCTTTCCAACTCATCTACAATCTTAAAATGATGTAGATTAGTTGAGTCTCACACTAACCTTTCTGTAGACACTTTTTTTCTCAGCTGTTAGTCTGCTATTTTGTGAAGTTTATATAGCTAGATAAGATATGGACAGCCCAAGTGCTATATGGGTAAAAATGGAATATCAAAAGATATAGAGGAAAGAATCAAGAATTTTTGATAAAAATCAATCTGAAAAATCAAAACTGATGAGGGGCATGTTGTAAAAAGTACCCATATCAGTGAGCTCATCAATCTACTAAAATATTGAAGTATATTAAATGACTAAAACACAGCCTGATAGTGGCTACATTCTTCTATAGATAAAAGTGCTTAGGTTTTGAAATAGCTATTTTTCTCACTTTTGAGAGTTGGTTGGTTTTTTTTTTTTTAACTGCTTGCTTCATGGATACTGAGGCTACAAGAAATGAGATCAAATAGCTATCTAAGTGGAGTGTTTTATATTATATTTACATTTAGAGTAAGCAAGAAGGTAAGCACATCCATAAACACCATTCAGACATTTAGGTGGCTAAAATTCAGTAGACATTGTCAGGTCCAATGAGAAAAAAGATATAAAAAAGGAAAAGAAGGAGAAGATGAAAGGGAGGAAAAAAGAAAGTGAAGTGTGAGAAATTCATGTGGTGATGGGGAAAATCCACAATAAAACTTTAATAAAAGCACAAATAAGACATAATTTTATAGTTGTATAGTATACTCCCTGGGGTCATTTTCCCAGCACTCCTACTGGTAGGTTAAATACCTAGAGGGCAATGATTATTGTTTTCTTCAGATTTCTAGTGATAACCTTAGGGGATTGTTTTCTAGTACTGTTGTCTATGATTCCCCCATCCAGTGTGTTCTCCATTATTAATCAACCAGTAAAATTCTATTCATTTTTAGAAAAAGGTATTTGTTGGGAAAATACAGTGAGAATGGCAGTTACAAGGCAATCACTCCCCAAAGTCTTCCCTCAAAGACATAAAGTCACTGGAAGAATGAGTTCAAATTTAAAGTAACTTTTGTTTAGCACATGTGTAGAGAACATATATGAACAAATCCTGGACCCAGAAGGCCTTTTCTCCCTTCATGGAGTATGCAAGAGGTAAGTTCACCTTAGCTGTGGTTATCTTGAATTGAATTACTGATGTCTTTCTAAAGGTGAAAACATTTTTTTTTTTCATCACATGGAGCAATGATACCAAGATCTGCTGCCATTCTTGGAGGATTGTTTTTCTATGTGTGTCACCAGGCATTTTTCTTTTGCCAGCCACTATATCATTTCAGAGGACTCTGCTTCTGTCTCTGACGACCCTGACAGACTTTCCTGCCACCTGAGTAGTTCTCTCTTGGTATACTCATTCACCTAAGTGACCCTTGAGTCATCAATCCTTATGGCTCATTAACTAGCCAGAAGGCTCTTTGTTGCCAAATAATTCTAGCCCCTCAATCACTCATGGCCAGAAACTTATTCACCAAATTTCCATGAGTTATTAAAGACTAAGAATGGCATATATCTGCATACTTCTTAAGGACTCACCCCTTTATAGCAAATTCCACCATTATATTGAAATGGATCTTAGATCAATCTTGTTAAAAGTGGAAACAATCTTTACAATATCCCTAAACTTACAGTTTTAGAGCCAGAGGGACTTTAGGGGTCATTTAATCTAACCCTCTCATTCTACAGAAGAGTAGTTCAGATGAAGAAGTGATGAGATTATTTGTCCAAGAACACACAACTAATTTAATAGTAAAGATCATATTTGAACTCTGGTCCTCTGACTTCTAGACACCACGGTTCATTTGAATGTACCATACTTGGTAAGTGATTTTTAGGCAAACAAAAATCTTGAGATCTCTTATCACAGGACCCACCTGAAGTCTGTACTTCCAGTATCCAAGATCTCTATATTCTAGTCTTTGATTAAAAGTGACATTTATATTGTTCATTAAGTTTTACAAAGTACTTTCCTCCTAAGAAATCTGTATATTAAATAGGTGAATATAATAATCTCTATTTAACAGATGAAGAATGTAATGGTTAATAGTTAAGTAATTTATTTGTTCAAGGTCATGAAAATATTAAGTGTTGAAATGAGGATTTGAACCTTGGTTTTCTCTGCCTTCAAAAGTCTAACAGCATTCCCATTGCTATATATTGTCTAGTATAAATCAGTGACAATGAAGAGTTTCTGGAATTCTATTTAAAACATAGTATGAAGGAGCTTATGGTAAGGAAGCCAACTGTCACCCAATTCTTTCTGTAATGGATAGAGAGCGATCATATAACACATCAAAACATCAAAAGAGGAAAGTCAGCCTTTGTTTTTCTTTGTATATAAAAATGCTTGGCATGTTCAGGGAGGACTAGCACATCTGGTGTAAGGACAGGCTGAACTCTTTTCAGGGCTACTCATCTACCTTTGGTGTCCACTTGTCACTCAATTCTCACCTGTGGCTCCAAGAGGCCACACCCAAATAAAACCATTTCATCGGATGAGTTAAACTAGGTTAAGAGTAACTGACAGATTGCAGACTCATTGGTGAATTGGGAAATGTCTACGCCAAGTATGTGAAAACTTCCCTCAGTGGAATGGGCAAATGAAAACAATTTGTTTCAATGGCCATGAAGCAGCTGAAGCAGGTGCTGTTGTAGCACTTAGAGCTTGGTCAGACATGAAAAACACCAAGGTCATCCACTGCATCTCGAGCGATCACCAGTTATCTGACTTTTGTCCTACCACTAGAAGAGAGAGAGATGTGAGGCTGATAACCATGCAACTCTGCCTCACTTAAATCCAATTCTCTCCCAAGTCAGAATATCACCCCCCATGTCATTGGTCTTCTTTAAAAAGGAGATGACAGCAGAACATATAAATAAGCTGGAAACTTGTCTCATCTGAAAAACCCTATTTGCACTACTCATTTACTTAATAATACTTTTGTTTAATACATAAAAATAAAGCTTAGCTCTAAATCATATTATAAATGAGTAAAGTCTGAATTATAGAGGTTTTTCCATTGTTAGCTTTCTGATTTAAAAATAACAATAATAATAATAATATGGACTACAAAGGAGATACACTGATTCCCTCTATCAAGAGCATATGAATATAATATGCACATACATATTAGCTGATTCCTTATTCTCTTTTTATTTAAAATTCAAAAGTGTGCAGGCCTAAGAGCAGGAAACATTTTTAAGCCACAAAGCTCCACTCCCCAAGGAAATTCAGATATTGCAAAATGGATGAAAAGTTCCTTAGATGGATCTGACATTCACCATCCCTTCATGAAGAGTCCACTTGCATATAATTTTTAAAATGCAATATGAAGAGAAGACTAGAAAAAATGAAAATTCCTCAAAAGTCACTTAGGAATGAGAGTAAGAAAAAGAGAGACAAAGACATAAATAGAGTGCAATGGAGAGGGAGAAGGGAAAAGAAAGGAACGGGAGAGAGAAGAGAACAAGGAGAATCTGAAATATTAATACTCATTGTGACTTAGGGGATGGAAACTAATTCTCCTGCTTCCTGTACCGTAAAGTTCTATGGACACACCAAAAATTGTGTTCAGAGTGAGAAAAGAAAATTACCAAGAATTTTCTAGGCTATTGGCATGTCCTCTATAAGAGAGAAAAGAAGTCCTATTATTTCCATTTCACAGATAAGGAAATAGAGGGGAAGATTAAATGACTAGAGGCAAACTCAAAAGGCTAGCTAATGAAAGAGTTTTCACCTCGAGTTTCTAAAGGCATACAAAATAAACAAACAAAACCTTTCTGTTGCAATACCCCTCTTATTAATGACTTTTAAGGTCTTCAAAAATTTAAGATGTTTCTTGTATCCAAGACTGTTTAAAAAAAGTAATCATGCTAAGTTAGGATTTGTGGGGATAATTAATATAGAAACCCAAGTAAATTAAATAGTCATTGATTATAGTTAAGAATTGTTGATAATTCAGTTAACTGCATGAAAAGCTTGAATGAAGGGGCAGCTAGGTGATGTAGTGGCACACCAGCTTTGGAGTCAGGAGGACCTGATTTCAAATTCCAATTCAGACAGGTACTAGCTATATGCCCCTGGGCAAGTCATTTAAATTTGAAGGGAGGAAGCAAGAAAGCAAGGAAGCAAGAAAGGAAGGAAGGAAGGAAGAAAGGAAGGAAGGAAGGAAGGAAGGAAGGAAGGAAGGAAGGAAGGAAGGAAGGAAGGAAGAAAAACCTCAATGATGACTGCTATTTCTCTGGCAATCTTAGGATCCCAATAATAACTCTCTTCCCTTAACACATCCATGGAGAAGGGATTGAGTGAACTCTCAGTAATTTAGCATACACAGTCATAGTACCACATATGTTCACTCTTGTGGAGCTGGTATGGCATATGGCAAAAGCAAATGACTCAAAGTCAAGAAGTCTGAGTTCAAGTATTATTTCTATCAATTATTATCTGTATGACTTTGGATGAGTCACAGTTCTTTGAAGCTGTCAGTGTCTGCCTCAGAGAATAATTGTTAAGATTAAATGGAATGATGTGAAAGTTCTTTTTTTTTTCTGTAAACAAATGTTGAGCAAAATGTAAATACATATGGAACCAGTGAATTAACGATTTTTAAAGCTGAAATGGACCTCCATGGTCATCTAGTTAGACTTCTATCTGCTGTATACTGCCCATGGTAATCCAGAAAAAAGGTCATTTAGCCTCTGATTAAAGTCCTTTCAAGAAAAGAAAAGGATTAATTCCTGAAGGAGCCCATTAGATTTTTGGAAAGCTATAATTATTAGAAAGGCAACATGGAAGTATATGAAGAGGGCCTACCTTGGGGTCATAAAGGTCATAAAGGTCATAAAGACCTGAGCTCATCTGGCATATCATACACCTAAAATGCATGCCCATGGACAAGTTACTTAACATCTCATTGCATCCAAAAGAGCTCTTTAAGTTGTAAATTACAGAGGAGTTGTCAAATTGATATTGGAAATGTTCATTTGCCAGATTTGTTAGAATGGGAATTCCTTTTGAATATGGTTAAAAATTCTGAGGTTCACCCTAATTCAGAAATTCTTTGATTCAATGAATACTCTTCAATATAGGGAATTCCTATACCTAAGAATTTCCCATACCAAAGAAATTACAGTTCCAGACTTCATCTCTCCCACATCCCTGAAAGGAAGAAAGAAGGGAAGAAAGAAGGGAGGAAAGGAAGGAAGGAAGGAAGGAAGGAAGGAAGGAAGGAAGGAAGGAAGGAAGGAAGAAAGAAAGTTTTTTGTTTTGTTTTTTTCTGTTATGTAGAATTAAGGTGGTTTTAGCTCTTTCCTCCAGAACTTAGTAATGTACAAATGGCCCCTATTCCACATTATGACCCTGCAAATATCTATATACAGAGCCACATATGAACATATCATGTTTAAAGGAAAAACTCCAGTTAATGACTGCAGCAGAGGCAAACAATCAGCACTCACAAATTAGAATTCAGTTTAGGCTTCTTCTGTGGTATAGAAGCATTTGTTTTAAGTAAGATATTCTGATGACTAGGACCATTAGTGGCCTTGCATCTATGAAAATACACTCAAATCTCTACGGGTTACATTTCAGATTAAGAACCTAGTTCTTCACAATCAACACTTTCTGGACCAAATTTTAAGATTTAATTTCACCCAATAAATAAATCACTAACTTTCATAATAGACGTGTAAATAGAACTCTGCCTTTCATGTATAACACTCTCAATAGAGGTTTTTTGGTAACGAACATAATGATAAAGAAAGAAGAGAGAAATGAAAGAAAAGGAAGAGGAGGAAGGAAAAGAGAAGACAAAGGAAGGGAGAAAGATGAGAAAATGTATTGCTCCTAGCAGTGAAAAGTAAACAATGTTTTGTCTGTAGCCATAATGTGCACATGCTCAATGGGCGAAAAAAACATCTTCATGAGAAAAACTGTGAATATCTTTTTTGTTTCTTTTAATCATTCTGAGATTTAAGTGAACTGAAACTACTTCTGGGTCCTGTGAATATGAAGGATGGCGAGTTTCCTTCTGCTACAATGAGTAACATCATGAGTCCCTCACACGGGACTTTGAAGAGTCATTTCCTATTTCAGTCTGTTAGCCTTATTTTACATCTCTTCCCCACATTTCCCTTTTAGACTGACATTTTCTAAGGCTTTAGCTCAGGCAAAGAAAAAAAAGTTGACTCGGGGAAAGAAAAGGTCCCTTTTAAAGAGAATGAAAGTGTTATGCTCAGAAGAGGGATGAAAAAAAAAGCCTGTGATAGATTCAATGAGAGCAAATGCCTTGATATGTTTAAAGAAATCTGCTTCACAAATAGAATGAGATGTTTGAAGAATTTGCAAATGACCTCATACTAATATATAATGCATTGAGTACACCAGTGCTTGCTCTTCAGAGGTACTGGATGAATAGAACGATGGATAAGGGAAGAATTTGGAAATCACACAAATGCAATTCTAGGATCTCCTAGTCCTACCAACATGAGAATTATTCAACAGTAATGAGGTTTCCAGAAATGATAATCATTGTTTTTAATGGTTCCCTTTTTCTCCTTAGGACAAAATCTAAACTTTTAGCCTACATTGAAGACCGTCTAACTTCTTAGCCTCCTTTTTTATCCTTGTCTTCTCTTACGCCTCTGTACAATCTTACTTCCCCTGGACTCTGCCTTCATTGTCCCTCAATCCATCCTGTGGACACACAATAGGTAAGGAGTGACTGAACTTGGTATTTTATTGAGTTGTTTCAGTGTGTGGTCAATGGGCGTGTTGGGCACATAAGGTGTATTTCTTCTGATCTTTTTCCCTTTGATTCTGGATGCAAGGTGTAAGACTTTAGCCCCACTTTATAACCTTATTCATTCCTGCCTCCTCTACTTTCCCATTGAGAAGGATTTTCCACCTCTTCTCCACCTACTCAAAATCTAGTTCTCTTATGTCTGTTTCACTTCTTTGGTGAAGTTTCACTTCCCTGTGCACAGGGCCTTCCATTTCCCAACTTCATGCCTTCTCACTGTCTATCTCCTATGCCTAGAACACTTTCCCTCCTTCCTTCTACCTCCTTACTTCCCCAGCTTTCTTCAAAATACAGCTCACATACCTCTGTCCACAAAAGACCTTTCCAGACCCCTCCCTTTTCAACCCCTGACCCTTCTCCTATGGCTAGCGCTTTCACTCTGAGATAACTTTCTCTTATTCTGTATGTATCTTAGGTGTGCATAATAGTCTGCATGTCCTCCCACCTTTAAGGATGTTAGCTCTTTGGGGGCAGGGATTGTGTTTTCATTCTTTTTTATAATTCCAGTGCTTAGCAGTGTCTGGCATATTAAAAAAAAATGCTTGATGAATGCTTCATAAATGCTTCACTTATTGATTGAATGACTGGCCATGAAAGGCCATGGATAAGCTGCTCCATTCTCTAACTATTTAAAGCATTTATTGTCTACATTACACATATCAGAGGGTACATAGCTGGTCCACAGAGGACCTCCATGGTCCCACATTGATTTTGGACTAGAAAATGCATTTCTAGACAGCACTTTGAAAGAAAAAGCAGAAAGATGCAGGGATGGGATAAGAAAGGAAATGGTCATGGAAAAAGGCTTTCTTGCCTTATCCTGCCAGGTTTTAGACACTGAAGCTTTTACGTTCATTCTCCTCTTGGAATTCCAATTTTGGGATCATGATAAATTCATGCTTTGGCAACCTTGTAAGACTTTGCCATCTCTTCTGGGAAGTTCCAAGTCAAAAGCTACTATATAAAGATGGGGAAAGAGACAGCAATCAGGAGCTGGTGCCTGAGTTTGCTATGTTGAGGAAAAACAATCAAGTTGTTTTTTTTTTACAATGCTACTCCCAGCTCCTGTGACAGTAAACTGATTTGAGGTCCTTTAGCCCACCGTGTTTCGTAGGAACAATGATCCCTAACACACATTTATGATGAAGTACTTTGTTTTGGGAAGTGGATGTTGAGAAGGTTTTGGAGAAAATGTGCTTTCCTTAATTTGTCCTGTATTCCTATATTTTCACTTTAATAAAATTATCTTAAAACATAAAACACAAACACACAACACACACACACACACACACACACACACTATGATACCTTGCAATTGATATAAATAATGCTTAGTCTTTTTAGGAGAAATCAGGAGTGGGGGTAGGACTCAGATCATTGAGCGTACATTACCCCAAACAAGGTTTTAAGAACCAAGAAGGGAAAAGAATAAGCATTTTGACAGCACTTACTATATTCCAGGAGCTGGGATAAATGCTTTTCTTACAAATATTACCTCATTTTATTCTCATTACAATCCTAAATGTTAGGTTAGGACAATATTATTGTTCCCCACATTTCATATTTGAGTAAACTGAGGCAAACGTGTGTTAAGTGACCTGGCAGGGACACACATTGATTAAGTATCTGAGACTGGATCTGAACTCAGTTCTTCCTGATTCCTGGCTCAGTGCTCTATCTGCTACACCAGCAGATGCTTCTACCCTAGAAGTAATTAGGTGGTTAGTCCAAGTCATTATCATCAGTCATTTGGTTCTTATATACAACAAATAACAGCGGTAGAGGACTAGTAGTTCTATATAGCAGAAGAACAGGAAATAGAGTATATCACAATCAAAATAATCAACAGCAAAAATATACAGACACTTTCCACATGACAGAGACAATGATCTACCAGAGGGCCCCAGATCAGCAGAGAAGGTGGCTTGCCAGAAGACAGTATTATTAATACCCTGAAGGTATTAGTTGCACCAGACAGAGTATGCTCTTGTCAAATATGTTTGTTATGTATGTTCCCTCCCCCACTGATGGCGTGGTAATTTGCGGCAGAGTGTATTCTTGTCTATATAGACATTTGTCATTCCTTGTTACGCTATTAGATTAAATGCATTTTGGTTTGAACTATACATCTTCCAATTATCTGACAAGAGAAACATATTGGTGGGGGCTCATCAGGTATATTTTGGGTAACTGCCTACTCCCAAACACAAGGTGTTTCAGATTTGACTTAGCATTTAGGGAGGCCCTTGTGTAAAGTAGAGCCTGTGATGCTATTGTTGTTCTTGTTATTGTCTGCCTTTTTTCTACAATGATTCTTAAGAGTAAGGAACTATGCTATTTCTCTTGTGCCCACAATATTTTACACAGTAATAAGCTCACATTGTATGCATTAGAAATACATACTGCTTGAATTAACTTATCTTAAGCATTTCTGGGTACCAAAGTCACCCAACTCCATTTTCAAACAGTAAAAGTGAGAAAAATGAGGACAAATCAGGTAACCCTAGAGCCTGAGAACAAATGGGACAACATATTAATTTAAATTGGATCCTTGATGGCTCATAGCTTAAGTATTGGGATCATCTCCATCTGCCAGTATCTAATCCTCAGCTCTCCAATTTCAAAAGCACAATGTTATCAGTTCATCAGAATTGATAAAGTCTGGATCTATTGATTCACACTAACCAAAGTCACTAGAGAAGGATTTGTAAACCAGAATGTCAATTTGGTAATTTATAAAGGAACATATAATTGGAACCAGTCATCTCTACAAGCCATTTTCTTCCCAGTGAGTAGGAAACCAATTTGTATATCAAGAGGCTACTTGGAGAATACAAGTATTTCCAATTCACATTTCATTTCCAAATACAATTGCAACTCAGTTGTTTGGAGTTTAGAATGTGTTTTCTCCCAGAAATACAACTCAGATTCTTAACTAGGTACTTTACCTTAGAAACCAAAATTTAGAGGGTACTTATACTCTTTCTGGGCAAATGTGAAACAACTGAGCTAAATAACTCATTGGCAAAAATTCTTTAAAATAGAAATAAAAAATAATAAAAATTTCAAAATAGAAATAAAAATTTCAAAATAAAATAAAAATAAAAATTGACTTTTTATACTAAACAGGTCTAAGTGATGGCCTGGCCTCACTCTGTCTTGCTTCTTCTCCCTTATTTCTTTCTCTCCTGCACTTCCCTAGTAGTGTCTTGCCCAATGGGACTCACCTTTTTTTCCTCTTAGAAATATTTCTAAAAGCTGATGTACATGTATCAATAATCAAAGCACCCTCTCCCTCTGGACTGTGCTGGAAACACATAAATACATCTTTAAATTAATTTTTTTTCATTGACACCAAATTCCTCCCATACCTTCTGAGTTGTGTATTTCTCCTTTTCATAATATTATTTGAGGATATTACTTTAACTGAGTCATTTCCAGTGCTGTGTCTCCCTGAAATGCTGACTATACCTGATTTGTCACTTCACAGAATGTGTTCCCCATCTGACACTTGTCCTAGATACCTTTATCTTCCCCCCAAAAAACAACCTCTCCTTGTTCATTTTATGCTCCATATTACACATAGCCTTTATCTTCTTCCTATGCACTCACAGCCAAATTGTGCTGTGAGCTAAAGAAACCACAACTCCCTAGATCTTCAACAACGACACATCTGAGGGCAGAACTGACCCCAGAGCTCTTCTGGTTTTTGAAGAGCAGGTGAAGGAAGTGTCAAGTGAGATTAGGAATCACAATCCTGCTCCTCCAATGTTGCTAAAATCATGTCTAAATGCATTACATCTTCAGATGCTGCTGGGGTTCTAATGTTCTTCCAAATTCTTCTATTGGAATTATGACGACAATAAGGAAAAGAGAAAATATAAAGGATATGAAAAAACCCATTTATCCTCCTCAATTCTGTCTCCTGGGAAAAATCTATTCTGTGAGCAAATGAATATCACTCAGTTCTCTTACTGTTTTCCTGTGTTAATGGCCTTGGCTTTAAGATGTGAGGCATTTTTGTAGGGGGCGTTCATACTTTTTTTTTTTTAAACATCTACCCTCTGGATTTACAGCAGATAGCTTCAGCTATACAACTTGTAATCTTTTTATTTAGTAAACCCAATCCAGTGTTTAATGTTCTAGATATTTGAGCAATGAGAGATTAGGCCACCGTTGACAATAGCTGCAGCAGACACGTGGCTGTTCCATCCCTTGCTTCCTCCTCCTCTCACCCCCCCCCCCTCAAAAAAAAGTGATTGGGTTTTTATTTGTTCAATTTTTGGAATATCTCTTAACTTCTGTCCACCTCCTCTGATGTTAACTCATTGGTTACTATTCCACCCACTGGAAAAAAGATAGGAGTTTAAATGAATGTTGATATACAGGAAATGGAGGCTTCTGAAATGAAACATGAGGACAGGAAGATTGTGTGATCTCTCCTCACATGGAAATGAACTGATATTTAAACTTTTGTTTTATTCTTCCTTCAGAAAGAAAGTCTAAAGCCAATTCTCTACCTCCAGATGGAAAATTCAGGCATTTCCCAGAATAATTCAGACACAAGCCCTTCTTTCCTTGGGCTATGCTGACCTGGCTCTAATGCATTGCTTGTGCCATACATGGATTTATTTTGTCTATGCTTTCTTTGTTTCTGCTTTGACCAGTTAGTCCTAAAAGAACCTGGAATAAAGAAAACTGGACAATGCATAAAGGCACACAGATTTTTCTCCATAAGGCTTACCTATAGCATCTAGAGTGAAATGGTGATTTGGGGGGTGATTGGTTGGTTGTTGTTGAGATAGCAGAAAATTCAGTTTGCTGTCACTAAGGACTGTACTCCTTCCCACCTTTAATTCAGGGAGAACTATAGAAACATTTCTTTGTTATTTTGTAATGTAGGTGGGGGTACTCCCTCCAACCATGCAGATTAGAACCACTGTGTGCACCTTTTGTCCTGGTACATTTTTGGTTAACATTGAAAACTGGACTTGGAAATTGCCCCTGGAAGCATCAAGGGCAAGGGTAATAAGAGACCCTGTCTGCTCACGTTACTTTTCTGCCCTTATTCACAATTCAAATGAAAGCTGGACATGGATTTTTTTTTTCCTCCCTTGGGGGGAAAAATGTCTTTAGGTGGAGGAGCAATTAATGAATGGTACTTAGGGAGCAGTTCATCATGGCCTAGCTGAACATGAATGAACAAAAATCTATCTTTAGAATCAGTTCCTTCTCATTATACTGTATGTGTTTTTACAATGGCCTAAAAAGTTTTTTTTTTAAAAAGCTACCTTTTGAAAATAACTCATTTGGTGCCGATGTTCTCAAGAAGTATGGCTATGAATGCCATTGAATCATTTAATGAGACCGTGAAAAGAAATAGGGCAGTTCAAATTCTTGTCAATATAGTTGAGGAAAACAGGGCACAAGAAGCTTAATCTGCACAAGGTAAACTCTCCTAGTCAAACATGCAAAGAAAGAACCAGGTGATTAGGCGGCATGTGCTTTTTATATATAGCAAACAAACCTAAATTACATGGGGAGAAATATTCAAGCGCGGCATAAAAAGTTATCAGAGGGCCTGCAGAGATTCCCTCTGGAGCTTCTGAGCACCGATTCAGTAGCCAGTAATTTCTAATTTCTAAGATAATGCGCAAGGACCATGGTGCTGATTAGCCCTTAAATCACACTCTCCCTGGAAAAGTAAAGCCTTTAATTTCTTTAATGGACAGAGACATGTCCCTGGTTTCCTCTTTTTCACCTTCAACATTTCCCAGGCTGTACCAAGACTTGGTTTAAGAAGTGAGTGTATGTGTGTGTGTGTGTGTGTGTGTGTGTGTGTGTGTGTATGTAAGGATCTTCTGAATGAATGGATTTAGAGGACTCATTCTCATCTAGGGCTTTGCTTTTTTTTGTTTGTTTATGTTGTTTTGTTTTCATTTTGCTTGCTTTTACTTAATATTGACTCTGAGGTCCCTTCCAGCTCCAGATCTGGGATCTCATGATCTGTGATTTCATCCTTGTAAGGAGCTTGTGGTAAGGAACATCCACTCTTAACACATCAGCTCCTCTGCAGTAAGTTACAGACTTGGAGTTGCCTCAGTCTTGCCCCGAAAGGTTAAGTAATTCATCCCAGTTTACATAGCTCTTATGTATCAGAAGCAAACCTTTAACCCAGGCCTTTCTAACATTGAGGCCAATCCTGTTCTGTGAAGTTTTAGGTGTCTCTCAGAGATCTCTTCAGGGTCCTCCCAAAAAGAGAAAGAAAAGATTTGCACAAGGCTATCCACCTAGAATAAGGGTATGAGTTAGAAAGAAAAGTAGTGAGGATTAAGAGGTTGGCTAAAATGGTCCCTTCATCTATAACCATGACAGTAACTAGAGGAGACCTTTTGCAATCCCCTCCAGCTGCTAGAAGCTTCTCCCCTAAGATTACCTGGCATATACCTTGTACTGTGTATGTTCATATACATACACACATGCACACATACATATACATACATACATCATATATATATATATATATATGTTGTCTTCCACCTTAGAGTATAAGTTCCTTGAGGACAGGGACGGTTTTATTTTTTTTTTCTTTGTCTCCCCAGCACAGAGACTGATTCATAGTAAATGTTTAATAAATACTGATTTTACTGATTGATGGATGGATGGATGGATGGATGGATGGATGGATGGATGACCCTGCCCTCTTTAGACCATGTTACTAGATAGTTTTGTCCTAAGGGAGTAGGAGGTGTGGAGTGAGAAGAGGTCAAATAGGACCAGGTAGTAAAGAGAGTGATTTTAGTTGTAAATATAGTTTAGTTTTCACTCACTGAGAAAGACGGAAAACAGAGTGATGACCAAAGAATGTGGGGTATTCCTTTTCCCTCAGCCTAACTGCAATGAATTACATCAGAAAATATGTATATGGTATCAGGTCTTCTAAAATTAGAAAGGTAGACAGATACATGTTATCAAATAAGAATATTTAAATATATATACATATACATACATGCGTGTATGTACAGAGAGAGAGATTTGTGAACCTTAAAGCATTATGTAAATGCTAGTTATAATGATGATGGTCATGGTGGTGGTGATGATGATAGGGAGACAGATAGAGAAAGAGAGAATTTGTTAAGTTCTTATTCTGTTCTAGGCATTATGCTAAGTGCTAAGGATACAAATAAAATATAATAAAACAGTCTCTGCCCCTCAAAGACCTTACATTCTAATTAATATATCAAGTAGAGCTAAAAATAAGGTGGAGGAATGGGGAGAAGAATGCAGGATACTTGTATGTGGACAAGTCATCAGAAAAGGATAAAGACTAAAGTCCACAGAATAGAATCAGGAGTTAAGAGGAGCATTCCTGGGACTCCTTTTTTTATGAAATAAAATAAGCATTTCCCATAATTAATAGAATTTTTTAAAATGATTGCATATGAAACTGCAAATCTATCATACACAACTTGTTATTCCTTTTAAATATATAATAAAGTTATATAAATTTCTTCCTTTTTTTCTTCCATGCCCCTTCCCCACCCCAGAGTTGGCTACCTTTAGACACAAATACGTATATATGGGAAATTATTCTATACATACTTCTATTTATCAGTTCTTTCTCTGGATGCAGATAGCCAGTAATACTATATCTATATGTACACATACATATATATATACATATATGTATGTATGTGTATGTGTGTATAATATGTGTATGTAATTATATCAAGAATGCAGTGATGGTTTAACATAAGGAAAACTATTAATAAAAGTTTGAAAAATCATATGATTTATCAATAGATGCAGAAAAAGCTTTCGATAAAGTACAATCTTCTCTTGAAATAGTGATCTAGACAGGTAATCACTAATCAGAAGAGTGGAACTTCAGGAAGGAGGTTTCTCTAAGATGGCAAGGCAGCTGGCAAGGAGGAGGAAGAGAAGTCCAGAGGAATATTGGAAATTATGGATTAATTTCTCATATTGGATCAGAAGTCACTATAAAATATTTAAAATAAACTGATCAAGTAGAGGGCAAAAAAGGTGAAATATTTATCTAAGATTAGTAGGTCGCAATACTGACAGTTTAATATCTGAACTATTAACTAAACATTGTGGATGAACAAAATTCAGTAAGTTTGCTTTTTATCAATTCTGGGTCAGACTTTGACATTCATGGCTTAATTAGCCATCTTCTTAAGAATCACATAATTTCAGAGTCTGATAGGCCTTATAGGACAGCGAGTCTAGCCTATCCATGAATATGAATTCCCTTTGCAGCCTGCCTGACATAATTATTGAGGTTTTCTTTGAAGACACCTCTAGTGAGAGTGGAACTCACTAGTATCCCAGGAAGCTCAAGGTATTTTTGCATACCTATAATTGTTAGGAAGATTTCCTTATCTAAAAATTTCATCTGCCTTGTGGAAAATTCCCTCCTTCCTCCCTCTCCCACTCCAGTTCTGACCTCTGAGGTCAAGTAGATAAATTGTCTTTATTTTCTCAAATCACTTTAAAAAATCATTTTTCATCATTTCATCCATTCCTCTCTCTCTCTCTCTCTCTCTCTCTCTCTCTCTCTCTCTTTCTCTCATGTCTAAATGATTCTTGCCTCTTCCTAACAAACGTAATATGGCATGGTCCAGTTACCTACGTCTACACAGAATGCCGTTGAGAACTCAGCTCAGGAAAAGTAATAGAGTGAAAACATATATCAAGCCAGCCCTCTGGAGTTTTCATGGTCTAGTTCTTTGCTAGAAGCAAAGATGGATAAAAGTATTTACCTCTTAAATGTTTACCTAATACTGTATGAAGCGGTGACCTTAAGTGGTCTTTACAGCTCATAGACCACACACAGAAAATTATGAATGAGCAATTTTTATTCCCTTGAAACTAATGGTTCTGGCACACTCTTCTCCTTTAACCCAGTATTGCAGGCAATGTGCTTTGGCGAAATTACTGTAATTCATAGATAGCAGAGGCCAGGTCTTTGAATTGTAGACTTAGGTTGGAGAGCTAGAGGGAGGAGTAAGAGAGAAGTACTGTTAGTGCTTTATCAGAAAAGGCTTAAGACTCATTCTTGACCTTGAGTAATCAATTAGTCCAGGAACATTTAATTTGCTACACATTTAGACAGATAGTATAGAATAATACAAAGAAGTGGATGACTCATCCCTGCCTAACTTCAAGGAGTTTCCAATCTAGATTACTTGGCAAAGTGTGTATGGGCATGTGTGTGTGTATGTGTGTGTGTGTGCGTGCATGCGTTCATGAGACAAAGAATATCAGAGTGAATGGAGAGTTGCCTTCAATTCCACCCTCTAAAACACACTGGCTTTGTGATTCTGGGCAAACCTATCAGTGCTCAAAGCCTCTCTATGGTTGATCTCTATTCAAAGAGGAAGCTCTTCATAGGGCGCCTATATGTACATAAAAATACACACATATGTACATATGCACATATAAATATATATGTATGTGTTTATATAGAATCTATATACATACATATACATGCACATATATACACACATTTATATGTATACCTTCATATATAAATGCATATGTACACGCATACATATATATATACACACATACCTCTGTGTGTGTGTGTGTGTGTGTGCGTGTATGGCAGGGGGAGGGACACCTAAGTGGTACAGTAGAATGTTGGGTCTCAATTCAAGACCTTGGTTCAAATCTAGCCTCAAATACTAGCTATGACCTTAGCAAGCGACAACCTCTGTCTACCTCAGTTTTCTCAACTATAAAATGGCAACAATAATAGCATATATCTCCAAGGGTAGTTGTAAGGATCAAGTGAGACAATATTTATAAAATGCTTAGCATAGGGCCTAGCATATAATAGGTACTTAATCAATACATATTTCCTTCCCACACATATACACATATATACACATATACATGTGTGTATATATACATGCAAACATGTACATGTACCATATGTACATGTTATACCTATACGTGCATATAAATACATATATGTGTGTATATATGTATATGTGTGATACATATATATACGTTTACATCTATACATAATTGTATATGTGTATACAGAGTTTACAGGTCCCCAAAGCATTAGTAAAGTTGTAAGCTTTAATAAGATATGACTAAAATACAAGGGAGTATGTGATAAATACCCTCTCCCCCAAAAGAGTGAGATATAATTAATTCTACAGAAATTTAAAAGATTGCAATGACATTGGGGATTTAAGAAAGGCTCTCCAGAAGGCATGACTCAAACTGGGCCTTGAATGATGGTAAGTCAGCTTGTTCTTCTATGGCTCAGTTTGCTTGTTCTTAAAATAAATCATGTCGTAGTCATTTCCATTGCTCCTAATTAAAAATCCCTCTTAACCAAATGCTAGTTGCTAATGGCATCACAAGATCCCTGAGGGATGAGGTCATCACATTATTCCTTACACTAGTCCTTGGGGGAACCTGAAGCTTTCATTAATTGGTGTTTGTAAGACATTGGTAATCTCAGAGGAGGGCTCAGTATGGGATAGCTCCAAATGTAGTCTTCTCAAGGGGAAGGTTCATGGAGATCAATGGGAAATGAATTAGAAAGTAACAAACAGAAAATACTCTCCTGTCCTTGAACAAATTCTTATAGTTTGCCTGCATCTAAGATATTGTGCAGTGCTGGTCACTGCAACTCAGAAAAGATATGTTAGAAGATCAAGAAAAAGTAACCAAAAAGCTTAAGGGGGTGGAGAAGCTTTGATAGGCAGGTTTATTTTCAATCTTTTTTCTGTCTGTCTATCTGTCTGTCTGTATTTATGTATCTACATACGTATGTATGTACGTATCTATCTATCTATCTTTTTATTCATCTACTTACCTATTTATTTGCTTATTCATTTATTCATTTGTTTTTATGTTTTTATTCCATTATTCCATTATTCCAAAACATATTCATATGTTTTTATTCCAGACTACAGTCTGGAAATGGGAAAAGGACTGAAGTCTATAAAAGCCATGTAAAGTCTTGAATGGGAAATACACAATTATTTAACAAATCTTGGAGCATTAGAACCATGGGATGTCCCCTTTAAGTTTCAACAAAGTGGTTTTAGGAATGAAAAAATGAAAACCTACTTTACACAGTAGGTAGTAAACTGGTGAAATTTATCAAAACCTTCCTAGAACCCATTAGTATTTTCAGCCTGTAGTATATTTTTATCTAGCTGAAAATACTAATGGTTTCCAGGAGAGTTCAGACAAATTAAGAGAAATTACCTTCCCTTAGAGAATTGCTCATTGCTGGAACCCACATCAAAGTAAATGTGTGTGTGTATTTGTTTGTCTTTTTAAATATGTTTACTGAGTATTGGCTGTATGCAATCATTGTCCTAGGCACTAAGGGATACAAAGGAAAACCTATTTTTGTCATCAGTGTTAGGATACAGTTTTCTTCCACAGGTGTCTTATTTTTTTTTAAGTGAAGACAGGAAGTACTCCAAAACCACTGTTTCCAACAAAAATTTAGCTCACATACCCTGGAACTTGTTCTTAACAGTGGGTTCCACCTCTAGGAATTTGACAAGCTCAGTCCAGCCTCCTGCTTCTTTTCCACTACGAGCAGGAATCCTTGAAAATTTTATGAATTCCTGAATTAACCTGATGAGATTACAGGGTGTGGGTATTTGTTTTGAAGCACTTACATAAAAGGAAGCATATCTATTGGTGCCTTGGTAACAAGACTGGGAAAATAAACCAACTAGTTTGCTGAGATCTAAGAAAATATATTCTTGTTGGAGAAGCTATCCCTTTCCATTGATGTAAAAGTGAGCTTTGAGAGTAGTTCTCTCTTTCTCTGCCTCTCTTTGTCTCTGTGTATCTGTCTCTCTATCACTCTTAACAAGCCAGAAAGCAGCAGAACAAGAGACCTGCGTTCCTCAAAAACTACACATCAATACAATCTCCTTCAAGGAGCAGCTGATGGCATCTTAATGCAGAAAAAAAAATTGGCAGAGGTAGACATATGCCTAAATGCCTAGGTAGACATGGCCTAAAAGAAAAAATAATTAAAGATAATGATAAGAGACAAATGATGAGACAATATTTGTTAAAATCACTTAGAACAGTGCCTGGTCCATAGTATACACTATATAAATGTTTATTTCCCACTCTTTCCCTTCCCAGCTCAACAGATAGTATCACCTAGAGAAATGAGAGTGTTATTAAACAAACACATGGCTGAGGTGGGTATATGCTGGTCCAAGATATTTATAAGGCCCAAACTCTCATGTAGAGGAGGAAAGGTTTTTAATTCCTTGGACAGCATAATTCCAGAGTATAGCCTTCTAGCAGAGAAGGGAGATATTCTAGGGAGTACCTTTAGGTTGAGAATTCTTAAGTCCTAGAGTCTGTTGGTCAGATCTTCTAGAGAGAAGAGCATTTCCTAGACCACCCTGCCTCTTTCACAAAGAAGAGGATCATTTACAAAATTCTTCTCTACCTCTTGGCTTCTCCAGGTACCTTCAAGTCTCAGTGAAATTCTTTGCCAGTTTTCCTTAAACTTAGTGCTCTCCCTCTGAGACTAGCCATATCACCAATGTAATAACCACAGCAGCTGCTATGAATATGCAGGCATATTTCTAGGCTTGAATCACAATATATAACAGACTCTTTATTCCTATACCAAAAAGCCAAATCCACCACAGTAATAAAGAAGTTGGTACACATTACTGATGCAGGGAGCACCATTATCCCCAAGCCTTCCCCCTGTCAGGCCTTCTCACAAACTAGCTCCCCCAAGCAAAATGCCCCTCTCTCACTTATACTAGCTGCTCTCTCCCAGCTCTTCCTCACTCTCTTCCTGCTCCATGAGCTCAGCAAGTTCCTTATACCATAGTCTCCATGTGACTCAAGCTGTGGGCTGGGCCAAAGCTCAAAGCAGGTCACATGGGCCTATTAAGAGGCAGGGAAGATCTTCAAATTTCCTTAACATTACACTATCTCCAGTTTGTCCTGTGGAATCTTATTTGTGGATAGTTATTTATATGTTATCTCCCACATTATACTGTGAGCTCCTTGAGAGAAGGGACTGATTCTTGCCTTTCTTTGTATCTCCAACAATTTGCAAAGTGCCTGGAAGCAATAAGTTACTTCCACTGGGAAGAAAGAAAATTTATTCAGCAACCTAACCACACCCCCACACACACACACCCTCTAACCACCCCCTTTCACAAAGGAATCTTACTTCAATGGTATAACAGCAGCAAAAATATAAACATTTGCCCCAGTACCACAAGGACATAATCTTCCCTATAGAACCTTAATTTCTAGGAAATGGGGAGATTAGGTTCACAGTTAAGCTCAGTTTTTACATAGCATTAATTCCACCAAGTTCTAACTCTGCCCCCTCACCACTCCCTGGTTTAGTTTCCCAGGACCCTAAACTTCTCAGGACTTCCCTGTAGAGCTGGTTGAAAAATCTAGACAAGAATACTGTGCTCTATGGTCCTCATAACTAAAACTCCAAGCTCAGGAACTTTGTTCTCTGTGGCTAGAAATGAAAAAGATGAATGAAACAAACCAAAACTCTAAATCTTTTTAGAGGGCCCACATGGAATGAGGGGAGAAGGATTTGACCCTCACGCTCTTCCTTACTTACTGTCAACTGCAGTGAATGAGAGAGAATGAATCATTCATCCCTAGATGATACCACTGGGGTGTGTGTGTGTGTGTGTGTGTGTGTGTGTGTGTGTGTGTGTGTGTGTAAGGGAGAGACCAAGAAGAGCAAGAGAGACAAAGAGAGAGAATCAGAGAGAGGGACAAATAGAGACAGAGAGAAAAAGATACAGACAGACTATCCCATCAGGCCCTTTGAAAGATGCAGCCAGTTTGGGCTGCGTAGTCACAAGAAAGAAGCTGGTCTTTAACCATTGAGTAGGACAACATAGAATGTCCATTCATGTACCTCCAGTCTCTCCAAAGCAGGTCCTCAGAGCCTTGCTGGTGGTAATGGTCTTGTAGTTGCTCTGGTCATGTAACAAACCTCCATTACATGAATATGAACCATTGTGTATGTATAATAGAAAATCCTCTTAAGTAACTCCAGGTGGAACAAATGAGCTGAAGGGGAAAAAAAAAATCTCCTTCTTGACATGAGTCCTCAAGACTAAATCTAGATAGTATGATCCCAAAATCTTGGTGTAACTAGCTACAAAGGAATCACCAAAGAAAAATACTTAGGAGTTCACAAGAGAATTATATCAAAGTTCAATTACAAAATGTTCCTTAAAGAAATAAAGAATAATTTAAATAGCTGGAAAATATTCAGAGCTCATTTATAGGCCATACAAGTATAATAAAAATGACAATACTACCAAAGTTATTACATAGTTTTAATGCTATATCAATCAAACTATTCAAGCAATATTTTATAGAACTCAATAAAATAATAACAAAACTAACTTGAATAAACAAAAGGTATAGATTATCAGTGGAGATAATAAAAAAAAAATGGAGGGAGGAAGGGAGCAGGAATAATAGCCCTCTCAGACTTCAAACTCTATCATAGTTATCAAAACCATTTATATTGGTCAAAAAGAGATTAATATAACAGACTAGATAAGGGAGAATCAGAAGTAATGGAAACAAATAGTCCAGTGTTTTATAAACCCCAGAACATAAATTACTTAACAAAGAACTCCCCTTTTGATGAAAAAAACTTATGGGAAAACTGGAAATCGGCTTGGCAAAAATTAGTCTTAGACTTACATTTACACCATATTTGAAGTAGATACATAACCTTAATATTAAAAATCATATTAATAAAAATTCAAAATTAAGCATATTATGTACCTTTCACAGCTATTGTAGTTTTTTTTTTATTTTTTAATCATTGATGTGTTTTGGTTTTGCATTTAAAATTTGTATGTTACCCCTTCCTTTCCCCCGCCCCCATGAGAGCTCTCTTGTAACAAAGTGAAAAAAATTAAGCAAAACTTACAATACATATCAATTTCCTCATCTAAATGTGCATGTAACATTTCACATCTTTAACAACCTATTTAATTAACAGAAATCTATTTAATCTTTCCCAAGCCACCTATCCCATTGAAAAAAATAGAAAATGAAAAAAAATTCATTTAAAAAATATGTATGATCAAGCAAAACAAATACCTTTGTAGGCCATGTAGAAAAAAAAAAAGTCTCATTCTGAAATTAAATCCATCATCTCTCTATCAAGAGGTCGATAGTATGAGATGTATTCTTAACCAAACAAAAGACAGAATTACAAAAGATAGATCATCCTGACTACATGAAGCTGAAAAAGCTTCTGCATAAACAAAATGAATGCACCCAGGATAAGAAGAGGAACAGTCAAATGGAGAATAGAGATTGTGTATCATTTCTCAGATTGAGGTTTATAAGAGCTCGGTTTCCAAAATATATCATCGCTAATTGATAGACAAGAGCTACATACACACACACACACACACACACACACACACATGTACAACGAAATACAGCTCCATAATAGATAAGTGGTCAAAGTATATTAACAAATAGTTCTCAAAAGAATTGCAAAATATCAAAAACCATAGAAAATACTGTGTCAAATCTCTAGTTATAAGAGAAATACAAATCATAACAATCTTGAAATTTCACCTTACAACTTGTTAATTAGCAAAACAACAAAAATTGGGAATGGTCAATGGTGGAGAGGTTGTATGAAGATTAGCACTCTACCACATAGGTGCTGAAGCAGTTTAGGATAACACAAGTAAAATGACTGAAATGTCCTTGCCTTTTGACCCAAAGATTCCACTTCTGGGTTTATACCCCAAGGAAGTCATTGATAAGAAGAATGTTCCCATTACACCAAAATATTTATAGCAATACTTTCTGTAGAGGCAAAGAATCAGAAACAAAGATGTCCATCAATTTGAGAATGGCTAAACAAATTCTGGTACATGAATATATTAGAATATTATTAGGGACTGATATGAAAGGATTGATAAAGAAAAAAAGGATCTGCATGATCTAACATAGAATGAAGTTAGCAGAGACAATAAAAAATATATACTATTGACTGAACAACATAAATAGAAAGAACAATTGCAAAATAATCAAAAGTGAATGTTGCAAAATTGTAATTTGCATGACTCCAAAGAAGAAATAGCAGAAGACAACCTCATTCCATTTCTTTGCAAAGGCAGTAGATCTATTAATGTGGTAAAGTAAATAAGTTTTCACACTTTTTTGATGTATTGATCAATTTTGCCGATTTTGTCTTTTCTTCCTCTTTTTTTTTTCCTTGTTAATAATATTATTTCTTATATAGTATGTCTCTCTGGGAAGGAAAAAGAAGGAAAATGAATAATGAGAGAAACTCTGGTAGAAATTTTGATGATGTAAAAAAGATATCAACAAAAAATTTATTTAAAACAAACAAAAAGATGATGAATACTTTGGGGAGATAAATGCATGGGAATGAATCTCTAATAATAGAATTTCTGACAACCTAAAGGGAGGGTAATTTGATATCAGAGATTTATAAGAAAAAAAACAACCTTCAAATCAAACCACGATGGAAAAGCTATTGTACTTATGTAGGAAAGGCCTTCACACATACCTCTCCCAGGGAAAATCAATTTTGACAGTCTTAGGCCAAATGTATACTAAGCATCATGGGCAAATATCATACCTTGACACATAAGTGGAGAAGATGCCATGCACAGGGTTTAGAACAAACGCATTGTCAGGACACGTGTATTAACCAGACATCGATTTTTCTGAGAGCTGTGATGAGAACCCATTAGTAGATGAAAAAAATCTACAACACACTTGAAAACTTTTCTTTTCTTCTTTCTACTTTCCTTTGAGCTTCTCTCCTCAAGTCTTTACTATTTTGCCCTTGACTTTTATACCATCAATGGAGGTATGAATGCTTATGAGACAGGACAAATGCATCCATCCCCTCATCTCTGGGAAATGAGTTCAGAGGGCATGTTTCTGGTCATCTCTGGGGTGAAGAGTAGGTTAAGACATTTGCAAAGAGTTTTGGAGTGATGAGAGGGTAGGATTTCAATATTTTGGAAATCAGTCCCTGGGAAAAGAGAGGAAGGCATGTAGGCAGTAATGTGAATCAAGAGAGTCAAATAAAAAATTATTTATTTATTTATTTATTTAGTGTTTTTATATATATATATATATATATATATACACACATATTTATTATTTATTTTTAAATAATATTATTTATTTTATTTTTCACTTTTCATTTAATTATTTATTTAAATAATATTATTTATATTTATTATAAATAAATAAATTAATAATAACTCATATTTACATACCTCTTTAAAAGTTAAGAAAAAATGCTTCCTGCCAATGAATAAACTGAGACTCATAAAAGAGAAATGACTTATTTAAGGATCTCACATCCAGCATATATCAAAGCCAGGTTTCAATTAATGAATCAATGGGAATTTATTATTAGTAATAGCGAACACATACATTGTTTTTGTGTTTGCAAAACACTTGACGTACTTTATCTCATTTGATCATCACTGCAACTGTATGAGATAGGTGCAAGTATCCCCCCCAACAATAAGCACCAGAACAATCATTCTATTCCATTCTATTCCATTCCATTCCGTTCCGTTCTATTCTGTTCTATTCTGTTTGAATCTACTCTCTAATCTATTCTACTCTACTCTATTCCACTCCACTCCACTCCACTCTATATTCTATCCTACAGGCCAGGGGAGACACTGGAGCTTCTTGTAAAGGGGCTAATAGTCAAACCTGCACTTCAGGAGAATTTCTTCAGTGGTTGTGTGGAAAATGGATTGGAGAGGAAAGATACTTGTAGTATGGAGACCAGTAATACGGGTATTGGAATCATCTAGGTGAGAGGTGATAAAAGATTGAATTAGGGTAGCAGTTGTGTGGGGTAGCTAGATGACTCAGTAGATAGTGCAAAGGGACTGGAGTCAGAAATACCAAAGTTCAAATCTAGCCTCAGACATTTACTAAGTATGTGACCTCGTGCAAGTTACTTAACCTCTGCCGTAATCCACGGGAGAAGGAAATGGCAAACCACTTTAGTATCTTTGTCAAGGAAGACTAGACAAGGGGCGGTTAGATGGTGAAGTAAATAGAGCACCAGCCCTGGAGTCAGTAGGCCCTGATTTCAAATCCAGACTCAGATACTTAACACTTACTAGCCATGTGACCTTGGGCAAGTCACTTAACCCCAATTGCCCTGCCTTCCCCCCTCCAAAAAGAAAAGAAAAGAAAAGAAAGACTAGCCAAGACAGACTAGTCCAAAGGTTCATGAAGAGTCAGACGTCAGACTCAACTGAACAACTGAATTACATATGGTCATGTAAGTAAAGAGAATGAAATAGATGTGGGAGATGTAGGAGCAGAAAACTTGGCAGCTGTTTATATGGAGTGAGGAAGGATGAAGAGTCAGGGAAGGTTCTGAATGTGTGAACCTGAATGACTGGAAAGATTATGCTACTCTTGATATAATAGGAATATAAACCCAAGTTTCCTGATTTGCTGGTTTCTATTATCCAAAATAATGAAATTCCTTTAGGTCAGGGCTTTTCTTTGCCTCTTTTCTTGCTTATTTGCCTTGTATGTATGTATGTATATATATATATGATATAGCACAAAGATGGAAAGATAGCCGGCACTCAAGGAGTACAACTAAGTGGCACAGTAGCTAGAGACCCGGGCCTGGAGTTAGGAAGATCAGAGTTCAAATACAACCTCAGACACGCATTAGCTGTGTGACCTTGAGCAAGTCACTTAATAGTATTTGCCTCAGTTTCCTCTTCTGTAAAATGAGCTGGATAAGGAAATGGAAAGCCACTTCTGTATATTTGCCAAGAAAACCCAAAAAGGGGGCTGTTGAAGAGTCAGACATGACTGAAAATGACTAAACAACAACAAAGGCTCTTAATAAGTGTTTGTTGTTGAAAACAGAATAACACAAAATAGGTTTAGAGTAGATCAACATCTTTTACCATGTTCAACAATAAATTAAAATGGACAAATTACCTGAGGGGTAACTTAAGGGAAGAAGAAGGGAATTAAAGGGAAGAAAAAGAAGGAGGAGGAAGAGGAGGAGGAAAAGAAAAATTCTTAACCCAACAAGTGATACAGAAAATTATAAAAGATAAAATAGATCTATTTGATTACATGAATTTGAAATGCTTTAGCAGATACAAAAATAACACATTTAGGATAAGAAAAGTGATCAACTAGTTTAAAAAAATTATATCAAATATCTGTGATAGTATTTGCTATCCAAGATACATAAATATAGGTAACTAACAGAAATACATAAGTTCACAAGACATTCTCCAGCAGATAAGCAGTCAAGGAATGAGCACAAATAGTCCATTGAAAAATAATTCCAAATTATTAGCAACCCCATGAAAGAATTCTCCAAATCACTAATCGGAAGAGAAATACATATCAGTACAGCTCTTAGGTTTCAGCATATACCTGATCCTTTGGCAAAAGATGAGAATAGTAAATATTTAGGGGTTGGAAAAAGATAAGCACCCCGATGCATTATTTGTGACACTGTGAATTAGTACAAACATTCTGGAAAGCAATTTGGAATTATGCAAATAAAGTAGATAAAATGTCCATACCCTTTGTCCCAGAGAGTCTACTGGTAGGCATATATCTCACAAAAAGAAAGGATTCATATATACTAAATAAAGGGACAGAGGGAAATCGGGGTTACATAAAAATGAAATCATTAATAAAATATATATTTAAAATAAATGCTTTTTGATCACCATTATAGACTTCGCCTCTCAAAATATATTAAAGGTCACACAATTTGCTTTATAATAGGTTAATAAAACTAATATTAATCCACAATAATAAGATCTTCTTTGTACAGAAGGATGACAGAAACGACACACTGTCAGTAGGCAATATGTTTTGATTTATTTTTCTAGAAGTGGGATGGATTTATACTGATCCATCCACTCCCTTGTCCAAATATCAGCAAAACCAAAGAGATACATTTGGAGGAAGATTCAGGTAAAACCAGCAGTTATTCAGTAGAGGAAATTTACAATTCTCATATAGTCATACAAAAAAGTGTAGACCAAAGTTTCTCAACAAAAACTATAAGAAAACAAAGAAACTGAGAAAATAAAATACAAACTATCTGATCTGCTCTCTCTAGGCCCAGGTGGTCCTATACTATAACCATCTCCCCAGGGTGGAAAGGAGAGGGGACAATGAAGAGATTTAAAGAGGAGGAGAAAACAAGGGGAAATAAAGTAGAATGAGAAGAAAGAGGACTAATTTTATTTTCTCTTTACAGACTTCAAATAGGAAGACTTTTGGTGATAAAAGTTTTATAGACCAACATTGGAAAAATATTGCTCTTGAATAGGTTTGGGAAAGGAAGGGTGTAATAATCTATTTATCCACTTATAAGGACTGAAAATTGATGGTGAGAAAGAATATTTGCCAAAATGGATGATAAACTCAAGTTATGAGACAAGCTAGCCCCTCTTCATGGTCCCCTTCTAAATAATTCTTGTATTAGGTATATCTGAGATACATGTTCAAATTCCAACATAACTTAAGAGGGATGGGAAAATCTCAAGAACAAAGCTCTAAATATAGTGACAAATGATTGTAAGGAAGAGAAAAAGTTGGAGACTATTGAAGCGCTCAATGGGATTGAATAGTGACCAAGATCATGTAACTGTGTATGTATGTTTTTTTTAAACAACTAGATCTCATCCTCGTTTCAGAAGGATTAAAGTTCAAAATAAATTAATCTTAGAATAAGTACTCTTGTCAGTTGTTTGTTTTTTTTTTAAGTTGCGGAATTGTTTTTTTGAATTGGTTTGTGGGGTTGGTTTTGTTTGTTTTTTAGTTTGTCTTGAATGAAATAGTAAGATCAATGAAGGGACTGGGCCCCTGCTTGGCTGGTATGAACAGAAGGTGATGTACAACAGAATTAAGGTAGAACTATTAAACCTATGTTTTTCGTCATTTTTTTCCTACCAAAGGTAATGATAATACGATGTGCAAGGATAGAACAACAATAACAATTAATGGAGAGTTAAAACTAAATAAAATGAAGAAATGGTAGGAGAGATCTCATGTGCTTGGATCACCTGGCCCAGGAAATCTATGGCTGTGGGTATTGAAAGAACTTTCAGGCATGACTGGTAATCCTTGCTGACTTGTGGTAACAGGAGAGATGGCAGAAAAGGGAACCAAACTGATCTAACAGTCGAAAACTATCATTTGAAACTAACAAGGTAAAATATATTATGGGCAAAAGTTCTGTTTATAGGTTCAGAAAATAAACTGCAAAAGTACAAAATGGAGGAAACATGGGTAGATGTTCATGTAAAAAATTACTATAATTTCTAGTGGATTACAAAATCAATAATATGAGCCAGCAGTGTGATATGGCAGCCAGAATCACAACAATGAAATTACTCTGACTTTTAAAAAGTACCGTACTAAGAATGAGGAAGGCGATAATCATGTTGTTTGCCATTCTGCTTGGTCCACATCTAGAATCTTCTGTCTGTTTTTGAGCCCTACATTTTGGAGAGGACATTGACAAGCTGAGGTGTATACAGATGTACATGAAAAGCTAGATGGGTTGAATTTTGAATGACTGGAAACCCTGCCATAAAAGTATTGGTTGAAAGAATGAGGGAAATTTATCCTGCAGAAAGGAAAGACCAGCTCTCTTCAACTATCTGGAGACTTGTCATGAAAAAAGAGAATTGAATCTCTTCTTCTTTTTGGCCCTGGACAGTAAAACTAGAATCAAAAGAGAGAGTGTAGAGGAAATCAGATATTGGATCAACACTAAGAGAAACTTCAGTCAATTTCAGCTATCCAAAAGTAAAATATGCTGCTCTGATGGAATGTGACTTCTCTATCACTAAATGTATTCAAGAAGAAACTAGATTACTCCTTTTGGAGGGAAGTAATAATCAGGATTCATGATCAGGATAGGTTTGGACAAGAGGGCCTTTGAGGTCCCTTCTAAAGATGTAATTTAAAATTGTTGGCTTTACCTCCAGAGGAGATATGTTGGTGAAAGGGATATTTGCTTATCAAGGACAACTGACTGGAAATTGAAAAGAAACAAAGGGGTAAGAAAAGTATAATGTCAAATGCATTCCATTAATTAAACATATAATGCAGAAATAGCAGGGAAATTCTGTTGAGAATAATTCCAAAATGCATATTATTTGAGAATCAATCTATTAAGACACATCCAAGAAAGATAAATATAATTAGAAAATAATCTTTAAGAAATAAGGAATGACAAAGAATTGGAGGGTTAGTCAATGTTCAGGTCTGGTCTGCCCCAATATAATGAATTAAATGATATTACCTAAATTAATTTAAAGAATTAGTGCTATATTAACCAAAATATCAAAGGGTGATTTAATAGAACCATAGAAAAGAACAAAGTTCATTTGGAGGAAAACAAAGCAAAAATTTAGAATCTTAAGGGAAGCAATAGGAAAAATGTAGGAATAAAGAGAAAATAGTACTTCCATATACTAAACTACAAATCATCAAGATATTTTGTACATGTTTCCAAAATAAAAGAAAGAAAAAAGTACAGCAGTTGAACAGACTTGATAAGCAAGAAGACTATTCCAAAGCATAACGACTGACTTTGAGCCCAATGGGAGAGAGAAATAATAAGAAAAAGGTCAGTGGTTGAACAGAAGGGAACAGAGGAGGGAAATACACTGTATCTTGTGCCAACACCTCAAAGGAGCTACAAAGAAATGGGTTTACCCCTTGGAATCCTTCCAGTCACCCCTAGAGGTGAGCTTTCAACTTTTCTTTTTGGAACCCTAACTTCCATGCCACCCTTCTGCCATCTCCTCATCTAGACTCTAGCCTTTGACTATCTCCATTTGACATGAAATTTGGATTCTATTCCTGGTACCCTTAGTAGATGAGCTTTTGCCTTATCTTACCAAGTCCCAGACTTCCACAACAGCTCCCAGCTGTGCCTGCATTGTGACTCCTGACAGAGAAGTGACCTCTTCCATTCCTTCTACCCCCAACTCCTGCTTTCAAGTACTCCTTTATATGTTGTGTGTCCCCGTTAGATTATAATCTCCTGTAGAGCAGGGAATATACTGTCTGGATTTTTCTCACTTGCATTTAGTACCATGGCTGGCTCATAGTTAGTGCTTAATAAATGTTCTTTTTATCTGTCTATCCATCTCTCTACCTACTTATCTGTCTATCCATCTCTCTACCTACCTATCTAACAATGTACCTATCACATGTTTGTACTTTTGTTCATTTGTACAGCCAAGTTGGGGGGTTTTTTTGTTTGTTTCGTTTTTAGATTTTTAAAAAATTACTATTAATTTCATTTCCCCCGAATTAACAAGCATTTATTTTCTCTCCCTCTGATGTTCCTCCATTGGAGGACAAAAAAAAATAAAACTCCTATCAGGAATATGAATAGCCAAGAAAAACAAACCCCAACAATGACCATTTCCATAAATGTATACCTTGTTCTCTATCGCAAATCCATCATTTTCTCTGTAAGAAATTGGGTAGCATTCTTCATCATTAATCCTCTGGAATCATGGTTGGTTATTGCATTTATCAAAGTTACTAAGTCTTTCAAAGTTGCTTATCTTTACAATGTTGTTGTTATAGTACAAATTGTTATCCTGGGACTGCTCGTTTCCCTCAGTTTATATAAATTTTTCAAATGGATGAAGAATATGAACAGGAGGATTTCAAAGGAAGAATTCTAAGCTATCAATTACTATATATAAAAAAAAATTCTCCAAACCACTAATAATTACAGAAATGAAAATTGAAGCAGATCTAAAGGGATGACTCGCACCCAACAGATTAGTAAATTTAACAAAAAAAATGACAAAGGTTGAAGGAGATATAGGCCAATGGACACATTAATCACTATTGGTGGTGCTCTGAATTAATTGGTCAGATCATGCTGGAAAACAGTTTGGAACTATGCTCAGTCACTTAATTTCATATACACAATGTACACCATGACTGTGTTTACATTCTCAAATAGAAGACAAAGGAAAAGGAATAAATTTTACAAAAATATTTGTAACAAGTTTTTTTTTTGTTTTTTATTAGCAAAGAAGTGAAAACCAAGAGAATGCCCATCAATTAGGTAACAAACAAATTATGGTAGATAATAGAATACTATCTTGCCATAAGAAATTATGAAGAACATGGTTTCAGTGAAACCTGAGAAAACTTGCATGAACTGAGGTAGAGTGAATTGAGCAGAACCAGAAGAACTATTTTTATTATAGTATTACATTGTAAAAATGAATAATTTTCAAAGACTTGGGAGTCCAAAAAGCTGAAATAACCAACTGTGATTCCAGAGAACTAATGATGAAGAATTTGAAAAAAATAAATAAATACAAGTAAAAATAAATAAAATAAAACTATATAGACCTTGTGGATTAAACAGAATAAATTTTAACTTAAAAAAAAACAAAATTTGAGCCACCTCTTGAGAGAAATGTAATGGATTAATTATGAGAATGGATCATAATTCTATTACTTTTGTTGTGCCCATAGTAAGAATATTAATAATAGTAGTAAGAACAGTGGGAACAATAGTAGGAATAATAATGATGATGATAATAGCAAAAAGTTAAAATTAGTCTTATAGATAACACTTGTATAGCAAAACACAGTTTTCAAAGGAGTCTCATGTGTAATCTCATTGGATTCCAAAGAGACAGCCAGAGCAATGACCATTCTTGCCATTCTATAGAAGAGGAAAATAAGTCTGAGAGGTAAAGAGGCTTGCTAAAAGTCATATAATTAGCAAATAAACGGCGAAGTCAATATTAGAACTTAGTTTTCTAATTCAGTCTATTGCTTTTTCTACTGTGCAACAATTTATCACCATCACAGGGGTTCCTAACTTGTGGTTTCCAAAGCAATATCAAAATGGTAACTGAAATTTTCACCTTTTAATCTGAATTTTTGAGGTAGGTTAAAACATAATTTTAAGCAGTTGTAGATGGAGTAGAAAGAGAAGTTTTGGACTAAAGAATTAATGAGTGAATAAGAATAAAGTAAGAGAAGACTTCAAATTGGGGAGAAGGATAGATAGAATTAACTGGTGGTTTGTTTGTTTTTAATTTTGGTGCAAAACAGCACATGAAAAGAAGAAAAATCAAGAAAGGAGTAGCAAAATAATGGGATTAGATCACATCATGGAACTTCAGAACTGGGGGAAGCCACAGCAGGGTACTGAAGGGAGGGGGGATGGGTAATAATGATGATTTTCCCTGCAAAATGGGAAGTCTTTGGGAAAAGTGAGGTAAAAGCAATAGAAGTAATCCAGCTGGAAGATGGCCACAGTCTTTATAAATAACATTTCCAAGGAGATCAAAATCAAAAGAAGCATTTCTGCTTTAATACCCCTTCTATAGCACAATTTAAAAAGAGCAAAGGCAGGAAAATGGTCCCATTTCAGGCAGTTGATTAAGTCTTCCCAAGCCATTGTGCTTAGCCTGCCAATGGCCTGCCCCCTTTTTATTGCATTTTTTAATGGGGACACTCCAGTTTAGCAGGGCACACTACACTTTATGTTTGTATGGTCATTTAAGTGTTTCTTCCCTAAACACATTGTGTTTTATGCCCTCAAACACCAAAGGGGTTGCTGGCTGGCAAGCAATACTTTTTAATAAGTCATTTAAAATGTCTTATGTATCATTTTATGACAACTTTACAAGGTTTTTTTAGGTGACCACAGTTATCCCCTGAAGATATAACTAATGATTTTACTTCTTAATCCTCAAATTTCTGTGGATTCACATTATAATGGAACCCATAAAACTCATAAGATTTGTAATGAAAGTAACCCTGTTGTTCGTGAAAAAAAATAGATTCAAATGTCAAGATCGAGTTGGTGGGACATTACAATACAGTCCTATTAAAGTTTCCTCAAATATTCTTTCAGGCTGCTGGTTCCACAGAATTCATAAAAATCATCAATTATCTCTAGGCAGGCATGGTGTAGATCAGAGTGGGGATAAATGGTCAGGAAGCTAAGCTGGGTTTTTGGAGGTGAGTGGTAGGTCGAATCTTCAATCATCAGGCGTTTTCAATACAAGTAGAAAAATCATAAAATATAGGCTCCTTTAATCTCATGACAAATGTCTTGATTTCCAATTAGCTATATTAAGCATAAATTCAGTTCAGTAAGTATTTATAAGAGCCTACTATACATATAGTCAGACATTATAAGGGAAACAAGATCAAAATCAGCTATTATCCCTGGACTTGAGAAGTTTATAATCCAGTTGCAGGACCTACACAAATACATGAAACACTCTGAGAAGGACAAAGAACAAATCAACTGAAATGCCTTTTCCAATATCCAAATAACCTCTGTAAATTCTACCCATTCTTCAAGGCCCAGCTCCAGTAGGATCACCCTTAGAACAGGAGCTCCTTGGAGATAGGGGACATGTTTTTCCCTTGACTTGTGCCCTTAGTGCTTAGTATGGTGTCAGGCTCATAGTTAGTGCTTAATAAATGCTTAAGGATTAACTGACTGACCTCCTTCATGAAGATTTCCATGATCAACGCACCCCATAGTGATTTTTCCCTCCTCTGAATTCCTGTAGATTTATTAGCTATATTAATCATTTAGTACTTAAAAGATTACTGTTAAGAGTCCTTTTAATATCTACATAAGGCCTACCAGTCTTTTCCATCCTCCATTGAGTGGCCAAATTGATTGTATTAAAGAATAGGTCTGATTGTGTCTGTCTCGGGTTCAAGAAGCTTTAGTGGATGCCCAATGTCTTCAGGAAAAAAGTATGTTTTTACTCTGTTTGGTATTAAAAGCCCTTCTCTATCCATTTTCTTAGATGGATTTTTGCCATACTCTATTTCACACATTTTATTTTTTTAGTCAACCTGCCCTACTTCCTCTGTACATGACATTCCAGTCTCTGCCTCCAACCCCATAAGCAAGTTGTCCTCTATTCCTAAAATATTCTTCCTCTTCCTATACATCTCTCAAAACCCCTAGACCAGTGGTTCTCAACCTTTCTAATGGCGCGACCCTTTAATATTTGTATGTGGGCGTATCTGCATGTGGGCGGACCTACCTGGAGATGGATAGAGGAGGGGTGTCTCGGTTCCTAAGATCATCAGAAATATGTGTTTTCTGATGGTCTTAGGCGACCCCTATGACCCCTATGAAAGGGTTGTTCTACCCCCAAACAGGTCGTGATCCACAGGTTGAGAACCACTGCCCTAGATCTCTTTAAGGTCAGAGTTAAGTGCCACCTCCACCAGGAGGCTTTTACTGATCCTCTTGGTTTTTAGTGCTTTCTCCTTTCACAACCCACAAAAGTGTTTGTAGTTATAGTGCACATATTTTATTAGCTCATCTGTGTGCATATTGTTTCTCTTCCAGTAGAACATGAGCTCCTTGAGGGAAGGGCACCAAGTCTTACTCTGTCTTCTAGAGTCATTAAAGTCCAGTGGCTATGTTACCTTCAACAAGTCTTTTGACTTTCCTGGACATCAATTTCTTCCCCTGTAAAATGAGGTTTGGATAAGATAGCCTATGAGACTCTTTACAGCTCTAGATCTATGATTCCAAGAAGCCAAACTGAGTAATTATAATGAGCACTCTTGGTCAGTTGGTCAAATGATATGAATTTAAGTATCTACTATATGCTAGACACTGTGAAGAGGGCTGCAGATTCAAAGAAAGGCAAAAGATACCTCATAAAAGGAGACAACATGGAAACAGTTATGTACAAAAAAGCTATAGATGGGATAAATTGGAGATTATCAACAGAAGTGTGTGGGACAAAGACGACTCTTGCCCAAAATAAAAATAAGCAGAGATATCTCCAAGTTGAGGCAGGAATGATTTATTTAATTATTTCTTCTTGCAAGAAGGGCGGTCTCACTACTAGAGGCAGTCTAGTAGGAGAGGCAAAATACAAAATGCAAAGCTTGATTATATAGCCAAAAGACCACCCTTTTCTCCCCACCCTTGTTCTGTCCTGTTCCTGTTAATTAGGAACTGAGGCACACAATCTTAACCGCAAAAATCTGCTGGCGTTTGCAGATGAAATGTCAGTAATATCAAAAAGCAGAAGGTACATGTCTAATGGACATGAAAACAGACAAAATATGTCATCAGTATCAACGTAGATATGAAAGCAGAAGATAAATGTTCTAACAACATCAATATAGATATGAAAGCAGACAATATTTTATGAATCATGGGGATTTTAGGACATGGTGACCTGCCCAGAATTCCGCAACAGGGTTTCCTATTTTAAATTTGTACAGGTCAGATGGTGGTCAGTGGAAACAAGTCTAGGACATTCTGGCCTGTGGTTAAATTTACAGGGTCTGTGCTTTCCCCTCCTACGCATTAGCTAAGCTTTGCAAAAATTTCAACTTATGACCAGGGAAGTAAGGCAAGGGTCCCATCAGGCTCCCAGCCCAGGCTTCTAAGTCTTTGGTACTTTATTGCAATTCTGTTCAGATTTATGGAATGTTACCTGAGAAGTTTTCATTTTTATTCCATTCAGAAGAAAAGCACGTCAATTAAACAATATTTATTAAGCACCTACTGTGTGCAAGGCACTGTTAAGCACTAAGAACATGAAAATCAGCAAAAAATAGTCCCTACCCTCAAGAAGCTTGCAGTCTAATGGATGAGACAACATCCAAACAACTATATATTAAATATACTATACATAGGATAAATAGGAAGTAATTTACAGAGAGAAGACACTAGAATTAAGCAAGGTTGACATTAAATTAGTATTAAGGATCATCAGGAGAGGCCCCTCATAGAAGGGGGCATTTTAGATGCAATTTGAAGAAAGCTAAGAAGCAGAGATTAGGAGGGAGAATATTCTAGGCATAGGGAATAACCAGTGAAAATGCTTGGGTTCTGGAGATAGAATGTCTTCTATAAGGAACTGCAAAAGTCAGTATCACTGGATCTCAGAGGATGAGGTGGGAAAGTAAGTCGTAAAAAGACTGGAAAGGGTCAGAGAGGATCAGGTTGTGAAGGGCTTTCAATGTCAAATGGAGGATTAGATATTTGATCGTTTAAGTGACAGGAAGTCACTGGAGTTTATTGAATGGTGGGATAGTGTGATGTGGTTGGATCTACCTTCTAGGAAGATCAATCTGACAGCTAAGTGGAAGATTTATTTGAGTGGAGACATGCTTGAGGCAGGGAAACCAAGAAGTGGGATACTGCAATGTCTAGGGGTGAGGTAATGAGGGCCTATACCAGGTTAATTGCAGTGTCAGAGGAAAAAAGAGGGCTTACGCAAAAGGTATTAAAAAGTAAAACCAACAGGACCTGGTAACAGATTGTATTTGTGGGGTAAGAGAGAGTGGTTGGTCCCTTGAGAACAGATGATGAAATACACCTCCTTTATTTCAGTAAAGAGTTAGGGACCATTGATACAGAATGTTGCATGTTGCCAGATGTGATCACTGTATTGGTTGACTTTGTTTAACTGTTTTTCTTTGTTACAAGGGAAGGATTAATCAGTGGGAGGTATATGGGAAGGGTAGATACAGAAATAATTGTGATATAAAAACACAGCATAAATAAACTTAAGTTTTATATGATTATTGAATTGAATTTTTACTAAAAGCCAAAAAAAAGGGGGGGGGGGAATTTAAGAGGGAGGGCAGGGCGTATAAAGAATCTGCATGGAAGAAACCTGCTATCTTCCAAAAAGAGAAGTGGAAATTGTGTATTTGTTTTGACTTACTAATTATGTGTTGTGGATTGATGAGTTCTTATATTGATGACTCTGGTGTACAGAGTAATTAATACATCAGTATCAAAGTATAGTTGCCAGTTTGGTGTTGAAAGGTTTGAAAAATGAACTCTTATCTATAGGAGGAAAAGCACATCCTTCTTCTAACTACTCACATGCAAAAGGAGAGAAATATTCCTTATTTCTCTTTCATTTCATGCCAAAAGCAACAGGAGCAATGAGGGCAGAGAATACAACAATGAAATCTCTTACCGTGAAGAAGCTGGTGGTTCTGGGTATTGGGTCAGGAAATCCCAGGTTCAAATTCAGCTTCAGATACTTACTGTGTTAATTTGGGTAAGTTGCGGAACCTCTTTTTGCCTTAGTTTAGTCAACTGTAAAAGAGAGATAATAATAGTACCCACCTCACAGAGTTGTTATAAGTATCAAATGAGATATTTGTTAAAAAAAAAACAAAACACTTAGCATAATGCTAAGTATAGTAGGCACTGTATAAATTCTCATTCTCTTATCTTCCTCAGAAGTTGGAGAAAAGAGTTAGCATTTGGCATCCAGGACCCACAGAACACCTTTATCTCAACAGCAGGTACTTCTGCCAAAGTGTATTGTTTAACATGAATTAAAATATTTGATCAAATTCTCCCCTCCCTATAATTTTTGTAAAAAAGGTCTTCTTCCTATGTTTTGATGGGAATTCACAAAGGCATGCTTGTTTTTGTATCTCTTTCTCTTTGCTCACATTGTTTTAGGGTTTTTCTTTCCACTCCCTAGAACATAATGACCTTGTTTGGAAGGAGAAAAGATGCCAGTTCAAGAAATCTGCCTAGTAACCTTCCAAGAGCTCCAGGATAGAGAGTGGAGAAGGGCAACCTAGCCATTGCATATGAACTCCTCATCAGTCCTCCCACACATGGGAGCTGAGCCAAGGATGAGTTGTTGGAGAAGTAAAAAAGACTCTTTTCTGATACACATAGGAATAATTCATAAAATATAACCCTACAAAAGAGTTGTGATAAGACATATAGTCATCAAAAGGAAAACAGAAAGAAGGCACACAGCTTGTGAATATATACAAGCAATTACAGTGCTCAAAAGAATGCTATTTAATGCCATGTGTGAAACATTTCTTTACATTCATAGATCTACAATCTCATGTTATGGGTGTGTAGTGCCAATACAATATTCACAGCTCCAACAGTCATGATAAATATATCTGTATAGTGCTCAACCACAAAATATAACAGACTCTCCACACAGAATACAGAAGCAAAACATTTACTCAGACACCAGAAAACCAAATCCCCAAACCAGGAAACTGAATCCATCATAGCAACATAGAAGTTAATACACCACAACGTAGCACAGAGCCCCACTATCCTTTAGCCTTCCCACAAACCAACACAAGACCAATATTTATTCACAAGCCTATCTTTCTCCTCAGAAGCATCCTCTCCTCCTAACTATCTAGCTTGTTCTGACTCCCCACTTCCTGTGGGCTCTGTTCTGGCTCTGTTCCACCCTTCAGCAAACTCCTCCCACCACAGACTCTATGTGATTACATTCAGCCTATTAGGGGGCAGAGTTTATTTTCAAGCAGAGGTCTTCAAATTCCCTTAGGCTTATTAAGGGGCAGGGAAGATCTTCAAATTTCCATTACCATTACAGGGTGCTCCCCCAACAAGTATGGGCAACCTATTCATCATCTGGTGGGCAATTCTCTGGTGAAGAGCACTTCCACTCTTACCTAGGTTGGTGCTGGGATGCCAAGACTAGATAGGTGGTTGCTAAGAAGTCTGTGCTGAGCCATCCTGGTATAAGTGAAGTCTCCTGCTGGGCAGGATCTGTTAGAGATTGAGCTCAGCTGCAACAGCCCTCAAGGAAATGGCATCATCTCTACAAGGGAAATCAGAATAGAACTCTCATGGATGGATATAGAAACTTCTTATAGTAGAGAAATTTTTATCTGAATATTTTATCACATTTTCACAGTAGTACAAGTGAGATGGGCTGAGGGTCTAAACCCAGGCAGTCCCTGTTGTGCATGGAAAAGGGAGATATATGCACAAGACTGTAAGAGATGCATTCTTCCTTAGATATACAAGTTCATATTTATAACTTTTTCTATTTTTAAGGAACAATGTATCTCTCAGAACATCTCCTGTCTTTCTCCATCTCATCATTTATATAGGGACATCATTCCTAGTTCAGACCCTCGGTCCCTCTTACTGGGACTAGCCTTTAAATGGTCTCCCTCCTTTCAAATCAATTCATCCTTCACACAGCCAGTACAGTGTTATTCCTAAAGCATAAATCAAACCATGTCATACTCTTCCCTACTCAATAAAGGGAGATGGCTCTTTATTACCTGTAGAATCAAATATAAACCTATTTGTTTTGCATTTAAAACTCTTCAAAACCACCCCCCATATCCTCTTTCCAGTCTTATTTTTAACTCTTGTTGATTGATTAGCACCTGTTTTTCTTGAATTAAGTAAGTGTAATATGACCTCAATGGTTTGAAACTTGTTGCCTTTATATTAAAATCAATTGAAAAAAATATTAATGGGGCAGCTAGGTGGCAGAGTAGATAGAGCATTGGCCCTGAAGTCAAAAAGACCCAAGTTCAAATGTGGCTTCAAACATTTGTTGGCTGTGAAACCCTGGCCAAGTCACTTAAGATAGATAGATAGATAGATAGATAGATAGATAGATAGATAGATAGATAGATAGATAGACAGACATAGAGATATAAAGCACCTACTCTATATAAGTTGTGGGGTCAGTGCTGGGTACCTAAGAACAAAAAAATAAAAATAAAATAACTCCTGCCCTCCAGGAGCTTACATGTTACTAGAAGGATAAAATATAGGCACAACTGTATAAATACAAAATAGTTCAACATCATTTCAAGAGAGAGTCTGATAATTACTGGGGGAGATCAGGACAAGAGGTGGCATCTAAATTATACACTTTAGGAAGCCAATTATTCCTCAAGACAGTGCTGAGGAGGGGTTACAGTTCAGACACATGAAACCAATGATGCAAAGGCACTGATTGAGTTAGGAGGTAGAACACATCTATTAGGTATATTTGAAGGGGATATCATGGAACATATGATCTGCAGGAATATAAAAAATAAGACTGAAGTTGGAACCAGACGGTGAGGAGCTTTAAAGATCAGACTGAGGATTTGGTAGCTTGCCCTATGGGCAATAGGAACTATTGAAGATTTTGGAGCAGAGGAATGACATGGTCAAACTTGTGCTTCCAGAATACCAATATGGTGGCCTGGAGAAGGAAAAATCTGAGGACAGGGTGGAAAATTAGGAGATTACTGAAATAATCCAGGAAATAGCTGATGAGGGTGTGAACAAGGGTAGATACTCTGAAGTGGAGACAAGAAGGATGAAAGACACAGAGGTAGGAGCAAAAAGTCTTTGCAATAGACTAGATGTAGGGGATTGAGGAAGAAGAAAGAGTCAAGCATAACTTTCAAGATTTTAAACATGAGTTACTCAGGGTGTCCTCAACAGAAAGGGGGAAGTTTTGAGAAAGATTGGGAGTAAGGAGGGAATAAAGGCTATCCTAAAAGTTTTAAATTATTAAAACTTATGACTTTGGAGACACCCTGCAGAATATATGCTGTTTAGGATTGCAATAAGTGAATAGTTCCAGAATTCATTCTGGAACATATAGATAACTTTCATTATAAATAAATATAATAAATAACTATTCATTAGGCTTCTACTATGTGCCAAACACTATGCTAAGTGCTGGGTATACAAAGACACTAACAAAATAACGTCTGACTTGGAGCATCGGGATTGGATTCTTATGTTAGGTGACAAATAAACTGAGATTGGAGGAAACTAGGGAGGCCACAAGCTGGAGGGAAGCAAGGAATGCATTACACACACACACACACACACACACACACACACACACACACACACACACACACATACACATATATATATGATTTTATATGTAAAGGCACAGAGAAGAGAGACAGAGGCATTGTAGTGCAGTGGTTAGGGTGATGAGCTTGCAGATAGGAAGACCTAAATTAAAATCTATCTTTAGACATTTAATAGTTGTGTGGCCCTGAGTAAGTCTCTAAAACATACACATACACCCCAACCCACTGTCTGCCTTAATTTCCCCAAATGCAAAATGGGGATAATTAATGATACTTACCTCTTATGGTTGTTGTGAGAGTCAAATGAGATAATATTTCTCAAGTGTTTTGTAAATGTTACAGTGCTATTTAAACATAACATTCAAATCAATACTTAATCATATCTACCATCCTACTCTCTGCTACACCAACCCATTGTCATTTCATTTATGTCATAAGATGCATTCCTAAGCTATCTCTTTCTCTTTGGACACTTTTTGTAATCAAGTATAATCCAATGTGCTTGGGTAATCTAATAGTTTTAAATGACTAATAGTTTTAAATGTGGCAGGATTAACTTCTGTTTAAATGGGGATGCACAATGCAAAAAGTATTAGTGCCCATCATGGGACCTTCCAAACCAGAGTTTGTAAACATAGATTATGCAACTAGGCATTCATCCTTGACAAGAAGAACCTCACCCAAAGGCTTTGATGGTGACAGTTCTAGAAAGGCCAATTTCTTTGTCTGGAGGGAGAATTTAGTTTGGAGCTATTGATTAGGGACTGTTGGGTTCTATTATCATTCAATTATTAAGAAGTCTAGATTTGCCCTCCTAATTTGTAGGATGGAACAAGGGAAACATGCACCAATCTGACCTTCCTGGGGTCCAAAAAGTTTGGGGATGAAATAATCCTCATACAGAGAACCTGCAAGATTCCCTAAATGGTATTCAATTTTAGAATATTGTTTAGATAGCATCATGCCTGCCAGAAGTTCTTCAAGAATCTATTGTGCTAATCCACATAAAGTATTATTGCTAATGGGACTGAGATTCAATACTGGGCTCTTGCTATCAAGCAGGGTAGCTGTAGAGGGCAGAATCTGAGTTTTTTTCCAAGGCCATTCTACTCGTTTCAAGATTTTGTTTGGTTTCCTTATTTTTGTTTCATTTAAAGGCAGCTAAACCAAAGCTGATTTTGACTGGGAGAGTTTTCAATCACTGGGTAGTTTCTTAAGGGGGCCTTGTGGGGGGATGGGAGGGACAGAATTTGTCTTCTGGAAATGCAGAATTATAGCTTGTCAATAGCACAAGACACATTTAACCTGGCTGGTCAGGTGAGATATCCTGAGTCCCAGTGTGGTAGAACAGGCAAAGGCCAACACCAGGATACCCCACCTGCCTTTGCATCACCAGAGGAACCAGTAGACTTCAGATCTGAGAACCACCAAGTGCTTCAATGTAGCCCTGGGCAAACAGGCATGCCCCAGCAGCCAAACCTCCACATGCTTCAGTGTAGCCCTAAGAAAATGCAGAAACACCCCACCTGACCTTAGCACATTTCAGACACCACCACTAGGACCCCAGCTCAGCACCAAGTAAGCTGCCAGACCCCTATGTTCTCCAGCAGTACCAGCCACCCCCTACCCCATTACCTCAGCACAGCACCAGACACAAGGGTCCCTGTGTGTCTCAGGGCAGCATCAGCAAAGCACCATGTAAACAGCCAGGGCCTGTAGCCATTGGCACAAGAAGCCTGAGACAGTGTCCCTTCTAAGTGGGAGCAGAGCTCAAATTTAAAAGAAAGGAAAACAGCACACACACACCCCCAAAAAAAGAGCAAAAACACTACCAACAACAAATCTGACCATAGAAAATTATCATGATGACAGGGGAAAATCAAGATACAAACTCAGAAGAGGATACCAATGTCAGAACAGGGTATAGGCAAAACCTTAAGCCTAGAAAGAACTCAAAGAAGAGCTCAAAATGGAGTTTAAAAATCATATAAGAGAGGTAGAAGAAAAATATGGAAAAGAAATGAGAGTTATCCAAAAGAATTATGAAAAAAAAAGTAAACAGCTTGGAAGCCTGCTTATGAAGTAGAATTGGCCAAATGGAAAAGAAGATACAGAAATCCACTGAAGAAAATAACTCCTTAAAGGGTATAATTGGCCAAATAGCAAAGAAAGTACAAAAGCCATGGGGGCAGCTAGGTGGCAGAGTAAACAGAGCCTCAGACCTGGAGTGAGGAAGACTTAAGTTAAAATCTGACCTCAGACACTTGATACACTTACTAGCAAGGTGACCTTGGGCAAGTCACTTAAACCCAATTGCCTTGCCTTCCCACCTCCAAAAAAAGAAAGAAAAAGAAAACACAAAAGCCAGTTGAGGAAAACAATACCTTAAAAGCTAGAATTGTACAAGTGGAACCTTAATGACTCTATGAGATATCAAGAATCAATCAAACAAATTCAAAAGAATGAAAAAGTGGAAAAAAATGTGAAATATCTCATGGGAAAAACAACTGACATGGAAAATAGATCCAGAAGAGACACTATCAGAATCATTGGTGTACCTGAAAGCCATAATCAAAAGGAGGACCTAGATGGAATCTTTCAAGAAATTATCAAGGAAAACTGCCCTGATGACCTGGAACTAGAGGGTAAAATAGGCATTGAAAGAATTCACTAATCACCTCAGTAAAGAGAGATCCCAAAACAAAAACTCCAAGGAACATTATAGCCAAATTTCACGTTAAGGAAAAAACACTACTTGACCAGAAAGAAACAAGTGAAACATCTGGGAGTCACAATCAGGATTACACAGGATTTAATAGCTGCAATATTAAAGGATCAAAGGTCATGGAACTTCCGGAAGGCAAGAATTACTTAGCAAAATTATACATAAAGGGGGAAAAAATAGCTATTCAATGAAATAGAATCATTTCAAGTTTTTGTAAGAAGATTTTGTCTTCTAAACCAAAAATCTGACTAAAACTAAACCAAACTACTAAACCAAAAATTTGATCTCCAATATCAAGACCCAAGAGAAGCATAAACAGGTAAAAAAAGAAAAGAAAACATAAGGGATTCAGTTGAGTTAAACTATTTATATTTCTACAGGGATGTATCACTAATAGTACAGCTAGAAGGAATATACATAGAGAGTGGGTATAAAGTGAATTTGAGGCAATGATATAAAAAGAATATGGGATGAGAAAGAAGAGTACAAAGGCTGTAGAAAGAAGGGAGTTGAATAATGGGATAAATTATTTCACATGAAAAGATATTTCACATAAATAGGTGCAAAAAGACCTATTACAGTAGAGGGGAAGATGGGAGGGTGGGTAATGAGCATTACTTAAACCTTACTTTCATCAGTATTGGCTCAAAGAGAAAATAATTCATACAATCAATTGAATACAGAAATCTCTCCTACCCAGTAGGGAAGCAGGAGGGGAGAAGATCAAGTAAAGGGGAGTGAGAGATGGGAACTAACAAAACAGGGCAGATCAGGGGAGGTGGTAGACAGAAGCAAAACCCTGGTGAGGCGGGAAAAGGTCAAAGGAGAGAGAGGATAAATAGAAGGAAGAATAGGATGGAAGGAAATACACAGGTAGTAATCATAACTGTGAATGGGATGAACTCCCTCATAAAACGGAAGTGGAAAGTAGCGTGGAGCAATAGGTGTACAAGACAGTAGTCAAGGAACATAGTATTCTAATGTTCAATAAACCCAAAGACCCCAGATTTGGGGATCAGAACTCAGTATTTTACAAAAACTGCAGGGAAAACTGGAAAACAATAGCAAATAAACTAGGTATAGATCAATATCTCATCCTGTGTACCAATCTAAGGTCAAAATGGGTACATGATTTAGACATAAAGGGTGACAGCATAAGCAAATTATAAGAGCAAGATAGTCTACCTATCATATCTATGGAGAAGGGAAGAATTCATGATCAAACAAGAGATAGAGAGCATTATAAATTACAAAATAGAGAATTTTGGTTACATTAAATTAAAAAGCTTTTGTACAACATACCCAATACAACCAAGATTAGAAGGAAAGCAGAAAGCTGAGAAACAACTTTTATAGTAAGTGTCTCTGATAAAGGCCTCATTTCTTAAATATATAGAGAACTGAGTCACATTGATAAGAATACATGTCATTCCCCAATAGATAAATAGTCAAAGGATATGAACAATCAATTTTAGATGAAGAAATCAAAGGTATCTATAGGCATATGAAGAAGTATTCTAAATCATTTTTTATTAGAGAAATGCAAATTAAAACAACTCTGAGGTACCACCTCATACTTACCAGAATGGCTGATATGACAAAACAGGGAAATGATAAATGTTGGAGAGGATACAGGAAAATTGGGACACTAATGCATTGTTGGTAGAGCTGTGAATTGATCCAGCTATGAAATAATTTGGAACTATGTCCAAAGGGCAACCAGACTGTCCATACCCTTTGATCCAGCAATACCACTACTAGGTCTGTATCCCAAAGAGATAATAAAAAAGGGAAAAGGACCTACAGGTGCAAAAATATTTAGAGTAGTCCTTTTCATGATGGCAAAATATTGGAAATTGAATAAGTGTCCATCAGTGGGGGAATGGCTGAAGAAGGAGAAGTATATGAATGTAATGGAATACTGTTGTGCAATAAGAAATGATGAACAAACAGATTTCAGAAAAACCTGGAAAGACTTGTATGAACTGATGCAAAGTGAAATGAGCACAGCCAAGAAATTGTACACAGCATCAGCAGCATTGTTCGATGATCAACTATGAATGACTATGCTCTTTTCACAATGATCTAAGACAAGTACAAAGGACTAACAAAGAAAAATGCTATCCACATCCAGATAAAGAATTGTTGGATTCTGAAAGCAGACTGAAGCATACTTTTTTCACTTACTTTATTCTTTTTCATGTTGTTCCCTTTTGATCTGTTTCTTATTTTACAACTATGAATAATATGGAAATATTGTTTACAAGACAGCACATGTATAAACTATATCAAACTGCCTACCATTTTCAGAAGAGGGAAGGGAGGGAGGAAGAAAAATCTGCAACTCAAAATCTCGTAAAAATTAATGGTAAAAATTTTCTTGACATATAACTGGGGAAAAAATAAAGTAATATTTTTTTAACAATAAAATAAAATAAATAACCTGGCCAGTTAGATAAGGAAAACAAGCATTTTTTATGGGGGCGGGAAGTAATTTACTCCAGGCAGGACAGAATCATCTGTTGTTTGATTTTTGTTCTTTAAGTATATCCATTAGATTGAGAGGCAGTATCATGTAACTGATAGACTAGTGGACTTGGAGTTAGTGTATTGGGGTTTGAATTCTGCCTGTTACTTATTAACAGCATGATCTTCAGTAAGCTACTTAAACTAGGCCTTAATCCTTTGTCTATAAAATGAGAGAGTTGGAATAGGTGGCCCCTGTACTTCCAGACATAAGGCTATGTAAAGGGAATAGAAGGAACTAGAAAAACGGACTGAGCCTTCAGCTTTGAAATTCCAATTACAACAGCTCATCCAAGGACAGAAAAATGTCACTGGGTATCTAGGTAGTACAGCAAATAGAGTGCTAGAAATGGAGACACCAGATCTGAGTTCAAATCCAGTCTAAGATATTTACAAGCAATGCGATATTTAGCAAATCACTTAATCCCTGTTTATCTGTTTCCTAATCTGTAAAATGGGGATAATACTAGCACCTACCTCCTAGGGTTGTTGTAAGGATCAAAGGTGATAATACTTATAAATCACTTAGCACAGTGCCTGGCACATAGTGCTACATAAAAGTTAGCCATCATCATCACTATTATCAATGCCATAGGTGATGGTTCTTAAGGGGGAGGCAGCCACCTATACAAAAGCATCTGATGTCACTATGAGGTCTCTTATTCCCAAAACATCTGCCCCACACATACCTGGCAAAGCGCCTGACATTTCACCATTAGAGATTTTTATTTTGTGTAATGATTTTATGGTCTTAGAGCTGCTAATACAACACAAATACTTGAAAAGATAAGAAATTTAGATTCCCTTAATTATTAAAGCTTCAGTGGGGAGAAAGAAGAAACTAGTTTACCAGATTCCTTTCTAGCTATAATAACTAGTTAGCAAAAGGTCCTGAGCAAACAGTAAACCGGAAGAAAGAACTGTCCTTTCAGAACTATAATAACTTTAAAGTTATTGAAGGAAATAAACAAGAAAAAATGTACTGGGTGCATTAAATCAGTTCTGAAGAATTAAAGAAGAGAAAGAGCAGGAAGGGTGAAAGGAGAAATACACTAGCTTATAAAGGGTAACAAAATAGAACTTGGTATTTCTCATGATTGGGGTGTTTGAAGAGAATACACAAACAAGGAGAAAGGGGCAGCAGAGTGAGCTTCAGATGAATCTTACTCTTTCTGAAACAAACAGTAAGGTTGAAAACATACACATATACAGTGTAGAGTACAAATAGATGAAATTCAACAGAGAAATAAGTTAGGGAAAGTTAAAAGGTGGAGTAAAAGGGAGGATAACACCAAAGAGGAGATAGTTTACAAGCAAAATATACTTCATGATCCTGAAAAAGAATTAAAAGGGACAGGGTTGGGGTATGACCTAGAAGATAATGGAGTACCCTAGACTGTCTCTTATATACTTGGGAGAATGGCTAAACAAATCATGATATATGAAAGTAATGGAATATTATTGTGCTATAAGAAATGCTGAAAGATAAGATTTCAGAGAACCAGGGGTAGTATGAATTAATACAGTGAAACTGGCATAATTAATACAATAGAACAATTCATAAAATAATAACAATAATGTAAAGAAAAGCAACATTGAAAGACTTTAAGTACTCTGAACAAATCAATGACCAACCATGTCTCCATAGGATCTATGATGAAGTATGTCTCCTAACTCCTAACAAACCTGTGATTGACCTGCCCTTCAGAGATATATATTTTTGGATATGGTCACTATTTACATTTGTTTTCCTTCCTTATTGTTGTAAGAGTTTTTCTCACTTTTTTTTTTTGTCTCAATGAGGGGCAGCTTAGCAATGGTGTAAAGCCAGGCACTAGTAGCTTTCCAGAGGACGGCTGCTGTGAACAGCTTTCAAGTTTCAAAGCCCTCAAAAGTCCTCAGAGCTTGGCTGGCCCTCAGAAGAAGCTCTGCCACCACAAGTTCCCAGGAAATTCTGACTTTCCCAGTTGGGTTTTTTCCTTATATACAGTATTGCTCCTCTCTGTGCAGCCCCTTCCTGTTACAACAGCAACAGGGGTTCATACCCTCTGTTTCTTTAACAAAGGCTTAATTTGGAACTATGTGCTAAGTACCTGTCAGCTTGCCAATAGAAAGGGATCTTCACATTTCATTACCATTACAAATGGCAATGCAAAAAAATAAAAGGGAAATGGGAGCTTTGAAACAGTTTTTGAATGTATAGAACAGAAGGAAGCATAGAAAAGTTGAAAAGTTTTGAAAGGAATAGAATTTAACAATTTTTTTTAAAGCAAGTGGAATGAAAGAGAGATTCATTATTTCATATAGAAACCTCTTTTATGTTCTAATGAGGATACAAAAATGCTCTTTTTTTACATTTAATTTCAGAATCAAAAAAACAAAATAAAAAAGTAAATGTATTCATTATGTATTTTGTTCTCCTTGAAAAAGTACATACACACATATACATATCACATATAATATAAACATATACTTTGATACTTAGTGACTTCAAAGATGAAAATATGTTGGAAAATACAGATCAGAAATTAAGTGAGACAAGAAAAAAGGCTTGAAGACCACAAAGAATCATCACAATCATCCACCATCAATGCATTCTAAAAGCAAAAAAAATTGCAAAGTCTGGAAAATAGAAAGCACCAAACATCATAAAATTTGAAACATTACATTTTAATGGATAGGATATGATGTATTAGTGATATATGAGTCATTCCTAAAACTGCCTTCTGTGTACTGTTGGATCATTGACTTGTTAGTTAACAGCAAAGATCAACATTAATACATATCTAGAAGAGAACAATTAAAATGTGAAAAAGTTATATCATACAATGAAAAGAAAAACAAGGTGGCTTTTTAAAACAAGTTATTGAAGACAAAAAATGGGATATAGTTATGTGAAATTACCATTGACACCAATTACAATCATTTCATACAGAAGTTTAATGTAAAACAAGTGCCATAACAGGGAGATCAAAACGACATAAAATGCATTTTGTCAGCAGACACTTGACTTACTTGCTCAGTGGAAAGACATGGTGGCCAAGGACAACACTGATTTACAATATAAACTCATTTGTGAAATCTTATGGAGAAGGATGACAGAAGGTTATAAGTAATATCACCTCATAAAACAGATAAGAAGGGGAGGTTAAAACCATTATAAAGAATGTTTGGTGAGAGAACCAACTAAGCAAAATCATCCCGAGGGCATTTAAGGATGAAACTGAAGGAAGGAAAACAAACAGACAAAAGATAGAAAAGATATGCAAGGATGGAGTTCTTTTCTCCATCAAGGACAAGGGAACCACCACTCTTGGATTCTAATGTCACTATCCCAGGAATGCTTACAAAAAAGGGAGAAATGGCCCTAAAATAAACAAAGAAAGGAAAAGCAGCAAAGTTATACCACATTTATACATAGAGATGTGTGCTGGAAGTAAAAAAAAAATTATGAGAACACTGAGGGATTGATCAAAGTGTAGCTACAAGAGGTGAAAGAGTAAAGCCATGGGGAGGTAGGCAATCTTGAACATAATCATTAACTCCAACAAATAAAAAATAACTAAGAGAAAAATATCTACAACTTTAAATCTATATACCTAATTTTCCTATTTACATAAAATTGATGAGAATATTATATACATGCATCAAGGTTCATACTGATGTTAGCAATATCAGGCACTAAAAAGACTTTTGAAAGGAATTTTCCAGTCAAACATATCTTTACCATCCCACAACTGAGCAAAAAAATATATATAGAAGATACTCAGTCCAATATGCTTATTATCTATTCAAACTTGACCTCCATTTCTCCCCTCCTCAGGCTTTGAGAGGTGAACCTTTTGCCTCTTTTGGCAGGAACCAGACAAGTTGCTACACAACTTCCTACATTCTTCTCACCATGCCCCTACTGTTCCAGCATCCTGCCCTTCACTTTCTGGCAACTCTTTCAGTGTTGTCTTTTACCATTGGAATGGAAGCTCCTTGAGGTCAGGAACTCTCTTTTGCTTTCATTTGTATTCAAACGTGTGTATAGAAGTGTGTATAGAAGCTAAGAAGAGTTTCACTACTTAATTTGTTGCTGCTCAGCTGTGTCCAACTCTTCTATGACCCCATTTGGAGTTTTCTTGGCAGAGATACTTAAAAGGTTTGCAAATTTCCTTCTCCAGTTGATTTTACAGATGAAGAAGCTGAGTCAAATAGGATTAAATGACTTTCCCAGGGTCACACAGTTAGTAAGAGTCTGGGGTCATATTTGAATTCAGGAAGATAAGTCTTCCTAAGTCCAGGCCCAGTACTCTATACACTGTGCCACCTAGCCACACACACACACACACACACACACACACACACACACACACACAAAATTATATACATAAAGGCATACATGCATGTGTGAGATACACACATATGTATTTATACAAATGTGAGATGTGTGTGTGTTCCCTGTTCCAAATGGTGGAAATTAATATCCTGTCTTGTGTGAAGGGCAGGAAGAGGGCAAAGGTGGTAAAGGTGAGATAGTCCTAGCCTTCTCTAGTCTCTTCTTTGAGGACTTTTCAATTGGGAGACTCTCTTTGGAGACACATCATCCAGATGCTCCTAGCTTTCAGCTTAGAGTAAGGAGAAAGAAGAGGCCAACCCCACTTCAGGTTAAGGAAGGAAAGGATTCTGGGAAGAGATGAGAGCAACCAGCAGTCTCCATCATGTCTCTATGCCCAGCTTGCTACTCTAGAGACTTTGAGGAGTTTCCCTTTAGGTGAGATCCCTGACCTTCTCTCTTGGTTGAGCTGAATTATCTCACTGTCAGTGGCATAGTTCATTCATTCTGTATTGGCTAGTTCATTTTCTCCTACATATACCTTCTCTGGTTTTTCTTCTACTCTATAATTTGAATAGGTTGGTATCTTTGCTATTCTCTTTGTGTGTCATTGTGGAACTAGTATTAGGTGGGAAAGGGGTCAAGCCTGGTTAGGATCCTCCTTCCTCCAAAAATAATGCAGCAATCAAAAGTTAGATGGAACACAATCATA
>CM053587.1:50432334-50530084 GCA_028646515.1 Pseudochirops corinnae | reverse complement strand
ATGATATTTAAGGGACCACATATATATATATATATATATATATATATATATATATATATATATATACACATATATAAATACATACATACACATATACATACATATACATATATATGTATATGTGTATGTGTGTATATGTATATATATATACATATATATACTTCTAGGCTAGTAACTCTTCTCTCTGAGGAAAACAAAATGGCAGCCTCTGGGTCCATTGTCCAGTTTCCTCTCCTAGCAGGAATGAAAGTCTCCATCAGAGAAGGGTAGAGGGAGAAGAGGCTAGATGTGTATTTTGTCTCCTTTTAAAACACACAAAGTCCCCTTGCTGGTGAGGTCTGGAGCTTTAGGGGTGCTCAAGACCCCAAAATAATAACACACCAGGTCCTACCAAATGAATTTGACTCAAGCCTTCTCTCAGCCAAAGTAAAACAAAGTTTATTAAAAATTTGCCATAAAGGGTAGACTCTTAAAGAACCTAAGTATTTCTGACACTTGTGTTGGACAAGGGGGCCAGAACAATCTGACACAGACTGGACACAGTAGTTGGACAATGGAGGAATAGGCTAGGTTAAGAGTAACAGAGATTTGGGCCTAGCAATAATGAAAGGCTTATGTGGCCTGAGGCAAATGCCTCATCAAGTGGGAACATTCAAGGGGGTTCCCTGAGCCTGTCATTCTTCCTTCCTTCCTTCCTTCCTCCCTTCCATCCTTCCTATCTCTTTCTTCCTTTCTCTTTATTCTTTCTTTCTCTTTATTCTTTTTTTCTTTCTCTTTATTCTTTTTTTCTTTCTCTCTCTCTCTTTCTTTCTTGTCTCAAAGTCTAAACCTTAAACCTATTTCATATATATGCAAACATATACATACACACATACATATGTAATATATGTATACATATATGTATAATTTATACATATAGACATGTGTGTATATATACACATATATGTATTAAGTGTGTATATAAATTCCACCAAGAGATAAAATGTAAGATTCTTTGAATGATATAACAAGAAAAATAATGTTCATTATAATATCAGTTGAGATTTGTAATGGTAATGGGAATCTGAAGACCTTCCCTGCCTCTTAGTAGATTTAAGGGATTTGAAGATCTTCCTTGTCTTCTAATAGGCTGAATGTAATCATGTGGAAACTGTGATGGGAGGAGTTTGCTGAAGGGTAGAGCAGAGTCCACAGGAAGCTGGGAGTCAGAGCAGCTAGATGGTGGGAGAGAGAGGATGCACCCAGAGAGATAGGTAGGCTTATGAGTGTTTGCCCCCTACTGTGATAGGTAAGCTTGTTAATGTTGGTTTGTGGGAAGGTTAAAGGAGGGCGTGTCTCTCTGCAATGTTACAGTTTACTAATTTCTACGTTGCTATGATGGATTTGGTTTCCTAGTGTTGGAATTTGCTTTTCTGGTGTCTGAATAATGTTTTCTTTCTGTCTTCTATATGGAGAGTCTGTTATATTTTGCAACTGAGCGATTGAGAACAATGCTGGCATATTTACAGTTACCATTGGCACTGTGACTGTTGTGCTGGTGCTACAGACCACAAACAGGGAAATATCTACTCACTAAAATTATCATGGCAGAAACCCAGCACCAAGAACAACCTGAGTGAGTATTGTTATACATGCTAAGATATTCAAAGTACACAATGTTTTTGATGAACACTGGGGTACCAAGCCTTGGATGATTGTAGAGCTTCCTCCCCGTGATCTACGATCATCCAAAAGAATTTGGCTTACTTACCTTACAGAAAAAATCTAAATAGATAAAAGATTCCTATTGTTCAGATCATGTCATGCAGTTAGATTGACAGCTATAAAACTTGTCTATGTACGTATATACCTTGAAACTTCAGAGCAAATAACCACAAATTGGAATGAGAATTAAACAGAGGGAGGAAAAGTAGGCTGGCTGACTTTGGGAAATTACAATTTTCCTTTCATTACCCCAAATTTTTCCCTGAAACAAAGATTCAACTTTGAAATACCAATATTCTACCAGTATTGTTTTATGTCTGTGAATCATGGAACACAGCCATCTGCAAAGCACTAAAAATGGTTAGGAGCATAGTGACTGGTGATAGGCTCCAATATGGAACAAATAGTACAGAGGAGCTAAAAAGAAGAACCACTGCATTACATGTCATTAAAGAAATGGATGACTGAAAAGGAAGATAAACCACCATATGACAAGAGTCTAAAATAACCCGTTGACAACTTTGTATTTCACCTTGTCCTGGAAGAGATACGGCTGCTTGTGGGGACCCCACTGTGGCCCATTTTATGGTAGGACATGGAGAAGAGGCAGAGCAGGTATGGGAGAGGTACAAAATCTGCACAGCTGGAGGAAATATACATATTGATGAAAGCCTATATCCATTTACACTTAAGTGAGCATAAATAAGGAATTATTTTCCCTATTTCCTTATTCCCAAGAGATCTGCCAGATGATCAAGTAATAGCTTTTTTAACTTTGTCAATACAGAGTGTGAATGAATAAGTTGACCCTGCTTTTTATTTCTTCCATTGTAATTGAAACAATTCTCTCAGCACCTGAATGAAAATTTAGAAATAAATACTTTATAAACTGCTCTTAGCTCTGGGGGCTCCATTACCCTTTTGATGCAAATGTATAGTCATTAACACTTAAAATGTTACTCCTTGAGTGGGGAAGGGGTGAGGAGCAGTTGCTTAATAGTGATGTCATTGACAATGGAGTTGCTGAAGCCAGAAAAGCAAACTGATGATGGGTTCACCAGGAAGAGGATTGGAAACAAAATTATTTTTTCCCCTTTGCACAGAACCAATGCCCCGTGGAAAGGAAAATTGACTTAAGGTCACTAAGTCCATGGCAACTTGGAATCCTGGTTTTGTTGAGGTTTGGTGTTTCAGGGATGCTCGAAGCCCCAGTACCCACACACCAGGTCCTGCCAAATGAATTCCAACTCAAGTCTTCTCTTAGCCAAAGTAAAACAAAATTTATTAAAGATTCACCATAATGGGTAGACTCTTAAGGAGCCTAAGTATTTGTGATGCTTGTACCGGACAAGTAGGCCAGAACAATCTGACACAGAATGAGTCTGCCCTAGATTAATCTCAGGAAGACTGTGGGAGGATTTAGGGGTGGTCTAGAGGAGGAGTTTGGGGAGGGTCCTGAGGAGAAGTCTAAGGAGGATCTTTGATGGAACTGAAGTCCAGACTCCAGGAACCGGATTAAGGGTGGGAAATAGCTAAAGGCTACCTGGTGAAGACAGACAATGGAGGGCTAGGGTAGTTTAAGGGTAACAGACTGGGGTATAGATATTTTGATAGGATCAAGGGTGAGAAGTAGCTGGACCGTGGAGGGTTAGGCTAGATTAAGAGTAACCAAGATTTGGACCTAGAAATAATGAAAGAGTTATAGCCTCAGGCAAATGGCTCATCAAGTGGGAAGATTCTATCAGCATTCAAGGGGTTTCCCCAGAGCCTGTACCTCATCAGTTTTGCAACCAGCTAGTTTTGTCATGTTGAGAAAATCATTTCAGCTGTCTGGGTCTCAGTTTCCTCATCTGTAAAATGGAAGTAATAATACTTAAACTCTCTATCTCATAGGACTGCTGTGAAGAAATTTCTTTAAAAATCTTAAAGTACATATTAATATGAGTTAATCTTAATTGATACACACTCAAACTCTACACACTTTACTCTTTGCTATAAATTAAGAAGAACTAACAGAGCTAGAGAAATCCTGAAAAGGACAACCAAAAAGGAAAGGTCACAAGACTGACCTCTGAAAAAATATACTTTAACTCCTTTAAGGCTAGGACTGTTTTTCATTTTGTCTTTATATCCCTAGAACCTAGCACAAAACCTGACACATAGTAGGACATTAATAAGTCTTGTTGAAATAGATTGAAAGAGGAGATTCAGTTCTCAGTCTAGAATAGCAAAGGCAAAAGAGGAATGATCCAAGTCTATAAATCATCAGGAGAATAAATAGAATTGAATCAAGTCACATTCCACAATAAGTAGAACTATGACGCTGGGGCAAATGAAAAGAAGTCCTATTCTTCAGAATAGGAAATAAATTGATAAACTCTGTCATCCCGACAGACTATACATTTAAGTAGTTTTGAGAAAAATTTGCACTGGTCAAATACACAATGAAGTATTAAAACACAACAGTGTTACACATATTTATAATGGCATAGGTACTGTTGTGGTCTAGGGGTGCTAGTGAGTGGGTATACTCTGCACCCTCTGTGAAGACTCCTCTGAATGAGAAGGGAGAGAAACTGTGGAAACCAGAGACAGACTTTTGTAATGTGAGAGATAATTTATAGTGAAGTTTCCCCATTCTGAAAAATCAAATCTAGAGTGGCTTCAGTACTCACTAGGCCTAGGTTTAGGTCATCTGACCTTTTACCTCCACCCTTGCTTAAAAGCAATCTGGGGCTTAGAGGAATGGAGACCCTCCCCCAGAGCCAACTCAGCACAAGATATTCCAAATTAGGTTAAGACTGCTTTCAGTGGACACCCACATGTTTCTGGATCCTTTGTCTCAGAAACATTCCTGTGCTTAAGTTGTGGGTCAGCCCCCCTACCAATAAGAGTGAAGGCCAGTTGGGGGGGGTTGGGTTTCTGCATTAGAAGATTATATAACCATGAGCTGGCTTCTACCTGTTGCTCTCTCCCTGCTGTCATGTAGGTGACAGGGGCAGAGTCCTTTCTCATGAGAAAGAATAAACACCTTTTCTGACCTTAGATTCAGACTCTGAACTCTTTCATCTCACACAGTAAGACTGGACAGACCTGAGTCCTGAGTTTCCTAAGAAATTACATAACCAGTGATTCTTCCCCACCCTTCCCTTGTTGTTATCAGCATTATACCCCTTTCAGGAGTTTTTTTACCTCCACCCTTGCTTGTGACCTTTTCCCCTCCCTTACTTGATTTACCAAATGAAGACAGTCCCACCTCCCTGCCAACAGGAGATAGTGGTGGGCTTCTTTGTTATCTGCCATTGGTTTAGATTTTGCACCAAAACTGAGAGCCCACCTCCCAGCCAACAGAGATAGTAATGGGCTTCTTTGTTATCTGCCACTGGGTTAGATTTCTTGTCAAGACTGAGAGCCCACCTCCTAGCCAATGGGAAAAGGGACAGTCAGGGGGAGAGGGCTTGACCATCTTAGGGTATAAATTCTTACTCTGTTTTTTGTCCCCGCCATGGAGAGGACTACCCTCTTCCTGGCGGGCAGAGGGAGGAAGAGTATAAAACTTTCTGTTCCTTCCTCAAGATGCTTCTGATTTTTTATTTTTCATGGCGTGGGGATTTTTGGGGTCCCTGTACCCCACACACTGAGAACCCTGAAATTCAAGGGTAAAAAGTATGGGTTCTGCCTCTAAAGAATTTGACTCAAGCCTTATTTCAGTCAGAGACAACCTTGATTAACACCAGGTTAGGTGGGTGAGATGATCAGATTTTAAGAATCTGAGCATTTGTATTGCTAATGCAAAGCTGTCGAGATTTATAAGGAATCTGTGCAATTTAATGGGGGCAAGATGGACACTTGTATACAGAAAAATAGTGGGAAGATCTGGATGTGGTCACTGAGTGGCCAATAGTTTGGGGTGACCAGCAGGTAACACATAAGGGGTCTAGATGGAATTAAGGAGTGGTAAAATAGCCTGAGATGGGGCCAGGTACAGACCTGGAGGGCCACAACGAAAGGGCAGTTAAAAGGCTTATATTGAGATGGGCTAGGTGCTTCAGGCAAAAGACAGAGAAGTGGCTTTAAGGTTAGGAGCTGGGTTGAAAGTTCTAAAGGGTGGAGGATTCAGAGCCTATACCCTATCAGAGCTAGATTTTTGTTCAGAACGTCTGAGTCTGAGATCCACTCCCCACTCATTTCCTCAGACCTTTGTCAAGTTACTGTGTTAACTGTAGAGGGCTAAAATGGCCTCTGGGTTCCCATCTGTAAAATGGACAGATCAAAACTTTCATTACCTACCTAACCCAGTTGTTGTGAGGATCCAAATGTAAGGAAAGGGCTTTGTAACAGAAAAAAAAAAAACCATTATATAAAGTAAGATATTAAGTAAGATACTATCAGGCTTTTATTTCTTTATTACTTGGGGACATCAAGCCTAAACTTTGAAGATATAATAAAGATGTTTTCACACAGTCTTATTTTCTCACAATTCCTCCCTGGATAGAACAATTCTGGATTCTTTCAGGCAGGGTGAGGAAGATAAATAGATTGAATTAAATTCAATTAACCTCAATTTAATTAAATCAGCATTTATTAAGCACCTACTACATGCAAGTCATTTGCTAGGCTCTGGGGGGACATACTAACAGAAATACCCCTTCAATCAATTCCTCTTCTCAAAGAACTCACATTCTAATGGTATTTTCTATGGTGGGGGATGGGGGGAAGAGGCAGGATTAGTGAGAAATTGGCAGTGGAGAAGCATGAATAGACTTTTGATTAGCATGAACTAGTAGGCTAGTGTGAAATTAGAATTCATACTAGTACCATCTGGGTTAACTCAAGACAAAAAAGTCAGAACAAGTCAAATTTGTCTTAGAATCCAGCCTTTTAAACTGGAAGCTGGTGGTATCCCACAGTGAAGGCTAACCTCGGCCATCCCCCATTACCTCATCCTGTCAGACCCAGTATCAGTCAGGTTTCAATTTGTTAATGTGACACTTAGCTTTAGATTTCCAGGCTTCCGGAAAAGGGTTCAAATGACCTCACTGGCCTTTCTAAAAAGGCATGCATTCCTCTTAATAGGGCAAGAGCCCTGTCTTCATTTTGTAATCCAGAGATTCCCAGTGATGGGAATTTTAAGTCAGATAGCAAGGGAGAAAGAAGTCAAAGAAAATCTATCGGAAGATATTTTGATTTAAAGAACCGTATTTAGGATATCTCTCTGGTCAAATGATGAGCAGCAGCAACCTCCACCACATCTAGGTAACATTAACCTGAATAAGATAACAAGGAGAATGCATTTTACAGGCAAGTAAACATAAGTCTTCTTCATTTCATGAGACAGGGAAGTAATTGGCCCCAGTAATCTAAGGGTTCAAGCTAATGGGACTGCCACAGAGACAAGGAGTTGAGCAGAGACCCCTAAGTGTTTATATGCCATTGCCTTTTCTATTTGTTTTCATTTGTGAGCCTAGGTTGGTTGGAGGTGATAATTGTTTAATTGTGTCTATTGGCTTTTTCATTTAAAAAAATTCAATAAAGTTTCACTATTTTTTAATCTAAAATAATGGACTCATGCTGTGATAATTATCGTGATAAAATGCAAAAACTAAATAAATAACCTCCCATTTAAAAGATTCTTTTTATCTGCCAACAAGTTCTATCTACTGAATGTAAACTTAATTGCAAGATATTTCCTTAATGATCTCCTTTAATTGGGTCTCCCTGATAGGGTATCTTTCTAAAGTGGTAGCCCAGTAACAGAGTATTTGCTGTTAATTCTTTAGAAACCCCTTTAAGTGATGGGTATGTATGGAAACACTGATTCTTTTTCCTATATATTTTTACTAGTAAGAGAAGGGATTTCTTTGAATACCCTTAACATGTATATTTTTTAAGCAATCAGAGTAAAGAGAAGACAAAGATAGTGTTTGCTTTTCCTCTCATCCAAACAAACCAAAAAAAGTGGAAAGTTAACGCTATTATCTAGAGATTTGGGCAAAACTTTTTTCTTTACAATTTGGTTATTTTTGGTGAAAAAGATGTTTTGAGAATTTAAACTCTTTGATGAAGGAAGGGACTATTTTACGCTGCTCTTTCAGTATTTCCTTTAATAACTAATGCATTTCTGGATACATATTGTTTTAATTAACCTAATTTTCTCCTTTTCTTGGAACAGATACCAAGTGAAATGGCATATAGGGAGAAGAGAAGAGTGCCTCCTAAAGTACAGTGCCTTGGGGGAACATCAATTGTTAACAACGATATCCTGAAGAAGATCCAGTAAAGGAAAATGAGAAAGAGCAGTCAAATAGGGAGAGGCATCAGGAAAGAACAGTGTAAAGGAGAAATTATTAAGGAGAGGCCTTTGCTCCCAGTGTCAAAGACTTCAGAGAGGTCAAGAAGGATGTGGATTGAGAAAATGCAACAGATTTGTACATTAAAATTAAATTTTAAATTCAAATTTTTAAAAATTAAATTGTTTACATTAAAAGATCATGTATAACTTTGAAAAGAACAGTTTTGATAGTATGAGGACTAAAGCTAAACCACACAGAGTTTAGAGAGAGTGAGAGGAAAGGAAGCGAAATCACTGACAGCTTTCTGGATGAGTTTAGCCAGAAAAGAGAGAAGAGATCTAAGCTGATAGCTAGGAAGGATATATGGATCAGATTGAGGAAGGAGTTCAGTTAGGTTATCCCACTGTCTATAGAGGTTTAGTCTGGGGGTAGAGTTGTAGCAGGGCATCAGCAGCAGTGTGTAGCTAGAAAGGAAGAAGGAGTATCCAGGCACAGGGAAGCTGACTACTGTGGAGTTAAGGTGGCCAAATGTAGGGTTAATTGAATAGGAAGATCTTCCCTGTCTATTAAGAGGCACATGTGACCACATGTGTTCCTTTTCCCCTTGAAACATGGGCTGTGTTCCCAGGTCTAGAAGTACACATGTATTTCAATCACAGATGTCTTGATGCTTTGAACTTTGGCTCATTTCACAGCTGTGACACATCCTGAGTCACACCAAGCCCATCAGATGATTCAGGGAGATTTATATTGCCTTGGAGAAGAAACTTGCCTAAGGAGAAGCTTGCTTAGGGGGAAGCTTCCTTAAGGGAAGCTTGCTTGTAGGAAGGCTTTCACACCTTTTGGTTCTGAGACAATCAGGCCCTGAGTCTTGAGGGTTGTGATGCCTTCTGGCTCTGAGCCTATTAGTTGAAAACTATATATACTGGGAAGTTGGTATTTTACTTTGGGCCTCACTGGTGGGAAGATTATGTCTTTGTAATTTGGCCTGATGAGACTCTGGGTGGCTGTTAAGGGGCCCCCTGGCTTTGTGAACCCTGGTCTGGTGATTATGTTATCTATTACTTTGTTTAGACAGTTGGAGCCCTGTTTATTGGATCTCTGTGCTAATTTCTCTGTTTCTCTGCTTGTATTTTCTTCACATTCAGGGTGCTGATGCTTCCCTTGAACTAGTAAATGACTTATATGTATTTAATTAAAGTAAGATTGTTGACCCCTTTGAAGCTGTCTGTCCTCTAGAAAAACCAATCAAACAACCTATGCTAACAGGCCAACCTGGGTGTGCTAGGCTGCTTGCTAATTCACCAAATCATACCTAGAGTGTCATCTAATGGCTGCTGTGGGAGTCCATGGAGAAGTCTTCCCAGGCTCACACAGGCAAGCCAACTGTCATCTTACAATGTTGATTTACATAGATCTTATAACTTACTTTGTATTCTGTGTTGTAGAGCGTAATCTTGTGCAGGTATAGATTGAACTAGACAACTTCAGAGATCCCTTTCATCTCTGGGACTCTGGGATTTGAGTCTAAATTAGTATACTAGGCACCTAAATGATTTTCCTGCCTCCAACATTTCCACTTTCCAAGGAATCCTTCATACATTCTACCTAATTCACAAGTAAAATATTAACCTACTATTAAAAACCTTTAGTGGCTCCACATAGCCTACCCAAAAAAATCCAGATGCCTTAACCTGACTCTCAAGGCTCTTCCAATATGTCCCTAAGGCCATTTCCCAGCCTTATGTCACACTAGTTTCTGTCATATACACTTCAGTGAACCAGAATTATGCCACTATTCTTCCTGCTCCTTCACACTGCCATTGGTGTCACCACCTCAGACATTCTTCACATTTCTAGGCCTCTTATGCAAGATCTATATCAAATAGCACTTCAATGAAGATTTTCCCTAGTTCTGTCTCCTTAGCCATCAGTGATCTATTCTTTCTAGTATTCTCTTGTTCTATTCTGTTTGGTCTTTTCTGAGTACCTAGTCAAATTCCAACTTAAATTATAATTATTTGTGTATATACCCTGTCTTTACCATTACCCTATATAAGCCCACGTAATTTTCTGAGGCTAGGAGGATATGTAATTTTTCATCTTTTTATCCCCAAACCTAGTATAGTACCTTGAACATTGTAGGAATTTAAGAAGTCTTTGTTATTGAACCGGATTGCAACCAGACAGGAATCTTCTAGAACCTAGTGATTGATTGCTCTTTCCTCTGGATCTTACACATAACTGCATTAGTAATCATGCCTGAGTACTCAGATGGAAACAGCTAGGCTTCTAAGATGGAATGTTGAGGGCTCTGGTTTGGTATTTGTAAGAATATTTCCAGAAATGTGGAGTTTGACCCATAGCAAAAACAAACAAAAACAAAACAAAACCAAAAAAAAATCTCTGTAAAGTTTTATTTTTTTTTCATTCACAGAATAAAATAACTGATAGACTTTGGCCATTTAAAATTGACTCCTCTTTAGGTTTATAATACTAACATCTTAGAAATCATCTAGTTTTATTTCCTTATTTACATAGGATGCTAGACCTATAGTTGAAAGGGAATGTTAGAACCTATGTAGTCCAGAACATTCACTTTACAGATGAGAAAATGAGAGCCAAGGAGATTGTTACTTGCCTGAGGTTACATACATAAATAATATTAGATTCAAAATCTGAACACAGGTCTTCTGACTCCCAAGTTCATTCTACTTTACCATCTTGTCTTCCTCAAAACAGAGAAAAGATTTAGTTGTGTATGCCTGTGGTCATACACAAAACTTACTGCTTCCTCAATTCTGCCTCATAAGCCTTCAATTCTCCCTAAATTCAACCCAGCTGTCAAATCCTCCAGAAATCTTTCCTTATTCCATACTTGTTAGTGAGTTAAGTCAGCTCAACACAACAAGCATTTATTAAGCAGTAATTCAGTTACTGTGCTAAGCACTGGGAATAAAAATTGAAGCAAAAAAAAAAAAAAAAGACAATCCCTGCCCTCAAGGAGCTTCTTTCTAATATGGAAAGACAACACCTAAAAAGAGGCAGAAAGAGGGAGGAGGAGTAAAAAAGGAATGGTACCCCTGTGGGGTCATGATGCAAAAAGAAGTTCAAGAGCATGGTAGAGAAAGATGTCTAGTGGGAAATATCCAGTAGGCAGTCAGAGAGACTGGATCTTGTTATGCTGATCTGGGAGTCATTTGAATGGAGAAGATAAATGAAACCATGGAAACTGATGAGGTGAACAAGAAGATACAGAGAGAAAAGATGAGGGTTCAGGACAGGGTTATAGAGCACCAATAACTGGGGAGTGGGATATGGATGATGAGTAAACAAAAGAGTAGAAGAAGGAACAAGAGAGTGCAAAACTTGAAGAAACCCAGAGAGGAAGAGCAACTAGGCAGAGAGAGCAATCACTAGTATCTAATGATACAATGATGTCAAGAAGAATGAAGAATGCAATCAGATATGGCATCAAGGGCATCACTGATAACTTTGGAGAAAGAACTTTAACTGAGTAATAATATTTGAAGCAAGGGTTTGAAAAGAGAGTGAAAGATGAGGACTTAGAAGCAATGAATTATTAACAGCTTTTTTTTTTCCCCTTAGAGTTTGGCTAAGAAAGGGAGGACAGATTTAGGATGGTGGCTTGTGGACTTAGAAAAGTCAAGTGATTTTTTTTTTAATGAAAGACATCTTGTCATATTTGTTAGAAGCAAGAAATGAGTCAATTGTAGGAGGATTGGAAGGAATTGTAGATTGGTGTAGGAGTTGTGAGAACACATCCAAAACAGAGTTAATTTTCTATCTCCAAAAATCTATTTTCATAACTTCCATATCTCTGTCTAGGGCAGCTTCAATTCTGCTAATTCCACAGGTTTCCAACCTTGGAATATTCCTTAACTTCTTAATCCTCATCCCAGTTATCCAGTCAGTTATCAAATCTTATTCATTCTAACTTCACATCTCATACATCTTCATTTTTTCTTTCAGTTTCCAAAGTCTTAATCACTTCTTGCCTGGACTGGTCTCTAAGCTGTAAATCTCACTCCTCTCTAATTCATCCTCCACACAGCTACCAAAATGAGATTTCTCAGGCATAAGTTTGATCACAACATTCTTCTACTCAAAAAATTCCATTACTCCCTATTATCTCTGTGGTCAAATACAAACACCTTTTTGTCATTGAAAGACCTTTGTAACCTGGCTGCAACCAACCTTTCCAGCTTTATTTTATATTTCTCTCCTCCATGTTCTCTATAATCAGTAAAACAGAAAGACAAGAACAAAATGATCATATTATAGTGATAATAATAATACTTTATATGCATATGACTCATTATCATTTACAAGGTACTTTCTAAAATATCATTTCATTTGGTTCTCACAAAAACTCCAGGTAGGGTATTTTCCCCACTTCCTACTGCTGAAAAATGAGCAGTTAGAAAAATGATGGTTAGTCAAATATTCTTTCTGATACATTATGGGTCTCCACTCTTATGATACTCACACCTAAATTATATTTTGGTTTTGAACTTAATTTTTGGTTGTTCTGTTGGTTTTCTTTTTCATTTTTTTTGTGTTTTTTTTTTTCATTTTTTGCTTTTTGGAGTTCAATTGGGGTTAAGTGGCTTGCCCAAAGTCACATAGCTAGTAAGTGTGTCAAGTGTCTTGAGGCTGGATTTGAACTCAGGTCCTCCTGACTCCAGGGCCAATGCTCTATTCACTGTGCCACCTAGCCACCCTCGTTTTGTTTTTGAAGTTCGCAGAGTAACGATATTATAAAGGCAGCTAGACGGCACAGTGGATAGATTGTTAGGGCTAGAATCGGGAAGACTGATCTTCCTGAGTTCAAATCTGGCTTCAGATACTTACTAGCTGTGTGACTCTTGGCAAGTCACTTAGCCTGTTTACCTCAGTTTCCTCATCTGTAAAACGAGCCAAAGAAGGAAAAGGAAAATGACTCCAGTATCTTTGCAAAGCAGTCTTAGAATGGGTTCATGAAGAGGCTGAACAACAGCAGTAAATTGCTATTTCAGTATAAATATTTTGCTGTTTGCATTTTTCTGTTTGCCTGAATTCCTTGATGCCATTAAAATGAGTTGGTTGACTCTGAATTACTACCAAAAGCGGTTAAGATAGACCTGATCTTTGATTATGTTGTCTGCCATCTTGAAACAAAATGGTAAGTAGTAAAAAAAAAAATTGAGCACATTTTCTTTCTTTCTTTTTTTAATGCAGTACAGTGAGGGTAGGTGAAGTACCCACATTCAAGTCAACACAGTTGCTGTAACACTTTGCTCTTTTACAACCCTATTTGTACATGGCTAGTCCCTGCCCATCTTTTATTTGATGTTTTTCTCTTCCTGGATCCTAATTAAAGCCAGCAAGATTATCTCTGAAGACATTCCCAATTTCATGAAATCTCACTCATTTTTTGATCTGAAGTTCCAAAGCACCTCCCTCCCTTCTGCTTGTGGTCATCTGCAGACTGTAGCAGCATGTTCTTTCTCTGCCATCCAGATTGCTAATGAAAGGGTTTACTAACATTACCTCTTGTTAGGTTCCTCTCACACCGCCAGTGATCCATTTGCAGACACTCTCTGGGTGCTAGACACCAGTCAGTCATGTCTATCGGCTGGGGACCTAATCACTATGAGATTCATATGGCATTTTCTCCCACTTAAATGATGATTGTCTAATATGAAACAAAATCACAAATCTTTCTAAGATCCAGATAGAGGATATGTTTCCCATTCCCTCATCTTATCAGTTCTGTAACTCAGCCATCCTTGCCAGGTAGGAAAAAAAAATTCATTAAGGACTAAAATTGACAGCGTAAATATCCCTTTCCACCTGTCCTGAACTGTCTTTAATTTAAGCTCTCATCCAAGATATTCTAGAGCAGTGATTCTCAACCTTCCTAATGCCACGACCCTTTAATACTAGTATGTGGGCATATCTGTATGTGGTTGGACCAGCCGGGAGATAGATAGAGGAGCGGTCTCTTGGTTCCTAAGACCATCAGAAGTATGTGTTTTCTGATGGTCTTAGGCAACCCTTGTGACCCCTGTGAAAGGGTCATTTGACCCCTAAAGGGGTCGTGAGGCACAGGTTGAGAACCACTGTTCTAGAGGCTCTGTAGGACACAAGAATGGATCCTTACTATCCAGTGTTTTTAAAGCATGTCTGTTTCAAACCTCTCCCCGGGAAGAAGGTTTTGCTTCCTCTTCTCTTTGCCCTTGAATTCTCTGCTTCATGGAGAGAAGGCTGTCAGTAATACAGCTACATGCTAAAACCTGTTTGACCTCAGATTGTAATGAAATCAAGATTTTCTGCCATAGGTTAGGTTCATAATATATTAACAAGTTATTGACACTTTCCTAAAACTGTTTAAAAAATTTGCCCTAGCATAATTATACTATCATTTCCATTCTTCTTTTCCAATAATTGTGAATTACCATCCTGTGTGTGAAGGAAGTGTAAAAAGATTTCTCCTTCATAAGTCAAACTTCTCCATCCTCAGTTACTTATGCCATTTTTTACCAATCACTTTCTCAGAGGATTATGATGTTGTTTGAATTTTAATTGTAATAAAAGAAATGGAAATAGCTTGAATAAGGGACGTGAATAGGAGTTCTCTATTCATGTCATGTCAACAACATCAACCAATACAAGTGACTGAAAAGTGAAAAATGAAATCAGTCATGTTTTTTCCCCCATGGTGCCCACCTGAACTTATTTTATGCATTGAGTCCATTTTTTTTTGGACCAAAATGGTCAGTTTACTTAGCTGACCAATTGATTATGTATAAAGAACTGGTTGACATCCTTGGGTTACCAAATTCATTCATTGATTTTATTTGAATTAATTCAGTCAATATACTAAATGTAGAGTTGTGGTGTCCTCATCATCATCAGTTGTAGTCACTGCCATCATAGTTTTGCTTAGAGGGAGAAGAAACTATGTACTAGATGTGTGAGTTCACTGATACAGGGAATTACTTGTAAAGAATCTACCAATGTAGATTGGCATTTAATCTGTATTTTATAATTTTTTTAACATTTATTTCATTTATTTTTAATTTATGGAATAAAATAAACATTTCCAAATCTTAGAAAGTCACCTGCAGGTACCCAGAGGCATTAAGGGACATATAACCTACGGTCAAACCAGCAGTATGTGTGACAGGCAGGCCACGAACCCAGGCCTTCTTAATTCTAAGGGCCCTCTCTATTCATTATTCCGTTCTCATGATAGACAGGATAGACTTGTGAAATCAACAAGTTGTCATTGCTTCTTCTATGAGTAGGGCACTATGCTGGGAGCTGAACATAGAAGCACAGACATGACATAATTCCTGTCCTCGAAGAGGTAGCCTTCCATGTGGAAGGGTATAATTTGTTAGCAGATAGGTAAATACAGAACACATACAAAAGAAATACATTTTGTTTAGTCTTCCTCTTGAAGGCAATGGCACTTGAGGTATGACCCTTAATGGAGTTAGGAATTCTAAGAAGCAGAGATGAGAAAAGAGGGTGCGTGTTCCTGGCCTGAAGAAAAGTCTCTGCTGTCCTGTCCTAGTCCAAATTCCAAATTCCAAACTATGCCTCAGCAAGCCTGAGTTTACTAAAAATGGAAAGGAGAAACTGAAGAGAATGCACTCTCCGACCAGCTGACGGCAGCCTCATTTCCTTAGCCCAAAAGGTTCATTCAAATTTTCAAACTGGCTCTTGTATTGTGGAAAGAGTTTTAATGGATCTTCATTTCTCATAAGTAGTAGTGGTTTAAACCTTCCTCTTAGTCTCATGGCTTTAAATATGGAAGTGTGGAGATATTCAAATCAACTCGCCCTGACTGGAATTCTGGAATAGCTAACACAATTTTGATTGGAGCTAAAGCCATCTGCTCCCACCAGCAGAGGTGCAAAATTTGCCGCACACTCCATCTAAGGAGCAAACAGGCCATTTATCTGGGGGAACCAGGCCTTCCTATGTCCCAGGGAGCAAGTGCCCCTCTTATCAGAGTCTTCCATTCTGCCAGGAAGCCAATGGGCTTTGGGGGTTCTTTGTTTACCATCTTTAATGCTTGGCCATTAGAGTAAGTGCCAGGCCTGTTTGCTGCTCTGTTCCCCAGGCTGTTCAAGCACGTTTTTTAAAGCTCTCAGAATGCCACAAGTTCTCATTACCCCACCTCCAGACTCCCCAGTGGAATTCATAAGTGACAAGAAGCTGGAAAAATACAGATGGCATAATTATATATTTTGCAGTTGATTAATCACCACAAAACATTAATCACATTTTGTATAACAATACATAATCAAATTCTTTATAGTAGAAATTAAGTTTCTTTCTGATAGGGAATGGATTCCTTTAGGATATTGACAGGGTTTTCAGCATCTGTTTGGCTCCAATTCCACATCTGCATTTGATTTTCATCTGCTGTAGGGCTTAGGAAAATGTGGCTTTAAGGTTTGTTTTATGTTTGTAAATGTACATGTTAATAGAAGAAATGTGTGAATAGGGAAATATTTCCACTTGCTAGATACTGTATATATCTCTCCCCAGTCCATAATGGGTTTCTTTCATAGAAATCATTGTTGTTGTTATTTTTTCCTTCAAGGAATGCCCTACAAATCAAAAGTAAATTTCATATTTTTTTCTCAACCATCATAGAAATAAATAAATAGCAAAGGCTATAATTAGCTTTGTATTACTACAGGGAATAAAGCCTATTCAGAGTTTTGCCATATTTAATGCTTTCACACTTAAAGTACTCTCCTTTCTTCATCATTTGAAATGAAATCTATGAATTTCCATGCTTCTGTCTATATGTACAGAATTACTACTTAGATATGTTTGCACATATAACTACGATAGCAATTAGGGACTGTACTTCTATACATAATGTCTCTACCTGAGTTTGGAGGTCATAAACAAATATTAAGTTTTTAGCTCTTGGGAATCACTTTCAGTCTATAAGCATTTCTTGAAAGAATTTTCATTGGACACCTAGGGGGAAATAAAGGAAACATAATGAACTGTCCATATCCTCAATGTGCTTATAGTCTAGTTTAGAAAACAAGATATATAACTATGAAAGAATATATAAACAAGACATTAATCATTTGATATCATCAATATAAACACTATTGAGGGAATATAAAGAGTGAAATATACAATGACATATACAAATACCCTCCCACATTGTGGGGGTTGGGGTGAGGTACCCTGGCGAACTGGAAAATCCGTGTAACATTTTTTAGCCCTCCCACTGTACCACAGAAGTTTGAATTTTTCTTTTTCTTTTATGGGGTGTTTACAGTACCTTCTTGTAAAATTTGGGTTGACATTATACAATACTATATATATATATATAAAATAGAATAATATAATATATTATATAAATTATATATCATATCATATTATATATTATGTAATATAATAATATATCATATATGACATATATGATATATTATTTATATAATGCATTTCTGAATTTATGAACATTTTCTCTGTCATCTGCTGGCCTCAGGGTCACACAACTAGTAAGTATCTGAGGTCACATTTGAACTCAGGAAGTTGAGTCTTCCTGACTCTAAGCCCAGCACTCTATCTACTGTGCCACCTAGCTGTCCCAGAGTCAGGAAGATCTGAGTTCAAATTAAGACATTATATATATTAGTAGTGTGACCCTGGGCAAGTCATGTAGTATCTGCCTCAATTTCCTCATAAGCAAAATGTGGATAATAATAGCAACTATCTCCTAGGATTCTCGAGAATAAAATGCAATATTAGTAAACCGCATTTCAAAACTTTAAGTATCATGTTAATGTTGATGATGATAATGATGATTGATGATGATGATGATGTAGAGGCTATGGCTAAATGTTGCAAAGACATTTCATCATAATACAAAATTAAAGCATCACTGACTTAACCATAGAATTGTCAAAAAGTGGGAGGAGTTGCCTTGAAGTAAGGATTTCCTCTTACTTGACAACTTCCAGAGGAAGCTTATTGACTATTTGTTGGGATGTTGTGCTAGGAATTTATGCTTTTGAGTTGAACTGACTTCCCTTCTATCTCTGAAATCCTAACATTCTCCAGTGCTATGAAATAAAATTGAATACATGGCAGTTGATAGGGAGAACTTTATCCCAGGCTTACATTCAGTAGGGTAATACCAAGACAACCACAGGAATGTTCTATTTTCTATTTTTTAATCACAAACTCTGTAGTTTTATAGATCTTGTGCAGTAAGTTCTGATCAAACCTCAATGGGGAAGTTCAGAAATTGATGACTTTTTATGCTTTGCTAAGTATGTCTTCAGTATGCATTTAATATCCTCTGAAGGTCCAAGGGAAGCTCCCCATCCTGGGATTTAGGAATGACATTGTAAACAACCTAACCGGGCATGTGCTTCTTTAAGGACACTGGCATAGGACTGAATGTTCATTTCACATTCAGCCAAAACAGGGCTCCCGCTAAAAAAAGGTCTGCAGTGCACGCTTGATAAGCTTGCCTTTTGAACAAATAATTTGTCAGTTTGTGTTGGGAACTGGGATAGTACCAGCTCCTGTGAAGCCCTTTTAGTGCTCTGAGAAGCAGTATACAAATAAAATGACTGATGTCCTGTCAATAGAAACTTCAAAAGGAGGATCAAACAGAGAGCTAGCTTTTTTTGAAGTGTATGGGGAAGAAGTGTTAGATTTTATTTTTCCATCTAATATAAACCCCAAAGCATCAACCCAGCAAAAGGAACCCGGTATCTAAACAAGACAGAACACAGTTTCTCTGCAGAAGACATATCTCAGGGTTTGTTGTTGTTGTTTTGTTTTAAATGACAAAAGCTGGATTAGGGGAAAAAAATATCCATTCACAGGGGTACAACAGTAAAATTTCCTTTTTACCTCATTGGGTAGGAAGGCATCTGTATCACCAGCTTTTTTTTTTTTTTAATTTTTGTAACTTTTCCAACTGTACCTGTCTGAAAGATCGAATTCTCTTCCTTGAGTACAGCCTGGTTGTGAAAGAGTTAATAGCCCTGACTGAATCCTGCCACACTTCATTTTCTGTTGATCTCAGAGTGGAACTGTAAGTCAGCCCAGAGACATGCAACATCTGTATCATCAGCATCCATCTTTTTCAGTCAGACCCCAATTAGAGATGGCATTTCCTAACACAAAGGACACAGCCGGTGTGTTTGATGATTATGCTTGAAATAATGGGGTGGAGTGTTAGCTTGAGCTGAAATATGATCCCATCTTGGAGTTTTCTATTTTCAAGGCTTATAAGAGGTATTAAGTACACGATCAAAACCCCAGATATCTCACATGGCCAATGCAACTTAATTGATTCAAAGGTATTCTATGATATATGTAATCCCCCAAAGTTGTTTAGGATTACATACTCTTAAAGAGACCTTAGTGAAGAGATGTATGTATTTTGCTTGATGGTCCTGATTTATAGAAAATGCAATGTATTTTAACAAGCTTTGATTAAAAATATATTCATTGTTGGACACATTTTTTTGTTCTGAAAATATGGTCAGCATATATTAGGATCACTTAATTCTTATCTCTCTTCTCATAGAGAGAATCCACTTCTGAATATTCTTGGAGGGAGCAGGGACTGTGTGATGGGGGGGAAAGTAATTTAAATCCTGGTTTACCATTGGCTTCTGTTATGTAAAAGAAAAAAAATTTTTTTTGGGGGGGAAGGGAGGAGAGGTGGCTCAAGGACCTTAAGAGTTGTCAAAACTTCCAGAGACCAACTAGTGCCCTTAGGAGGCCAAAAGTATCTTCTTTAGCCAGAAGAGAATCTGTTTAAGATACAACAATAGGAGAAGGGCTTAAATTAAATCTGGGATGATATTTTTAAAAAGTCATAGGACAACCACAAGAAGATCTTAACTATAGGAGTTGCTGTGTTCAACAGCCTTGGGTACTACACCTTACTCATTTATTTGTTGTCTACTGGTATCACGCCTCCTGACTCAATCTGATGAGCTACAGATGCTATTTCAGGCAGTAGACATGTTTTAAATAATTGTACTCATACTGAGTTTTTTTTAAAAAAGAGTGAATTTTCGAGGTTGGGTTTGGGCATTCAATAATATGAAGACCTAAAAGAAAATATACAGCAGTGATAGCTTAAGTAAAAAGAACATACTGTCCATGAAAGTCCCTCTGTTCTGTCAGGGTCCATTGCCAGTACTCTAAAGCATGAGATTTAAGGGTATAGGTCTGCTTCCTGGTGTGTTGAAAGCACATAAGTTCTGGCTGTGAATGTGACCCTGACTGCAGAGAGGAAGTACAGAAATATAACAGAAACACCAATGAAAATAGCATCATGTAATGAACATATGGGGAGAACATTTTTTGGGAATACATAACAAAATGAATATTTCAAAACTGCCAGACTTTAGGTGATGTGTTCTCAACATGTCCTTCCTACCTCTGATTAGATATGTGATAATGAATTTTCTTATGTTGGGTTCAATTATATTGAGATCTACCTACATTTTGAACTAAATTTTTCTAATATTTCTATGGATATGAAAACATTGAAAAATAATAGATATTCTTTGTCTTAAAAAATCATTAATATTATTTATATTTTATATTACCATTCATGACCTCATCCTTACCAAGGATAGTGTAACTGTCTCTTTAGTGAATGTGAAACATATTTCTTCTTTACTATATACTAAAAGCTCTGACAATAAATAGGGAGTGGGGGAAATTTAGTGGATTAGAAAGTTAAGTCCACTAGGGAATGTAGATTTGGAAAAAAGAAAGCAGTCATTCTTTGAGAGACCCTTGCACAGTACAACATACAAATTCCAGGTTCAAGGAAGTAGATCATGGAACCCTAGACCTTGTAATCCCTGAGCAGATGATCACAAATTTTAAAGATTAAAGTCCTCCAATATAATTCCTTTACTTTATAGATAAGAAAACTGAGGACCAGGGAAGTCAAGTGACTTCAACAAGCTAATTCCAAAATTTATTAAAATTTATTATGTGCTACCCTATGTTCAAGGCACTATGCTAAGAGCTGGGGATATAGATAAAATGAATAAGTCCCTTATGTTTTAAGGGCGGAGGGGACATGACAACACATAAGAATGTATCAGGTAATCTGTGGAGGAAGATAGCACCAACAGCTCAGAGAAACAGGAAAAGTTTCATGAAGGAGGCAGTGCCTGAGGCTGTATATCAAAGGAAGATAAGGAATCAGAGACTCAGAGATTAATCAATCAACAAGCATTTATTAAGCACTTAATATGTGCCCGATTTTATACTGTGTAAGCCTAGGATGAAAGGAAATGTAAAAAGAGCCCCTGTTCTCAGGCAGTTTACATTCTAATAGGAAAGACAACCTACAACTGAATAGGGGCAAGTAATGGAAATAGAGAGTAGATAAAATATAATGTTAAAGGGAAAGGGACTGGCAGCTGGGGGTATGAGAAATGCCCCCTGGCAAGAAGATAGTGGTCTTAAGCGTTGAAGAAACCCAGAGATGCCAAAGGGTGGAATGAGAGAAGAAGATGAATGAATAAAAAAGCACTTATTAAATGTTTCCTGTAACTTTGAGAAACAAACAGAAAAACAAAGACAGTCCGTCCCCTCAAGGCACTTCCATTCTCATAGGAGAAATGATACACATAATGGAGTGACAAATAGGGAAGAGGGTTTTTTTGGTCCAGAAATGTACAGGAATGGTGAATGGGATCACAGGGCAATGGATTGACAAAGCCCATCCAGGAACAAGGGTGCAGGTAAACTAAGGATGTTTCAGGGTTCCAAAATATAAAGGAAAGGGGCAAGGCAGCGCACAGGGCAGGGAGACTGTGGCGTGGCATGATCAGAGGAGAAAGTGACGTGAAGGTTCCTGGGTTTTCAGAGAGCAAGCTTGGGAAGTATTTTCAGGGTGGTCTGTGGTGTAGGTAGCTAAGCAGTTGACAAGGAGGTTGTTGAGGAGATTATTGAAAAGTATAAACATCTAGATGACGTGGGCACAATCCACTTTGAAGAAGAAGTAAATAAAGAATTTAAGCCTTCTTTTCCCATACATTTACCCACAAAACCTGGATTTACTAATGAGATTATATCCATGTTAAAGTCTTTCTGTGTTTAAAAAAGTCTATTCTTTATTCCATGTTGTACTTGGTAGTAAAATCCATAAAATCCAAAGAAGCAATAGATTCTATTTTCAAGGTGAATAGAGAATGACTGGGTCTTTTTTTTTTTCTTTTTGGAGGGGGGAAGGCAGGGCAATTGGGGTTAAGTGACTTGCTCAAAGTCACATGGATAGTAACCGTTAAATGTCTGAGGCTGGATTTGAACTCAAGTCCTCCTGACTCCAGAGCTGGTGCTTCAGTCACTGTACCACCTAGCCACACAATGGGTCTTTTCTTATAGGAAAAATTAGATGGTAACCACTCAATCAAGTTTTGGGATGTACTTAAGAAGAAAAATGAATTTAAAGATACAGAATGCCTTCTATTTGACTTTAGACCATTATGAAACAAGTGGAGGATATATCTCACAGTCTCTTCCCATGTCAACCCATTCTCCATATCCAAGTGATTTTCTTTAAAGGTATTAGGATCATGTAGGTGCCTCCTCAAAAAACTCTAGTGGCTCCCTACTGTGACTAAGATAAAATATAAAATCCTGTTTGACTTTTAAAGCCTTTTACCTCTTAGTCCATTCTTTTCTTTCTAGTCTCATTATACATCATTTCTTTTTCTACATAGCATAATCCACAACAATTTACATTTTTACCTATCTCAAACAGGTAAGGGACAAAGCAGCAGGGAAGGATATATTGGGAGCTGTAGTCACAACCCTGTGCATAGGTGGCCCAGGCCCAGGGTCATCTTCTCACTGGAAGCAGTAGGATTGAGCAGCCCCTGGTGTCTGAGGAACCTTTTAAGGACCACACTGCTCACTTCCTGGTGTGATGAAGGAGCTATAAAGGTGCCCCCCAAATTACCTGCTTACTCAACCCTGACCTGATTACTGCAGCAGGCAGGGATGCACCCTCTTAACAGACACTGGCATTTAATAGACTATGTGATTGTAAGGAGAAGAGATAGGATGTGAGGGTGACCAAAGCAATATGTGGCACAGAGTGTTGCACTGATCATAGACTTATCTTCTCCATGCTAAATATTCACATTCAACAAAAGTGGTGATAGTAACAATCCAAAGGGCTTTTATGATGCCTATTTATGGACAAAAGACATATGGCACATCTCAAATATCAGTGCTGATGGAGCCACATTGATTAGCAATAAGGACATGATCCTGGTGAGATGGGCTGAACACTTCCATAGTGTTCTCAACAGACCATCATTAATCAATGCTAAAGCCACTGACTGTTTACTCAGGTTAAAGTCAATCTCTCTCTACACAAATTTCCCACTGAAGAAGACTTTTTGAATGCTATTAGGCTTCTCTCCTGTGGCAAAGCACCTGGTTCTGATTCTAGTCCAACTGAGATTTACAAGGTGGAAGAAGTGTCCATTGTTCATACAAAAGCTGACTGAAATTTTCTGGGTTATGTGGTAAGAGGAGGTTATCCCTCAGGAGTTCAAGATGTCTCCATTGTCCATAAAGGTAAAGGAAATAGATTGTCTGGTGACAATCACAGAAGGGTCTCTCTCTTAGTCGTTGTGGCCAAGATTCTTTTTTTTTTGTTTTATTTTAATATTTTACATTAATATATTATGTTAATTATATATTAATGTATTATCTTTTCTTCCAGTCCCCATTATATTACAGAAATTTGAGCATTTGGGAGCATGTGATTTTTATTATTACTATTGCTATAAATGTCATTACTAATCTAGGCAGTCAGCACAGTGGATAGAGATAGACTTGAAGCCAGAAAGATCTGAGTTCAAATCCAACCTCTGGCACTTACACTTACCTTAATTGTGACCCTGGGCACACTTAATCTCTGTCTGATTTAGTGTTTTCATCTGCAAAATGGGGTTAGCTCCTACTTAGGGTTGTAGTGATGATCAAATGAGATAACAATTGAAAATTCTATAAAATTACTATTATATTCTATCATCATCACCATTATTAATTATCTCATTCTTCTTATCTTTTTTAAAAAATTAACTTTTGTTTATTTTTAGTTTACATCATTTATTTCCATGAGATTTTGAGTTACAGATTTTCTTTGTAATTTTTGGAGGGGGGAAGGCAGGGCAATTGGGGTTAAGTGACTTGCTCAAAGTCACATGAATAATAACTGTTAAATGTCTGAGGCTGGATTTGAAGTCAAGTCCTCCTGACTCCAGAGCTGGTGCTTCAGTCACTGTACCTCCTAGCCACACAATGGGTCTTTTCTTATAGGAAAAATTAGATGGTAACCACTCAATCAAGTTTTGGGATGTGAATGCTGTGGATAAGTTCACTTATCTTGGTACTGTACTTTCCAGGGATGTACACATTAATAATGAGATTAACATACACATTGCCAGAGCTAGCTTAGTGTTTGGGAGGCTCCAAAGTAAAATGTGGGACAGAAGAGGTATTAGAATTACTACCAAACTGAAGGTCCACAGAGCCATTGGTCTGACTTCATTGTTGAATGCCTGTGAAACCTGGACAGGCTACCAGTGTCATGCCAGGAAACAATCACTTCCATTTGAATTATCTTAGGAATATTCTGAAGATTATCTGGCAGTATAAGATACCAAACACTGAGGTCTTTTCTCAAACTAAACTGCTGAGCATTGAAACTCTACTGCAGAAAGCAGAATTCCAATGGGCTGGCCATGTAGTTCCAATGCCAAATGTATGCTTACTTAAAAGACTATTTCATGGAGAACTCACACAGGGCAGGCCCCCACATGGTGGTCAGGAAAAGTGATACAAGGAGACCCTCAAGGTCTCTCTTAAGAACTTTGGAATGGATTGTATGACATGAGAGACACTGGCACAGGATTGACCAGCATGGTGTGCCCTCATCAGAGAAGGTGCTGTGCTCTATAAGCAAAGCAGAATTGAAGTAGCTCAAAAGAAATTCAAGATGCACAAATGTAGAGTATCCAACCCAAATGTTCATATGACTGTTTGTGCCCAACCTGTGGTAGAGCATTCTCGGCTCATATTGGTCTAATCTGCCATAGTCAGACACACTGTAACTAGACTCTAACATAGTGATGTCATTTTGATCTCTTCAAGAACAAAGGACAACAACCAAACCAAACCAATATTTCCAGTCTCATTACATATTCCCTCTTGTGCTCAGCACAGTCCAGCCAAATTGGCCCTTTCTTTGGCACTAAATCCTCCTTTCTATTCCTCAGCACTAAGCCATTCTCACATAGAAACCCTTTCTTCCTTCAAGGTAGAGCTCAAATACCACCTTTTTTTTTTTAACCTGAAACCTTACATGATCTCATCTTGTATTTAATTTGTCTTTATTTTGTTTACTTTTTATACTTTCACCTTTCCTTTCCCCTTTCTGTTTACTTTTTCTTATTATCTTTCCCTTTAAAATGTAAGCCTTGAGGGCACAGATTGCTTTTTTTGCTAATATTTGTGACATAATAAATGTTTTAAAAATGATTTTGGACTGACAGACAATTAAGAAAGCCCTTGTTGAGTGCACATGATGGAGACAAATTGAACCACATCATAGGATCCTGAAATAATCCTGTCATCACTGAGATGCTGTCAGTGGTATGATCTTTGAAAGATCATGGATGCCTAGAGAGGTACTACAATTTGGAGCAAGCAAATATAAGAAAATAAAATAGAGTTTGCAAATGGCAAATTGATGAGGTCAAATTCAATTCTCTACAAAATTCTGGAATATATTAATAATTTGTTAATGAACACACACATATGTATATGATAATCACAGAGAGCTAGTATAGCTTTGTTAAGTAGATGTCGGTCTAACCTGATTTCTTTTTTTGGGCAGGGATGCTAGAATGGTAGATGAGGGATAGGTTGTCAATATAGTTTGCCCAGATTTTATCAAAGCATTTGCTAAATGGTCTTCTTTCGGAAAATATGGGAAGTTGTGGGTTAGATAACAGTATTACTAGCTAGATTCAAAACAATTTCACCTGATCCAAAAGAAAGTTATTATTGGTTTGATGCCCATTTGGTCAAATGTCTCCAGTTGATTTTTCCAAATATTTGTTTTAGGTCTATGCCATTTAATGTTTTTTATCAATTACTTAAGAAGAAGAAGAAGCACGATTTAGTCAATAGAGCATTAGTCTGAGAGTCAAAAAGATGTGGGTTCAAGTCTTGTCTCTGACATATGGCAGTGTGACCCTGGCAATTCACTTAACCTCTCAATGCCCTTGTATCATATTACAACTCACATAGAAAATGCTCATCTTTACCAGCAAAGAAAGTTCCATCCCAGTATCTTCTCATATCAATACAATCACAGATTTGATCCTCCCCAAAATTACTGCATAAAGGCATGACAGTAACACACCCTGATAAGAAAGGAAGACATGCCTGAATTATATGCACCCCCTAAAATGGAATTCTAGGAGGATCTATTCAATTAGAACAGGGGTGAAAACAGAGATATACTTGTAAATGCTTACTAACTAGTTTAAAAAAATGTATCCAGGACTAACTTTAATATTTTAATCTACTTTCTTAATATGTAACCCAAGCCCCAAAGCCCATTGGTATCAGGTTCTCTTTTCATTAGTGAAGACCAATGTTTCACTTCTGTGGAAGGGGTGGGACTGAGTCAGCAAGAGTAGCAGAGAGGAGAGATCCAGTCCCTTCAGTTGCTTCTAGCATCCAACATTCCAGAGCAGACATTCAAGAGATCGTTTCTTCAGGGCCCTAAAGAGAGACTGACTCTGTGAAGAAGCCTATGTGTAGAACTTTGATCTTCATCTTAATCTCAGGGTGCTATACTGGAGACTTTAATCAATTTCCCCCTGGGTGAGATGTGAGACAATTTCTCTCTTGGTTGAGCTGATTTACCTTCGTATTGGCCTGTATATATTCCCATGTGTATACTTCTGTGATTTCTGTTTTGCACTTGAATCAGTGGTTCTCAACCTGTGGGTTATATTCAATTTGTAACAATGAAAATACATCCTGCATATGAGATATTTACATTACAATTCATAACAGTAGCAAAATTACAGTTATGAAATAGCAACGAAAATAATTTTATGGTCGGGGGGGTCACCACAACATGAGGAACTATATTAAAGGGTCGTGGCATTAGGAAGGTTGAGAACCACTGACTTGGATAAAAGAGTTTCTTTGATATTTATTATGTGTGTTGATTGTGGAACTGGTATTTGGTAGGAAGGGAGTCGAGCCTTGGATATAAACACTGGGATGCTCCTTTTCCCATTAAGAAATAGTGACCAGGAGTTTAGCTTGAACCTGACAATTAGATTAATAATATATAGAGGAGCATATAGATATCATGCTAGCCTGGTATCCCCTTTCTTTGGGGAAAGCAGAGAAAGGAGCCTCTGATTCCCAACTTCCTGATTTGCCTCTTGACAGGAATGAAAGTCTCCCTTGGAGAAGGGTGTGAGGAAAAGAAACTTTTGCTTTCCTTCAGCCCAAATCTACTACATATATTTTCTCCCTCACTTTCCTAAATCTAAACAATCAACAAAATGATAAATCAAGCCCTAATTTGAAGTGCTTGTCAACTGTTTAGGTATAAATACTCACAATGAAATTTATCAATATGTTCTCCTGAACCTAAAGTTCAGTGATAGGGTATTCTTTTAGGACAAAGAGGTTTCCAGGACATGATAGAGAAGTCCTGCATGCACCCTGGTGAGAAATTGAAGACATGTTTGGCCCTGGGCACCATATATAATAGAAGATGCATAATAGACTTTTATGTATCTTGGGTGTCAGTGTTCTGCTAATCATCTTCTAGTCTGTTCATTCCAGGCTAGCGATCACCTTCCTTGGTAGGGAAAACAAAAGTAAAATAATAATTTAATAACTCTGATTTCTTTCCATCTTTAATTATACTCAACTCATCTACTTAGAACAGTTGTACTATTCTTTGATTGGGCTCTTTTCCCTGATGTTGCTAAACAATATCTTTTTTGGGGGGTGGGAGCGGCAAAACAGATTACAGTATATGAAGGTGATGGGATTGTGCTGTAAGAAATTATGAAAGGGATGGTTTCAGAGACACCTGGGAAAACTTATATGAACTGATGTAAAGTGAAGTGAACAGAACCAGGAGAACAATGTATATAATCACAATTTTGCAAAGACTAACAACTTTGAAAGATTTTTAATAACTCTGATCAATGTAATGCCCAGGCACAATTCCAGAGGGCTCATGATAAAATATTCTACCCACCTCCTAACAGAAAGGTACTCAAGATACAGATTGAGATAATTTTTTTTTTGATAGAGGGATGTGGTAATTTACTTAGTTTAACTATGGCATATTTTTATGAGGATACCATGTTTCTTTCTTTTTTAGTAGGCAGTGAGTAGGAGAGAGGACATGTCAATGTCCTTTGATTAAAAATTAAATTGAAATAAATAAGTAAAAATAAAAGGGGGATTTCTTTCATCCTTATTTTTCCTTTCAGGCTTTTAGCTCATTCTGAAACAAAACAAAATTATATTAATGGTTTTAATTTTTATTTCACAGTAACTTCAGTTTATTCCTTCCCCACCTGCCCCCAAATATGGTCATTACTTTTCTTGGTAGGGAGAGAGAATAATTAAGAAAAACCCACCAACGAATGGAGAGATACACTTTTTCATCTCTCCCTAGGATCAAAATTGGTCATCATAACTGCACCAAATACAGGTTAATTTTATTTTTCTTCTTGTTTACATTATTGTAGTCACTATATATATCTTGTTTTCATGGATCTGTTTATATCACTTGCACACGGCTTTCTTCTCTTGTGGTATAAGAACATTCAATTACATTAATATGCCATAATTTATTCATCCATTTCCTAATCAATTGACACCCATTTTCTTTCTAGTTCTTTCTTACCACAAAAAAGTACTGTGATGAATATTTTGGTAAATATGAGACCTTATTTTTTTGTGTTTGATTTTCTTCAGCTACGTAGCTAAGATGGGTTTTTTAGTCAAAGACCATGAAAAATTTAGTCACTTTCTCATATATTTCCAATTCTTTTTTTTTCTTCCAGAAGAAATGGACCATTTCATTGATATGCCAATAACATATATTGTATCTGTCCTCTTACTAAAGTCCCATCCAGTATCAACTTCTTCTTTTATAATATCAATTTGCTGAATGTAAGATGAAATCTCAGTTTTAATTTGCATTTCTCTTATTAGGGATATAGAATGTGCTTTTACTTGGTCATTGATGACTTGTAATTCTTCTGAAAACTCTTTACATTCATTAACCACTGATACCTATTGCGCCTCTTAGCTTTTTATATTTCTGTTAATTCCCCCTACATCTTGGATCTCAGACTTTAATCCAAGGTATTTGATGCAAAGATTTTCTCTCAATTGGCAGTTTTACTAGCTTTGTTGAATTTATTCATGTGAAATCTTTTTAGTTTTATATATTTGAGGCTATTATTATGATATGAAGAAGTTATCTTTATGATTAGCTCTATATATTGTTTGGTTCAGAATTTGCCCCTAGCCACAATTGTGAAATGTACCTCCTCCTATTGTCCTCATTAAAAAAAAATATGACCTTTTATATTTAGGTCTGAACATATTCTTCTGAGACTAGTACACTTTTTTATTCACTTTATTTGATTTTGTTTCCATCTTCTGTATAAGTGTTTATACAGAGTTATTTGAATGTTTTCTCATGCAATGTGTTTGGCACATAGTAGGCACTAATAAATTTTTATTGATTGAGCAAATTGGTCCCTGGGCATCTATGCCAGTCTACTTAGACAATTGTTCTTTTTCTTCCTTTTTAGAATTTTCTTTTCAATTCTTCAACATTTTTATTCTTAAGAGTATCCCATTGTTGGTGGAGCTGTGAATTTATCCAACCATTCTGGACAGCAATTTGGAATTATACCCAAAGGGCTATAAAACTGTGCATACCCTTTGATCCAGCAATACCACTACTAGATCTATATCCCACAGACATAAAAAAAAAAAAGGAAAAATGACCCATTTGCAAAAAAATATCTTTTTGCAATGGTTAAGAATTGGAAATTGAAGGGATGCCCATCAATTGGGAAATGGCTAAACAAGCTGTGATATATGACTGTGGTAGAATATTAATAAGCTATAAGAAATAAAAAGCAGGATGATTTCAGAAAAACCTGGAAAGACTTACATGAACTGAGGCAAAGTGAAGTGAACAGAAGTAGGAGACCATTGTACATAGTAACAGTAAGATAGTACCATGAAGAATCAGGAATAATTAGATATCCTCCGCAATGCAATGATCTAGGACAATCCCAAAGGACTAATGATGAAGTACACTATCTGCCTCCAGAGAAAGAACTATTGTTTGAATAAAAACTGAAGCATGCTATTTTTCACTTTCTCTCATTTTTAAAAATTAGATTCTTCTTGTACAAAATTACTAATATGGAAATGTTTTATATGATTGCACATGCATAACCTATATCTGACTGTTTACTATCTCATGGAGGGGGAAAGGCAAGAGAGAGGAATAGAATTTGGAACTCAAAATTTTTTTTAAAAAGAAACAAATGCTAAAAGTTGTTTTAATATATAATTGGGGGAAATTTCATGTATACATATATATAAAATATATATATATACATGTATACATATATATGGAGAGAGGTGTCATATTTGTGTATGATATATCACATATATAAACATGTATATATACATACATGTATCCCATTTTTTCTTCATTAACTTCCTCTGTAGAATTTTAGTTCATTGAAGCCAACCAATGCTCTCTCTTACTCTTTGAAATCTTTTCTCCTCAAAGCTACAGAGGATACCAGGCTATTCCCAGCTTGCTTTTATTCTATCCAAAATTCTAAAATACAGTGGTCAATTTTCCCCAAAGCTCTCTTCATTTTCACCTCAGTCATAGCATCCTATATGGAATTTCCTCTTGTGATGGAATTTCTCCTTGTCAGTTTCTTCATCATTTGGAGGTGAAAACTTTAAAACCTAGCTCATGTGCTACTTTTTTCTGTGGAGTCTTCTAAGAATTTTCTAGTCCAAAAAAATTAGTCTTTCTCCTCTAGGATTTATAAAGAGATTTTACACTTCCCTCACTAACTTGTGTGATATTTCAGCTTCTAGTTATTTGCACTTGGCATATGTTACAGAAACTTATTAATATTTAAGTTCCTACAGTAGAGAATAGGATCTACACCTCACTTATCTTTGTATCAAGAAGGTCCACCCTCAAGTCCCTCAGTATTGGTTAATATTAAGTTGATTTTCTATATAAAATAGGTGATTAATTACTGATTGTTGGAGTGAATTTGATAGTCTAGGAATATGATAATAAGCCCTATTAGGATAATACTAATAGAAATAAAGCAAAGAAGGGAATGCTGTTGATTAAAAATATTTTATGTATTACAAAACTGAGCTACAGGGTGGTCAAATGATTGCACAAGTTCATAGAGGTCATTTTTGTCATTGCTGGGATAAAAATGTCTACTTCCTTCACCCAAGTCCAAAGAATGCAGTATTTTTTCCACATATGTGTTTAGTTCCAGGGCATTAGAAGTTGTCCCAATATTATGTGTTATTCATTGATTCATCTAATTTTACATTATATATATTTGATAAGTATAAAGAATTTGTATTGGGTTATATTGCAACAACTATCTGACTTAGCTGGCCTTCTAAATTCTCTAATACTTTAAGTTATAGAACAGTTGCTAAAACACATTGGAAGAAGGATGATTCTGGTTGGGGAAATCCCAATGTAATCACAAAATCTGTCCAAAAACCACAAGCATATACACTGATATATGATTTTGTGTGTGTGTGTGTGTGTGTGTGTATGTGTCTGTCTGTTTGTGTGTATATATGCCGAATGAGTTAAAATGCTTTCTCAGCCTTCTTTCTGCTTCATATGTCTTATGTTTGTGTATCTGCTGAGTGTAAAAGGAGTATCTTTACAAAAGAGAATGTAAAATTATACTGTGCCCAGAAGGAAGAAGGTGAGAATCCTTGTGTGTCTTACATTGCTCAGAGCACATCTGGAGTATGGTGTTCAGCTCTGGGTGACACATGTTAGAAAGGATATTGATAACTTGGAGAGTATACAAAGTAGGATGACCAGGATGGTGAGAAGATTGTGACCATGGTATAAGAGCATAAGATGAAATATTTCAGGATGTTTACCCTAGAAAAGAAAAACCTAACTTAGGAGGGCCATGGTAATCATATTCAAGTTGAAAGCCTGCCATGTAGGAAAGAGATGACACTTGTTTAATTAGATAGCTGATGGTGATGGTTGGTGAGCAAAGAGTGGACCCTATAAACTAAAGGAGGTAGCAAATGAATTAATCAATGAAAAAAAGCATTTGCTGAGTACCCAGACATTGTGCTGAATGCTGAGGATATAAAGGTAAGCAAGTAAGACTCTGCTTATCATTGTGGAGATTACTTTCTATTAAGGCAAGAAAAGTGATGTTCCAAAGTGAGGTCTAGAGAGTAGTTTTGGACAATGAAGATAGAATGGATGGTCATTATCACTGACAAATCTTTAACATGTCCTTTCCAGGAAGGGTAGTTTTGTTTTGTTTACTGTTCTCAGATTTAGAGTTGGAAAAGGAGAACAGGATCCATGGATAGTAGCATGAGATGGAGACAGTGGGAAGTGTCACTATGAGTCGGAGACTGAACAAAAGAAAATAAATATTAATGAATATTCACCAATCAGAGCCCAGGATTGCCAGGGTGGGAGCTTGAGTCTGGCTCAGAGGACAAGTCGGTATCCCTGGCAGTAGGGCAGGCTCTGGTCACCATCAAAAAGAAGTTGAATGACTGTTTGCTGGGGATGATATTGTAGAGATTTCTGTTGAAATTCTGTGAATCTCTCAGAAGGAATATTTTACAACTGGGTACAAACCAGATAAAAGAATTTTTGCTTTCCTCAACATCTATCCCTCAGTCTCTTCCTCCATATGGAACAATCATCATCATTCATTCCTTTCAAACTTCTAGATAAATGGGTAGGAGAGATAAGACATATGAAGCAGAAATAAGACTGAGAAAACATTTTTACTCACTCAGCAGAAACTATCTATATTCAGTCATTATTATGCCGATGAAGTAGGAAAGGGAGACAAGGATGCTACCAACCCAGGGTAGAATGCAGAGAAGAAAAAAAAAAGCAAAAAGTAGTTCCATAGGAACACAATACTCAAAAACAATTCCTGTGTTCAGTATCTCACCATTAACCATTTCCAATTATTGATTTCAAGGTCTGTTTTTTTTCTCCTATAGTGGACCCCAATAGAGGAATAATAACACAATGACTTACTCAAGAATTTTCCATTTTAGAAAGCTGAATTGCATCTCCATAAACCCTTAGGACACTAGGATTACCTCTTCTTGAGTAACTTTCAGAATTCATCTCGATTAGGTTTCTCCTGTATTTAACCCGAATGTCACTATACTGTTGACTGCAGGATTTGCCTAAGAAAAATGCCCTCCACTAAGGGCTATATTCTCTCTGTATTTTTATGGAAAATGAATTTCTCAAACTTCCCCTTAACCTGAGGGGGTAGGTATAAGGATAAGGGAAGGAGGAAAACTGTCAGCTTTTGATGAGTGTGAATAATAAAGGCTCACATCACTAGAAGGTTTTTGAAGTGCTTTCTTCACTACATCCTTTTAGGGTAGGTAGCACTAGTTATTTCAGAGACAAAGAAAGTGAGGCTCAGGGAGGTAAAGAGATTTGTTCATTGTCACCTGAACCAGAACCCCAAGCCAGGTCTTATAACCCCCTTTCTATATCTTGTGAATAGATCTTATAAAGAATCACAGTAGTTTGGTGAAAATTGATGTAGTAGAGGTAACAACAAAAATAAAGACACTATCAAAACAAAGACAAAAATAAAACTGAATGCAAGTTGCTTTTAATGCCACTAATTATCTCTGCATGTGAACTTCACCTTTCTGAGCCTCAGTTTCTTATCTATAAAGATATCTATAAGGAAAAATGACTTAATCTCAAAGATCTTTCCAGTTCTAAGGTTGCATGATTTTATGATGAGGCAAGGAGGAGGGAAGGGAGAAAATTTGCCAGAGAAGGATCATTTGTGTGTGTTTGGGATTCAAATTACATCAATGTGCAGTATAAAATCCAGGTGTTAGAAAACTGCACATAATATCTACTGATTCTAACTGGAAAAGAATAAGGATATGCAAAGTAGGTGGCCTTTTGTATGATATGATTTTTGGGGGGTAGTGACCTTTCTTCACCCTACTCTGGGATGCCCCACAAAGCTGCCATAATGGCCCAGTACTTATACTATTGGGATACTTCCCTACCACCAAAGGGATTGCCTGATTAACATGCCCCCTTATCTTCAGCCAACTGTACCCTCTCTTACTGGGAACCACCTTTGCTTCATGGAGGTTGATTTGATATCATGCTGTGGCTACCCCTAAGTGTTGAGGAAATAGGGAACCACCCCTACCCTGCTTTGTCCCCTATATAAATTCTACTATATAGTCAATCTCTCCACCAAAGAACAGCCAATCCCCTGTTGCCTGGAAAATTCACTTTAGCTGCTGGAGCTCTTTATACTGCCATGTACCAAATCAGCATATTTGCTTTATCCTATTCTTAACTCTTTGGTTCTCACAGTACCAGACTAGAACTGATTTTAAGTGTCAAGTTGCCCCAAATCTATAAACCCTAGATGAAGAATAGAAAACTCTCAGCTGCTATACTCCCCTCTCAAGACTCATCTTAAGAAACATAGAAAGTAAGTTCTTAGCGTGTGAGCCACATGTTCCACATGTTCCTTATTCCTCTAATATTTGTTTACAGACTTGCTGTGAATTCTGTATCCTTCAGTTTCTCTCCCCTCTGACCTCATAAGGAGAGCCAATAGGGGTGGACCATAGGGCAAGCTTATTTTTTTTTTTCTTTCTATCTTCTATCAGCATACTTGAGCCTGACGAGTTATTTTCTCTTTCTGTTACTCAAGAACAAATTAGTCTTCAACAAACTCATATTAGAATATAAAAACCCCTGGGAGGAATTATACCTTAAGGTAGCTGTGGCCTCGTGGATATCATGCTGTACTTATAGTTAAAAAAATTTAAGTTTGAATTCTGCCTCAGGCACTTACTAGCTTACTGACCCTGACTTAATCTTTCAGCCTCCCTTCACTTGTAAAATGTTATCAGTGATACGCTTACCTCAAAGAGGGGAGATGAGGTAACCAGAACAAAGTGCTTTACAAATCTGCCATTATTTACAATATTTTTTCAATCAAAAATTATAAACATAAGAAATCATAGAATATACATGTTATGAATATTCATTGATTGAGAATACATGTTGATAAAAGTTGCTATAAATCCAGTAATGTTTTTAAATGGATTTATACTTTTATTTTTCACAAAAGCTATATATTTCTGAAATTAGCAATACATACATGTGTAAAACACTTTTTCTTTAGCCTACAAATTTGTTTATTTGTTATATTGCATAACACTGACTTTTTATTTTACCCTGACAAAATATCAAAATGCCAATATTTGGAATAGATACTGATTTATGAATTCCTTGCAATAACTCCTCAGTAACCTCCCCCTTCCCCTTCCTTGACCCACACGTTGAAAAGTACTGTTTTAATTCATTACAACTAATAATTTAGTAGAGATTAGCTGACAGCCATCTGAGAACAATGCTCTCCATTAGAAGTCAGAGAAGAAGTACCTCAGTATTCTGACAAGAGATACATCTCTGGGAATCTCCCATTAGGAGGGTTGGTAACTAAAAGTGAAGTTAGGGAGTTCTGGGTTTATAGGAAAATCACATCTACTTCAAAAGTTTACTAGGAGTTGATCCAGTAGGGAGTTCTGGGAAATGTTAGTCATGGGTTATAAGAAACCACATGATGATGGTATGCCATGGTGGGTGCAGAGTGGGAAGGGGAGATGAACAATGAAAAGCACTTGTTAGAGTTATAGCACCCTATGCTGTTTTTATTTTTCATTGATTTATATAATCTTTACTCCCAGTTCTAAAAATGCAATGTAAGCCAATGTCTCTTTAAGACCTCTTTCAGATGATGCTGTTTAGTACTGAAAAGGGCAGAACAAAAGTGCTTTTATATAAAAAAACTAAATTACATCAACTAGTAAATGATGTAAAATACTGCTGCTGTCATAGATGAACATACTGATGACTGGAAGGAGTAGGAATAGAACTTTGATTTAATAAAAGCTTTTAAAAAGAGTGTGTAAAGGAGGAGGGAAGAAGGCAGAGCCAAGACAGTGGAGAAAAGGATTGTCTGACCTCTCCCCCAAAACCTTCCAAACACCTTTAAATAATGTCATAAAATAATTCTTCAAGCAGCAAACCCTACAAAAGGATAGCATGGAATAATTTTCTAGCCAAAGACAACTTAGAAAGTTGGCAGGAAAGGTATATTGCCCTGGGATAAGAGGAGAGCACAGTCTAATGTGGGCTGTGCCAACACAGACCAGGCACCAGCAAACTAGGAACAGGCCTTGTAAGCAATTGAATCAGTAGTGACAGTGGCTGTTTCTGGAGCTCTCAGCCCACAGATGGTAAGGGGGTTGAACAACTGATGAAGGAGATAACAGGGGTCTCTTTGCTAGCCTTGGGGGCAGGACCCTGTTGCTTTGCTCCTACTCAGATCTGAGTCACAGTCCTAGATGGCAAGCCCAGGACAAGGAGGAGCACTAGCACATCAGAACTTGTGATCACAGTGGATCAGGGATCCTCATCACAGTTACAGGGCAGAAAAGAGAGATTGTTGTCACTCACAGACCAGAGCACAGGCCAGGAGAGTAGTAAACCCATCTCCTTAGATCAAGCTACCTTTGGAGTACTGAAAACTAACAGGTCTCTAGTAGTATCTCTGAAAACAGCTTCATAAAACCCTTGAAGCTCGGGACAGCTTTCCCTCTACCCTGGAAGCAGAGCCCCACTTTAAAAAAGAGCTAAAAGTCTAAAAGTAGACTGGAAAAATGAGCAAACAAAAGAAAAAATTCTGACCACAGAAAGTTACTGTGGTGACAAGAGAGATCAAAACACAAACTCAAGACAGCAAAGTCAAAGCTCCAACATCCAAAGCCCCCAAGAAAAATATGAATTGGTCTCAGGTCATGGAAGAGATCAGAACGGATTTTGAAAATCATGTAAGAGAGGTAGAAGAAAAACTGGGAAGAAAAATGAGAATGATGCAAGAAAATAATTTTAAAAAGAGCCAACTGCTTGGTAAAGGAGGCGCAAAAAAATATTGAAGAAATCAATGCCTTAAAAACAGACTAGGCCAAGTGGTAAAAAGGGTACAAAAAGTCAATAATGAAAAGAATGTCTTGAAAAGCAGAATTGGTCAAATGGAAAAAGAAGCACAAAAATTTACTGAAGAAATTTTTTTAAAAACTCCTTAAAAAGTATAACTGACAAAATAGAAAAGGAAGCACAAAAACTCACTGACGAAAAGAATACCTTAAAAATTAACTGGTTGCCCTCCATTCTCAAAGAGGACCAAAATGACATCTATGCTAAAAGTTAAGTTTCAATGTGTCTAACTGTGGCTGATCAGAACAATAGGAACTCAGAATGCCTTACCACAGTTTGGGCACAAATATTCCATGTCAGCATTTGAGGTGGATTCTTCAAATTTGTGCATCCTGTGTTTCCTTTGAGTTGTTTCAATTCTGCTTTGCTCATAGAGCACAGCACCTTCTCTGATGTGAACCCAAACCATAGGGTCATTTCTCATTGGAAGCAGCAGTGGAATTCAGCAGCTTCCTGGGTGTCTGAGCAGCCTTTTAAGGATCACACTGCTCACCTCTTGCTGTGAGGAACAGGCTAGAAAAAGTGACTTAAAAATTGTCTGCTTACCCAACCCTAGCCTGATTACCACAGCAGGTGGGGAATCCAACTCTGTGGACAAAACCCAAAAAAGAAATGTACAAAAACATCTGCAAAGACAATTCCAATTACCATCTGCATATGGAATGTGTGCACAGTTATAGACAACACAAAATCTAGCACACCTGAAAGATGAACAACTCTTGTTGCAAGATAACTTGGCAGATATTGCATCTAAATAGCAGCCCTAAGTGAAACAAGGCTGGCAAATAAAGGCCAGCTTATCAAAGTCAAAACTGGATACGTGTTTTTCTAGAGTGGTCACAGTGAAGGGGAGCACTGTGAAGCTGGCATAGGTTTTGCAATTAAAACTAAGCTAGTCAACAAGTTGGTATGCCTGCCAAAAGGAGTAAATGGCAGGCTCATGACCATGCAATAGCCACTTGTAGGAAAATACCACACCACCATCATCAGTCCCTATGCTCCCACCATGATGAACTCTGATGAGGTTAAAAATTAGTATTGAGCGAATAAGAGAATAAGAGAAAAGAATGACTTTATGAGAAATCATGAAAAAATAAAACAATACCAAAAGAATGAAAAAATAGAAGACATTGTGAAATATCTCACTGGAAAAAAAAAAAAAAAAACTAACCTGGAAAACAGATCCAGGATAGCGTATTACCCACCACACAGGGTGGGCTGCTAGCATAGGTCCTTTGATCTGCTTTTCTAAAGGAAAGAGAGCTTTAAAGGGATTAATGATCTTACTTTAATTAACAGACAGAAAAGCACAGATAAGTAGAAAGAAATGAGTATCCAAGAAAGAAACCAACGGACAGGGCTCCAACTATCTGAACAAAGTTATACAACCACCAATATGTACCACCAGACTGGGAGAGCACCAATATCTGAGTAGTTGGAGGGTTCTTAACAAATGGCTACTGGGGCATCTAGGTGGCGGAGTGAATAGAGTACCAGCCCTGGAGTCAGGAGGACCTGAGTTCAAATCCAGCCTCAGACACGTAACACAAAAAACTAGCCATGTGATCTTGGACAAGTCACTTAATCCCAATTGTCCTCCAAAAAAAAAAAAAAACAAATGGCTACTCAGAGTTCCATCCAGGGAATCAAAAGGTCCTGCTCTTGAGTGAGCCCCCAAAGTAAAACAGCAACCTCCAAGTATATATAGTTTTCAACTAAAAAGCTCAGAGCCAGAAGGCACCACAAACCTTGTGACTCAGTGCCTAATTAGATTAGTACTAAAGGTGTGAAAGCCTTCTTACAAGCAAGTCTCCCTATAAGCAAGCTCCTCTTTAGATAAGTTCTTCCCTCAGTGGGCTTTATGTAACTCAGGATATATCATAGCTGTGAAAGCAACAAGACATTCATGAATGAAATACCTGTGTACCTTTAGACTTGAGAACACAGTTTCTGTTCCAAGGGAAAAGGGGACACATGTGGTCACATAGGCCTATGAATGGACAGGGAAGATCTTGCTATTCCATTAATAGTACAGAGAGATAAAAATTACTGGATTATCATAGATTATCATGATAAAAAAGTGCCTAGACATCATTTTTTAAAGAAATTATCAAGGAAAACTGCCTTGATATTCTAAAACCAGAGGCTAAAATAGAAAATGAAAGAATTAACTGATCACCTCATGAAAGAGATCCCAAAATGAAAACTCCCAGGAACATTATAGTCAAATCCAGAGCTCCCAGGTCAAGGAAAGAATATTGCAAGCAGCCAGAAAGAAACAATTCAAGAGCCACGAGCAAGATAACACAAGATTTGGTAGTTTCTACCTTAAAGGATCAGAAGGCTTGGGATATGATATTCCAGAGGGCAAAAGAGCTAGGATTACAACCAAGAGTCATCTACCCAGAAAAGTGCAATCCTTCAAGAGAAAAAATGGATATTCAGTGAAATAGAGAACTTTCAAACATTCTTGATGAAAAGACCAGAAATGAATAGAAAATTTGCCTTTCAAATACAAGATTTAGGAGAAGCACAAAAATGTAAGCAAGAAAGGGAAATCATAAGGGACTTAATAAGGTTAAACTGTTTACATTCCTATGTGGGGAGGTGATACTTGTAACCCATAAAAACTTTCTCATTATTAGGGTAGTTAGGCATATGTATAGACAGAGGGCAGAGGTATGAGTTGAATATGAAAGGATGATATCTTAAAAAAAAAATAAAATTAAGGGATGAGGAGAAAGAATACACTGGGAGAAAGGGAAAGGAAGAAGTAGAATGGGGGTAAATTACCACACATAAAAGAGGTAAGAAAAAGCTTTTACAATAGAGGGGAAGATACAGGAGATGGAGGGGGAGTGAGTGAACCTTACTCTCATCAGAATTGGCTCAAAGAGGAAATAACATACACATTTAATTGTGTATAGAAATTTTACCCTACAGCAGCAGTTATCAACTTGTGGGTCGTGACCCCTTTGGGGGTCAAATGGGGTCGCCTAAGAGCATTGGAAAACACATATTTTCCATGGTCTTAGGAACCGAGACACCACTCCTTTATCTGTCTCCAGGCAGGTCCACCCACATGCAGATACACCTACATATGAGTATTAGAGGGTCTCGGCATAAGGAAGGTTGAGGACCACTGCACCTACAGAAAAGTAGGAAGGGGAAGGGAGGGGTGATAGAGAGGGGGCCAGATGATAGAAGAGAAGGCAGATTGGGGGGAAGCAGTAGAAACAAGCAAGACACTTCTGAGGAGGGACAAGGTGAAAGGAGAGACAGAACAGAATAAACATGGGAATAGAATGGAGTGAAATACATTTAGCAATTATAACTGTGAAAAAAATTTAAAGCAAGTTTCTTGGACAAGGGCCTCATTTCTCAAAAATATAGAGAACTGAATCAAATTTATAAAAATGAGAATCATTCCTCAACTAATAAATGATCAAAAGATAAGAGCAAATTTCAGATGAAGTAATCAAAGCTATCTAAAGCCATATTTATTTATTTATTGTTTTGGGGTTTTTAAAAAAAATTTATTTATTTACTTTCAGTTTACAGCATTCAGTTCCACAATTCCTTGAATTTCAAATTTTCTCCTCCTTCCTCTTTTTCACCCTCCACCCCATGGTGGCATACAATCAAATACAGGTTCCACAAATACCTTCACATTAAACATTAGTCAAGTTGTAAAGAAGGATTATAACCAATGGAGTGAACAATAACAAAAAAAGGACAAAGCAAAACACAACACAAAAGAGAGAAAGCAAGCAGCTTGCTTCAATCTGCATTCTGACTCTGTAGTTCTTTCTCTGGATGTGCATTTCCCTTTCCATCACGAGTCTTTTGTACTTGTCTTCTAACCTTGTATTGCCGAGAGGAGCCCAGTCTATCAAAGCTAGTTGTCATCCATGCGATGTGTCTGTAATCGTGTACAAAGTTCTTCTGTTTCTGCTCTCCACATTCAGCATCAGTTTATATAAGTCTCTCCAGGTTATTATGACATCTGTCTGTTCCTCATTTCTTATAGCATAATACTATTGCATTACATTCATACACCACAACTTGTTTAGCCATTCCCCAATTGATGGACATCCCCTTGATTTCCAATTCTTTGTCACCACACAAAGAACTGCTATAATAAAGCCATATTTTTAAAAATGCATTAAATCACTATTGGTTTGAGAAATGCAAATTAAAACAATTCTGAGATACTACCTCATACCTATTAGATTGGCTAATAGGACAGAAAGGGAAAACGACAAATGTTGGAGGGAATGTGGGGAAAATGAGACATTAACGCATTGGTGGTGGAATTGTGAACTGATTCGACCATTCTTTAGAGCAATTTGGAACTATGCCCAAAGGGCTATAAACCTTGCATACCCTTTGACCTAGCAATACTAAATCTGAATCCAAAAAGAGATTTAAAAAAAAAAAAGGAAAAAAAAGCCTATTTTACAAAAAAATGTTTATAGCAGCTCCTTTCTGGTGGCAAAAAATTGGAAATTGAGGGGATGCCCATCAATTGGAGAATGGCTGAACAAATTGTGGAATATGATTGTGATACAATATTATTGTACTATAAGAAATGATGAGTAGGATGCTCCCAGAAAATCCTGGAAAGACATGAGCTGATGCAATCAAATATAAGTTCTACAAATACTTTCACATTAAACATTAGTCAAGTTGTCTACAAAGTAATAGCAATATTGTAAGGTGATCAGTGGTGAATAACTTATTATTATGAGCTATTCTCAGCAATACAATGATCCGGGTTGTTGTGGTGTTTGTCCTTTGTTCTTGAAGAGAACCATGATATCAGGCAGATGATGACATGACTTGCAGTTGACTTTGATTTGAGAGAGGGAGGGCTGTGCAAGATCACCAGCCTCACTTCCTTCTCCAGAGCTATCTGGGTCCAGAAGCCAGATATTCATCTGGACGACTGATGGCCCAGGAAACAATGGGAGACCTTGGCCCTTTTAGGCTAAAGGCCTTTTCAAGTGCTCACTTTGAGTGAGGTAACACCCATTCAATGAATAGGCCACCAAGAAATGAATCAAGGGATAGTCTCTTTAATCAAAAAAAGAAAAAAAATCAAACTGGGAGGGGAAGACTCTTGAAGTTGCTGGACAAAAGAGAAACAGTTACTGTTTACATTCACTTTGAGTCAAGAGGGTCAAAAACATAGCCAGTAAGCCAGGGTAGTTGGGCAGGAACCTATTGCTGTCCAATCTACGAGCTTAAACTGGGTTTAAGGTTTGGTCTTTGAGAAAGAAATTTGGCCAGTAAACTGGGCAGTTTTTAATCATCAAAATTTACCTTCCTTTGAAGAGGAGAAGGAGATGGAGAGGGAGAGGGAGAAATAGAGGGCCAGTGAGAGGTGAGTTACCCAGCTGGCTGGGTCCCATTCAGGCAGCTCTGACTACTCACAGGTTGTGTTTCTGAAGAGGACAATGACATCAGGGAGATGATGACATGACTTGTAGTTGACTTTGATTTGAAGAGTAGCTGTTTCTCTTTTGGTCAGCAACCCTGAGGGTCTTCCCCAACCAGTTTGATTTTTTTTTTCTTTTTTGGATTAAAGGGGCCACCCCTTGACTCACAATGATCCAAGACGACTTGGAGGATTTATGATGAAAAATGTTATCCATCCCCAGACAAAGAACTGATGGTGTCTAATACAAATTGAAGCATACTTTTTTTTTTAACTTTCTTTACTTTTTTGAAGCTTTTTGTTTGTTTGCTTTGATCTGTTTCTTTCACAGCATGACTAATATGGAAATATGTCTTGCATAACTGCACATATATAACGTATGTCAAATTGCTTGCCTTCTCAATGAGTAGGGTGAGGAGGGATGGAGGGAGATAATTTGGAACTCAAAGTTTTACAAACAAATGTTAAAAATTATTTTTACATGTAAATGGGGAAAAAATAAAATACTAGACAAAAAATTCTTGAATGTTAAAAAAGTGTGAATAAAAGTTTTCAGATTGGATTTAAATAGGTGAGAGAGGTTGAGGCCCTTATGCAGGGCTGGTATGTACCCTACCACCTGTGTTACAAAATAAATTTCTTCTTTCTAGAGAAATTGCATTAAAATGGAGACTTTTATGGTCTGCTTTCAGATCACTGTAGAACCAGCATTAGAAATCCTTGAACTAAACCTCAAAACATCCCCCATACTATATCTCAAAAAGCTGATTTTTTTTTTTTTTTTTTTTTTTTTTTTTTTTTACCACAGGTCAGCCCAGAATTATCTGGGGCTGAAGTTGATGACCAGGTTGGCATTTGGACAAATGTTCATTCAGAGTTTTTTTTGTTTTTGTTTTTTTAACATTAGCTTAGAAATACTTGATTAGGAGTGCATTTCTTTGGCCATTCCATCAAATTCTCAATGACCATTACTTAAGTATAAGATTCTATGTTAGGTTCCAGAGATAAAAATCCAAGAGTGCACCAGGCCCTGCTCTTGAGGAGTTTATACTGTACTACTGAACAACTTTTGCTGATTACTGATAAATCATTACGAAATACCAAATGTGTTTACTTACAATGTAACTATTTTTAGATCATCAATGTTCCTTTGGCTCAGATAATAAAGAACTGTTCATTTCACTTCTCTTCCCAACAGATGAAGATCTTCTGGTACTCTTAAGCTAACAGTGCATACTTAACTCTAGGAAAGCAGAAATATCTGAATCAGACTAGTGCCTAGTCTAATGCCTTGATATTTTCTTACAATGCTTTGCACACACATAGTAGCCCAATAAATGTTGGTTAATAATGATAGTCTGAAAAAGTTAATATAATTTCCATAGTCACCTCCCTCTTAGCTAATAGCTAACTTGGCCTTAGAGACACTCTGGCTCCCTTATTTTATCCAGACCTCTCTATTGGCATTTAATAGTCATCTTTAAATGCCCTTGGGAGACAGTAGCACATGAGATAGAGGGCTGCCTAAAAATCCTAAAAACCAGAGATTAGAAGACCTGGATTCAGTTCCCATCTTTGAAATAACTGGCTATGTGACCATGAGTAAGTCACATAACTTTTCAATGCACTGTGTAGCTCTTTAAGACTATACTATACAGCAGTGGTTCTCAACCTTCCTAATGGCCCGACCTTTTAATACTCATATGTGGGCGGACCCACCTGGACACGGATAGAGGAGCGGTGTCTCAGTTCCTAAGACCATCGGAAATATGTGTTTTCCGATGGTCTTAGGTGTCCCCTGTGAAAGGGTCATTCAACCCCCAAAGGGGTCGTGACCCACAGGTTGAGAATTGCTGCTGTAGAGGCAAGTAGGTGGCACATTGAATAGAACAGCAAATAGAGCATCAGCCCTGCAGTCAAGAGGACCTGAGTTCAAATTGGGCCTCAGACACTTGACATACCTACTAGTTGTGTGACCTTGGGCTAGTCACTTAACCCCAGTTGCCCTCCCCCCCCCCCAAAAAAAAGACTATACTGTAGGTTGTTGAGAAGGTACTGATCTTTATTCATATAGGAAGTTTCCTCATCTGGGAATTACCTATACAAATGAAACAAAGGTCCTACCCCAACACACATGGAAGAAATTGTGGCTCAGTGGATAGACTGCTGTGTATGGGGTTAGGATGAATGATCCAGATGCCCCTTATGGCATTTAACAGCTGAGTGACAATTGGCAAATTTAACAACTTCTGTGGGCCTGATAACTCAATAGGCCTTAATAACTTTTATTGGGCAGCTGGAAGGCACTAGATAGTACACTGGGGTTGGAATCAGGAAGACTTCTTCATGAGTTCAAATCCAGCCTCAGATACTTACTAGCTGTGTGACCCTGGACAAGTCACTTAATCCTGTTTGCCTCAGTTTCCTCATCTGTAAATTAACTGGAGAAGGAAATGGCAACCAACTCCAGTGCCTTTGCTAAGAAAACCCCAAGTGGGGTTACACAGTGTCAGATATGACTGAAAAATGACTGAACATGAACATCATGGGCTTCATGCCACTTGCTAGGACTTAATCAATTTATCAAGGACCAACTGTGGGAGAGTCATTGGGCTAAATGTTTACAATCAACTGAGACAGAAATGAAAGTCTTCTTCAAAGAGCTTATATCCTATCCAGGGAGATAAGAAGAACATTAGAACATAGGTAAGTGTATATATATATATATCTACAGAAATATAAATATGCATATATTTATTTTCCTTAACTCTGTATGTGTGTAGGATAATTTTAGACTGGAAGGCACTAGTAGGTAGGGAGGCTTGGATCTGAAAAGACTTTATGCAAAAGGAAGCACATGAATTAAGTTTTGGAGGAAATTAAGCATTCTAAGATAACAGAAGTGAGAAGAGAATGCATTCCAGGAATGGAGGACAGCCTAGGAGACAGGAGATGGAATATCATGTTTCAGGAATAAAAGGTTCAGTTAGTAGACTGTGCATGAATGAGAATAATGTATCTTAAGGCTAGAAAGAGAGTTTGCAATTAGGTTATGAATGACTCTAAGTGCCAAATAGAGTTTGTGTTAGACCACTAAAACTAAGAGGCACTAATCTAATAAGCCATAGAATGTTTCAAGTCTTCTGTGGAGAGTTTAGTAATCTTTAGTTTTCTACCCTAAGGAAATCACAGATCCAGATGTTTATGAATTCCCATGATAGAACAATCTCTAAGGAATTCTTAACCTGGGTTGTGTTTTTTATGTCTGTATGTATACATATACATACATATATATATATATATATATATATATATATATATATATATATATATACATACATATTTATATGTAAACATTTAATATTTTGATGATTGCATTTCAGTAAAATCAGTTTCCTTTATAATAACATGTATTTTATTTATTCATTTAAAAGTATTATTCAGAAATGTGGTCCATAGGCTTTATCAGACTGCTAGAGGGGTCCAGGACACAGAAAAAAAGGTGAGAATATCTGCCCAAAAGGCTCATATATAAAAGTTACACAGGCCTAAGCACAACAACTTTTGTTTATGCTGATGCTCTAAAAGGGGAAAAAAACAACAGAGAAGTCAGCATCTACTGGAAAAACTACTTCCTCGCCAAGGTAAGAGCTGATTACTTCATAGGATCATATATTTACAACTGGAAGAGAATTGAAAGATCATCTCATTCCACCCATTCCTTTTCTAGGGAGAACACTGAGCCCTAGAAAAGAGACTTATACAAGGTCACATGGAGATTAAGCATCAAAGCTGACATTTGAACCCAGGCCATCTAAGCCTAAATCTATTATTTTTTTCTAATGGGCCCTATTGCCTTCTTTGTCCTGCTTGCCAATGAAGTAGCCAGCTAGTATGAATAACAATAACATTTCTGAATGACCTTTTACCCTTTCTTCCATTGCCCTATTCTCCTTTCTCCCTAGTGAAGAGGATTCACTAGAGCAGTGGGAAAGGCTAGTTTTTCACATAGACAGGGCAGATGATTGCTTCTATCTTGTCATTTGAGATGCTTTTTTGGATCTTCAATACCAAGATACCTCTGGTAATGATGCCTGTATCTCTACCTCTACCTACTTAGCTCTTTGTTTCAAGCACTATCCTTTTCCTGTATTATCTTTTTAAAAATATTATTGTGATCTGTGAAGTTTCTAACACTTTAGAATAAATAAATTAACATAATCATACAGGATCTCCATTCAATTTAATTTAGGCATTTATTCATTGCCCCTTTTATGCAAAGAATTGTGCTAGATACTGGAGAAACAAAAGAAAAAAAGGCTTAAGATGGACTGGTCTTAAGAATATTCCCTTCTATTGATGCAAGATAAATGTATCTTGAGGAAACAAAAGATTTTTGATAAGGGAGTGAGCATTAACAACTATAATGAGAATGGGAATTTGAAGATCTTCACTGCCCCTTAATAGACCTAGGAGGGAGTTTGAAGACTTCCCTTACTTTGAAAGTAAACTCTATCCTCTAATAGGCTAAATATAGTCATATGGAGCTTGTGGTGTGAGGAGTTTGCTGAAGGGAAGCAGAGCCCACAGCAAGCTGGTAGTCAGAGCTAGCCAGACGGTAGGGGAGAGAGGAGGGCTTTAGGCAAGGAGTCAGATAGGCTTGTGAGTAGATATTGATCTTGCATTGGTTTGTGGAAAGGCTGAAGCATGCTGTGGCTCTCAGGATTATTATGGCTTCTGAATATCTTTGGTACTATGATGGAATTTGCTTACTGGTTTTGGGATTTGGTTTTTTTGGTATCTAAATAAATGCTTCAGTTCTATCCTGTATCTTGAGAGTTTGGTATATTTTGCAATTGAACCGCCATGTGATACTTATAGTCACGGTCTTTATTGTGATTGTGGGCACTGTAAATATTGCATTGGTGCTACAACAACTGAGGGAATCTGATAAAGCTCTGTACCTGAACCTTGAAGGAGGCTAATGATCATACAAGACCAAAAGTAAGGAGGCTCCAGGCTCTGCAAAGACAAAGAGACTGGAGATGGAATGTCAACTTCTACAAATTACTAGTAAGCCACTTTACTAGCATGGAGATTGGGGGAAGTGGAATAAGATGAAATAAGTCTAAAAAGGTAGGATACAATGAAATTATGAAAGGCTTTAAATACTAGGCTAAGAAGTTATCTTCATTTTTATCTTATATTTTATCTTTGAAGCAAATAGGGAGCTATGAAAGATTTTTGAGCAGGAGTGACATATTGAGAATTTTAGAGATGAAGAGTATCCTTTGAAATATTATATAGTATAATCCTCTTATTTTATAGAGGAGAAATTTAAAGCTTGGAGGGCTCGAAGCACTTGTTGGGGGCCACATTGCTATTTGAGGGCAGAATTGGAACTAGAATTCAGGTTTTATAACTTCCAGTTCAGTGGTTCTTCCATTAAGACACACTGTCTGTAACAGCAATATCAGAGATTTCAAAGGACAAAATAGAACTTTTCATTGAATTTTAAAATAATGATATGGTTTGTTGATAACTTCATTATCCTTATCATAATAGCTAACATTTATATGGAATTTTAAGATTTTAAAAACTCTTTATATACATGATATCATTTGATCTTCATAACAAACCTATAAATTATAGCAGATATTACCTTAATTTCATAAAGGCAATTAAGGCTCAGAGAGATCAATTTATCCGTCCAGGATCATAGAGCTAGAAAGTGTTAGAGGCAGGATTTGAACATAATAGTAGGACTAACAGAAGTCCCTAATCGTCAAGAGGGATTCCCTCTGTTTACTTAGTCCCATTACACTAGCAACTACCTCTACTCAGATAATAGAACAGCTTCATACGATCCATGTCTATTAGAGGCTGTGTGGTTTTATAGGAAGGAGATTCTTATAAATGTATCAATCTTAGGATAAATAGCCCAGGTACCTTTTAAGACCACAATCATGAATAGGTTTCATAAGGCTAGGAGAATTCCTTTGGAATAAGAGACTACACTACTACATTTATAGACATCCATCAATCATTCTAGTTGTCCACCATTCTCTGTGGCGAGAGACTAGGTCACTAGGTTAGCGTGAAAGTGATGTGTCTCTTGTGAGGCAGGGGAAATGGGCACCAACAAGGGTTAAGAACGGGTGGTTTTGACAATAAACTTTATCTCCATTTTGGTTAGGGTTAGCCTTAGCAAGAATTCTTAGACCATTTTCCTTCTATATTAATTTGGGTACCTAACCACACCATTCCAGCCCACCTGAACCATATTATGTCTAAATCCTAAGAAAGAAAGGAAGAAAAAAAGGAAGAGAGAAAGAAAGAGAAAGAGAAAGAAAGCAGGAAAGAAGGAAAGAGAAGGAGGAAGGAAAGAAGGAAGATAGGAAGGAAGCAAGAAAAGAAGGAAGAAAGGAAGGAAGCAAGAAAGGAATCAAGAAAGGAAGGAAATGAAACTGGAGCAGTATTACTAAGTGCTGATAAGGAAGCAAGTATTTTTGCCTTGTCTCAACCAGATATAGAGAGGCTATCAGGAAAGGGTGAGTGAGAAACACATCACACACAAGTAGGGACTGATACATGTTTGTGGTCTAGAGTTCTCAAGAGAGAAGAGTGGGAAAAAGAACAAATGGGGATGATTTTGCTAATTACAGTGGTTGCAAACACATGAAACAAGTTTGGGACCTCTACAGGTCATTTTTACTCAGGACATGTAAAATTTAGTCCTTTCATTCTTCTATCTGTAGCAATTTAGCTTAATTTAATTTATTTCCATTTATGAGCATCTATTTAATGTACAAAACCTTGCATTAGATGGTTTGGGAGAATTCAAGTACTGTTGTGTATATTCCATCCATTCATACTTATCTGTATAGATATTGTTCCACACACACATACATACGTGAATAAAAGTTCATTGCAGTCAGGGACTGCTTTCATTTTTTATTTATATTTTCAGTCACTAACATAACATTGTATTTCCAATGACTGGTATGTAGTAAGTTCTTAAATAGATGCTTGTTAAAGACGTGGTCTTTGATATCAAGTTGCTTACAGTCAAAACATAGATCTGCTCCTATCATATTCCTGCTTAGCAAATCCCTTATTACTCATTGTGTCAAATTCATATTCAGCTGTTTCTTATTCATAGCACTTCACCATTTGGCTCTAATATACCTTTTCAGCATTATTATACACTATCCCTATTCATGCATACTTGTATCCTTATAACTCTTCCTCACGCAAAACCGTCTATCCCCTATCTCCATTCCTTTGCACACAGGATAGCCCCAGTGCATGGAATGCACTTTTGCCCAGTAACTTCCATTTTTCAGAATGCCTAGTTTCTTCCAAAGACCAACTCAGATGCCACTTTCTCCATTGGGCTTTTCCTTATGTTCCCAGCTATTACCATAAAATAATGCCATATCTATTTTGTTTATACTTACTATGCATATCAATGTTCCAACAATCTTAGTGTCATCCTTAAGCTTTGATACTTAAAACTTTGATAACTTAAAATCACACTAAGACTGTTGGAACATCCTGTACTGACATGTATACATGCTGTGTCTTTCCTTTTCATGTAAGCTCTAAGGGCAGGTCCTGTTTCATTGTTGACTTTTTATTGACAGTCATATGCTTATGGATGAACAGATTGATAGTTGGAGGGACAAAACAGTTATATAAAACAGAGGACAATGCAGGTAGTTCTGTGCATTTTAAAGTGTTCATAGCAGTGGTACACACAAGAAGATCTATGAGGGCTGTGGCCAGGGAAAGGACATGGGTAGAGAGAGAGGGGAATAAGTGGAGAAGTCTCAAGGAAGAGATAGGACTTGGATTGGTCTTTGGAGGATTGGAAGGATTTTGATCTTTAGAGGAGAGAAAATAATGCTCATGATGATAAGAGCAATTTGACAGTAATACAAGGTCTGTAGCAGAGAGAAAAGAGAGATAAATATTAAAAGTTGAGGCTAGATTGAAAGAGAAGAGGTGGTTCTGAATGCCAGGTTGAGAAATCCATACTTCAACCCATGGACAAGAAGGAACAATATAATGTCATAGGAACATTAGTCTGATTACACTGTGCCTGATGGGTTGTGATTGTCCCTTAGGAAATAAGCTCCCAAAGAGTAGAAATGGTACTGGTCTTAAACTCAGGAAACTTAGGTTCAAGTCTCAGCTCCAATTAGCTATGTGACCATGGGTAAGTGACTTCACCTCTGAAAATCTCAGTTGCATCATCTGCAAAACAGGCAGAATAATACCTCACAGATTTCTGTGTGAATAAAGTTTACAAGTTTCTGTATACACGTGACTTGGCATTGATCTATATGTCATGATTTTAAAGGACAGAAAGTCCCTCCTGATGGATGAAAGTGAAAATAAATCTTTCCTGCCCAGATCTTTTTTTTCCCCCCAGAGGGTGGAGAGGAAAGAGGCTTGATTAAGATTTATTTCCCAACTTAACCCATTGGCTATGCTTTTCTTCCTGGGGTATATTGGGGTAACAGTTCCCAGTGGTGATGCCCTCGATAGCTATGAGATAACATGAGGATGCTGGATACCTGTAATAGAAGGTGCTTAAAGATGGAAGGAAAGAACCAAAAAGGGAGCTGAATGGACAACAGGAACCAGTTTGATCTGCTTCCCTCTTCTGCTGAAGGTTACTGAAAATGATCGGAACTTAACAAGTTCTGCTTACACCCTCAGGGAATGGTAAAACCAATCATTCAGGCATTCAAAATTTAATACCTCAATTCTTCATGTATTACTAATTTCTTCAGTGAAAGTGCTATTTGAGCATCACCAAATCTCCAAATCACCAAATCTTGTTACTTTATGCACACAGAAACCTACGAGGGAGAGTAGATTATTGTGCCTATTGTACAGATGATGCAGCTGAAGCATTGAGAGATGAAGTCACTTGCCCATGGTCACACAGCTAATTAGAGCTGGGACTTGAACCTAAGCTTCCTGAGTTTAAGACTAGTGTGATTTCTACTCTTTGGGAGCTTATTTCAAGAGGGATAATCACAACCCATCAGACACAGTGTAATCAGAGTGATGTTCCTATAATATTATGTTGTTCCTTCTTTTCCACAGGTTAAAGTGTGAGTTTCTCAACCTGGCATTCAAAGCCTCCCCTTTCCTTCTAATCTAGCCCCAACTTTCAATATTTATCTCCCTTTTCTCCCCATTACGGACCATATATTATTGTCAAATTGTTCTTACCATCATGAGCATTTCTGGCAAGCACCTTTCCTCCCCCCACCCCCAAGTCAAGCTCTTTTCTCTCTCCTCTAAAGACCAAAATTAGTGTTAGTAAACACTTATTAAATGCCTTCTATGTACCTGGTGCTGTAGTAAGTTCTGGTGACACAAAGAAATGCAAAATAAAACTGTTCCTGCTGTCAAGGAGCTCATAGTCTAATGGGGAGACAACATACAAACAATTCTGTTCAGCACACATACAGTATAAGTGTGTGTGTGTGTGTGTGTGTGTGTGTGTGTGTGTGATACTCCCAAACCCATGAACTCGAGCTTCACTTCCACTATTCTACAACATTCATCTGGTAAAGCAGCCACCCTCATTCCCCCAGTGTTCATCCCTTCTCCATGTCTTTATTGTCCATCCCTCCCAAAAATGTCCCACCACATCTGCCTAGATAAATCTGACTCATCCTCCAGGGCCCTGCTTGACTTCAATCTCTTCAGCAGGTTAATCCCAATCACTCTATCTTTTGGAGTCCTGAAGCATGTATGTATGCATGGATGTCTGTGTGCATAGGTACATAACATACCCATATATACACTACATAATACCTCCTAAGATCATAGATCTATAGCTGTAAGGGACCTGAGAGGCCATCTCATTTTATGGATGAGGAAACTCAGCTCAGAGAGATTCAATGTCTTGCCAAGGTCACATATTAGAGGCTAGATTTGAATCCAGTTCCTCTGACTTCTGAGCTAGTGCTCTTTCTCCACACTGCCTCCCTCTTCCCATCATTCCCTAGTCCCTTAATCAAATGATCTATGGCATTTTCTGACAGTTTTCATAGCTTCCCAATATAATTGTGAGCTCCTTGAGGACAGAGATCCTATCTTCTTTAATATATTCTGTGGTATTTAGCACAATGCTGGGCACATAGCAGATGCTCAGGACACACTTCCTGCATCTAATTGAATGGAAAGAAATAAATGTTGAATGTGGATGACTAAAATAATCCACTCCCTGCTCTGGCTGTCAAGATAGAAGAGGCTGCCTCAAGTACACATAGCCCTAATGGCTTTTTCAATAAAGCCTGCTAAATCTCCAACAAAGTTGAGTTCAGCAAACTCCTGCAGCTCCTGAAAAGGACACACATCTGCTGCCTTTTCTTCAGCTCTCATGCCCTCCTAATTGACGTGCTCTTCTTGCTCTGGTGAATGGTCCTGTTTTCAACAGGCCCTATAACATTACCGTGCATAACAACCTGTCACTATTATTCATGGCTTTCCTCCAGTCTCCATACTTTTGACACTGCCATTAAAGAGATTCAGTGTGCTTAGTAGCTCTTTAAAAAATAAATAATTGAAAGCTAAATTATATTAAACTGGGCCATTGCTGACCCCTTCACCTCAGTCCATTGCTATCTCCTTAAATGTATTCCTTCCTAAATCATATTGTAATTTGAAGATGCTGAAGTCTAAGTTTTTTGACTCAAATGTAGTTCCTTCTGATGCATAATTCATTTTCACTTTGTTCCTGGTGCTGCGCATGCAATCGTTTTTTTGGCAGCTAAATGCAGGATGAAATCAACAACTCTGTAAAGGGTGAGAAATCAGAGTGGACATCTTGGCGGAAGAAATATTAAGCATGTCACAATGTTTTGTACTCTGTCTGCTGAAATGGAGACAAAAACTTCCAGCAACCATGGATTTAATAGGAGAGAATGACATTTAAGGCTGAAAATTATCCATTGCTGATATCATGGGAAAGGGACATTTAATTAGTCTTCCCATCACAGAAGCTGATGGGTTTGAAGGTTTCTGAGCCTCAACATTTTTTATGAGTGTATTTGTGGATTTTGTTTTTCCCCTCCAAGGTGCATAAAGTTCCCTAGCCAGTGCCACTCCTACCTTCACCGAGTAACTAGGAATCCCCTAATTGGGCAGCATGGGTGATGTTACAACTGAGAAAAATTCTCCCAAACACATCAAAATATCTACTGGGACTAATAGAGGTATCTAACAGCATACAGGGTTTTCACTACAAGAAGGGATTTGGATGGATGGAAAATTTTGGGCTTGAGATGCTAAAGCAACAAAGAAAGCTAAGCTGGCTTTGGGCTTCACTAACTTAAAGTGCTACTGTCTTTTTGACACAATGTTCAAGAGACAGCACTTGCTATAATTTTGACTAGACAAAGGTTGTATTTTGTGCCTTTTCATCTGGCCTCTTAATACTCATCTCGCTCTTGTATTTTCTGATATCTTTGTCCTATACCCAAATATCTACCTCATATCACATTTTCCTATCTGTTGACCCAGATAGATGAAAAAGTTGGAAAGCTAGCCTTGTTGTCATTAACTGAGACGAGGTAAAGATGTTGCTACCCACCCCAAATGGATTATTTGTAGTAATAGGGGAGTGTATGATGCCAAATAGCAAAAGGAGTAAGGCATCCCCATACATGAGAGGTAGTATGCCTAGTGGACAGACACCTGGCTTCAGAGTCAGACAGACCTGATTTCAAATTAGAAACAAACTGGCTATGTGACTCAGGGTAAATCACTTAATATCTCATACAACTCTCTAAAAAACAAACAAAAAAAACCCCCATAAGCTGCTAAAGAGATTCTAATCTGTGTTGGGAGAGAATGTTGCCTTACTGGGAGTTTTATATGTCAATAAAGTCACGGGTCCATTTTTATTTATTTATTTTTTTTAGCAAAAATACTAGGAAAAACAGCAAGGAAAAAAATAATTTGGGATAGTATTCAAGTATATAGGCATATTTTGTTCTTTGGGGTAATTGTTACATTGGGGAACATCTGAGATCCAATTGAAGGAACCTCCCGCATTCCCCCACTAGGCTCACAAACATACTAAGGAGAAAGTAGAAGGTAGAGGATTTAATTTACTTTTGTTTTAGCTTTTCAAGTGCAGTAGCCAGCACATTTTATCCTCAGACTGTTTCCTAGCACCTTTTTTCTCATGTTGAATTGGTCTTGAGTCCCTGTCACGGATTGGCTGAGCTGTCAATTAACAAACATCTGGGTAGCCCGGTCCAGGACAAGAACCAATTAATGCCACACTCACATGTCCTAATGTTGCTACTAAGGTAAGTGACAAAGGCAAAGAATGAGTTTAGTAACTTACTAAGACTCCCTTGGTAGCACAACTTGAGGGAAAGGGGTTAGAAGAATGGGGTGGGGGAAGGAGGGAGGTCATAGCAAGCATGCATGTCTACATGGGGATTTTGTGGAACTCTTCAAATCACAAGCCTGAAGCAGCCTCCTACACAGGCTATTTGTAAGACTGGCCACGCTGTTTTGCTCTGCCCCTTTCTGGACACCTTGGTACTGGACAGCTAAAGACAAATTTTAGGAAATAAAGAGAAAAACAACCAGAAAGGTTAAGTGGCTGGAGGGACAACTTGATCAGGACTGATTAAACAAATAAATCTTTGTAGCTTGACTCAAGGACAGCCAGGCCAAAGAGGGACAGAATGTCCTTTTCCTCTGACACGTATTTGGAGAGTGACAACTTTGAGGTGGGAGAGATTTATGGGGTTCAGGAGTGGCTATGGGATAAAATTTAAACAATCAATCAGCATGTCTTCACTGAGTACCTACTGTGTGCTGGATTCTGTGATTAGTCCTTTGGGGATACAAGAGAAGATATGTGCTAAAGGAAGGAAGGAATTTGCCACAGTTACTGACACCTCAGAGTTCTGTTAAAATATATGATCACAAAATTACAGAGCTAGAAGCGGGCTCATATTAGCTACTCTGGCTTCCTCATTTTGTTAATGTGGAAACTGAAGATTAGAGAGAGGAGTATCCTTTCCTAAAGTAACCTTAGTGGTACAATTGAGACTAGGACCCATCTACTGATTGCTAACCTATTTTTTTTTTCCCACCACGGTTCTTAGAATTACGAGCAAACGAGAACTTTTTGTAAATTATAACGGTCTTTTTTAACTAATATGTCAGAGGGTCAGAGTCTCTAGTGATAGAGGGAACTTCTTTTACAAACTGTCTTAATCAGTTTAAGATGGACTTTACTTAAAGTTGGTCCATCTAGTCTGGTCACTATTTTACTCAAAAAGTTTTCTGTGTTGCTGCTCTCCTGCTTGTTGGGTAAAATTTTAACTTTTTTCTTTTTTTTGACATTTAAAGACCTTCAGAAGCTGGGGCTACACTTCCTATTTAGCCTTTTATCCATATGCTTCTCCATTTGTGTTATGTATCAACCACATATGACAACTATCTGTCCCCTAAACATACCTGAAATTTCTCATCTCTCTGCCTTGACTTATGTTCCTCCTTATACCTGGAATATGGTTCCTTCCTTCCTCCCTCCCCTTCCTTCTCAAGTTCCTAATATTCCTTTAAAGACCAACTTCAGTACCACCTTCTCTATTAAGTTTTCACTATTCCTACAGACAACAATTACCTTCTCCCTCTAACCTCAAAAATAGCACTTTCTTAATAATTTTCTAAAGCCCTTATCATGTAAAATATTCCTTTCCTATGTTTCTGTCTTATTCCCCTGCTAGATTATGAGCCACATGAGGGTAGATACTTTGTCTTAACCAGCTATCTCCTGTAGTATTCTGCACACCATAGACCCTTAGTAAATCACAGGGCTCTAATATTTAGAACTAGAAGGAACTTTGGTGATGACGTAGTCCAATCCCCTCATTTTGTCAATGAAGAATTTGGGCCCAAAGAGGTTAAGCTCTTTGCTAAACAAAGAAGGAAAGGGAGTTGGACTATGAACATAGTTCTTCTGACTATATATTTGGGGTTCATTTAGGAGCTACTTGGTTCTTTCTCAAGCAGGTACCTGACAGAGAAGGACCTATGCAGAACTCAGAAAACAAAAATAACCACCACAACCACCAACAAAAAAGGAATCTAGTGGGATATGTGATGCATCCCTCTTTAAAACCTGTCATGGAAGCATCAAAATCGAAGCAGATTAGGAGGAGAAGAAGGCAAATATATGAAATGCAATCTACATCAGTGGGCTTTGACAGCTGTGATATTATAGGCTGAATTAATGTTCCATAAATATACACTGGCCATCTCCATTACAGTAACGTCAGCTTTCATTGGCAGTAGAACAGGTGCCTATATGGTAAACTACATCTGACTCCTGAGCAGTGCAATTGAGCGAGGAGTTTTCCCATGTACAGATATTAATTACTCTTCCCTCAAACATAGTAAAATTTCAGTTCTCCAATGGGGAGCCGTGTGTGTGTGTGTGTGCGTGTGTGTAGTCATATATACACTTTACAATCCAGACAACAAGCCTTCTCTGTTTCTCTTAATCTACCTGTGATGTTCTTTTTCCTTACCCCAACTCTTTGTATTATTAGATTCCTTCACAGTTTAATTCAATATCAGTTCCTATATGAAGTTTTTTCCCCTCATAACCCCAAATGGTAGTATTTCTCCTCTTAAATTAACTTGTATTTTTTTTTGTACATATGTCCTATATAACTACATGTGATACCAGGTCATTCTCCTTCCTTTTTAAAAGAGTTTGGTACCTGGCTCTCGGCATCCCTCTCCATTTTAATTCCTGCCCTCATATTAGGAGACTTGACCATATGTGTTAATGTTTCTTCAAATAACTAATCTTCCTCTATACTCAATCTACTCGGCTCCCATACCCTACTTTTCCACTTCAGCTATACACAGAGATGGTCACATCCTTGCTCTTGCTATAACTAATACGTGTTCTACTTCTATGACCTAGAACATAGAAATTTCTTAATTGGATCATTTTCTCTCACCCTATGCCTAAAACTATTCGTCAACCTCACTATGACCTACAATCTCTCTAGCTTTCATTAGTTTGCCAGGCTAACACCATCACCCCAATCTGATTATACTTTGTTTCCTTCCTAATTATGACCTTTAGTAAACTAGGTCAACTCTGTACTATCCTCTGCTCTCTCTCTTTGCTTTCTTGTCTTATTTCCCCTCATGCCTTGTCAAACCATAAATGGACTATTATTGCCATCTCTCTCTTATATTCCAAAAAATAGGCTACTGAACAAAGCTGGAGGAATTCATATAACTGTGATGAATCCACTAAAAAATTGTGTCATTTAATTTCAATTGGGTTCTCTTTTTGTAGTAAAGCAATCCTTTCAGTCTCTAATTGCTTCTTTGTTGAATTCTCCACAAAGACTATTCTAAAACTCTTTAGGCCTTTCAATGTATCTCCTCTCACTTTCTCAGCTACATTTATTACTTCATGGCTTATCAACAAAATTAAGGCCATTCTCTGAGACTTTCCACTTCTCTCATCCTCCTCCTCATTTCATAATACAATAACACCAACTGCTTGGATCCTTGATCTAAGCAATACCTTCTCATCTTCTCCAGAAGATTGACTTCACTATTATTCTGATCTGCCTCTCTAATCCACTCAGTTGCATAAATTCAGTAAGGGTCATATTCCCACTCAGGTCCTATATATTTTGTCTTCTCCAATTAGAATTTAAGTTCCTCGAGGGCATGAACTATCTTAGCTTTGGTATTTCCATCCGTGGCCCTTAGCACGTTGTCTGGAACATAGGAAATGATAGATTTTCATTCATTCACATATTTTTAAATTCTATTTCTTACATAATTCCTAGTTATGATGCACTTTATGCTTAACCACTACTTGTTTCTCTGTTGTCTTTTTCCCCATTGTCTTTTGAGTGATCTACAACTTTATCCTTCTAAGACTGTGATATTTCAACAGCAATTTCTTTGTTTTATATACTGTTGATGTCATAATCCTTTTAAAAATGTACATACCTTTTGAAGGAGAATCATATCAAGTTCCTAACACTTCTATGTAAATGAGCTCAGTATAACTTTCCTCTAGGACTGGAAGGAACTACAGTTTTATGATAAGCTATGGTAACCTGGACAAAGGTTTTACCCTTCTAGTTGAAAGAAAGAAAAGGTAATAGAATACAGTGACAGTAGTAGTGGTAAGGACTAAGTGTCTTCCCTTTTCCTCTTACCTTCTTCTGGTGTTGATCAAGATTTTTAAAAAATGATTATTTTACTATATAAACTACTCTGAAAATACTGCACATGTCTCAAATATGCAGGGACAAGAATGCCACCTACTCTAAAAGGGTGGTAGAAATGACAGAGAGAGAAAATGTAATTATCCAACTTGGAATTTCTCCAGGCCAGATTCACCTGATCAGAGACATTAGAGAAAATGCATTACACTTCAAAAAAGAGTCTCCTGCTGAACTTACTGAATGAGAATAATATTATATTGCCAATGGTTCTGGTAAATAAAAAGCATCATTAACAAGAATACAATGCAAAGAGCATACTGAAATGACATACTGTAGGCATGATGGTGCATCAAAACTAGGAAGCCAGCTTTTGGAAATGGGATGGAGCACTGGAGGAACAAACAACGATGATTAAAAAATTCTGTACTGAAGCAGACGATACTTTAATTTCTTCCCACAGAAAGTTTATTCCTTATTTTTCAGAAATGATACCACTAGTAGAAGCTGTTCTATTCCAGAAATGGGAAGTACTTTAGGCATGGAAAAACATGTGATATTTTATACCATGGCCAAATGGAAGCATTCACTCCAAGAGACTAAACAGTGAACACATTTGCAGAGACTGATTGGTGGAGGAACAGGGCTGGCAAATCCATAAAATGGGCATATTCTGTGCCTGGGCCAAACTGGATTGTCTTCTTCCCCCTGAATATGGCAGGTATTCTTTTCTCTGCATCTTTGCCAATGCTGTTTCTGTTCTACAGAAGGTATCATATTTTCCTGTTGGTTTCATACCTATCTTTCAAAACCTAGCTATAATTCCACCTTCGTCCTGAAGTTTTTCTTGCTCCTCCTTTCCTCTACATTAAACATCAAACTTCCCCCTTTGGGCTCACATAGCACTTCATTTTGCCATCTCTTCAATATGCTTATCTTATATTACTGTATAATTATCTGTGTATAATTTTTATCCCCTTACTAGACTGATAAACTCCAGGAGTGGGGAGATCTTGTCTCAACTCTGTATCTCCTTAAAGTTCAGTGAGTGGTAGAAATATAATGGGTTTTTTGGCTAGAATTTAATTGAATAAAGCATAATAATCAAATTTCCACAAATGGTGGTAATATGAAGGAGTTGAAAACTGTCACAGGGTTGTGGGGTTGATCAGACTCAAGGATACCGGCAGATGCTAGTTTGGCAAATGAGGCTGGAAAGTAAGGTGAAGCCATATTGTGGAAGATCTTGAATGCAAGGCTAAGGAATTTGTCTTTTACTATATAGGGATTCGAGAGGCACTGATGCTTGTTGGATGGGGAAAGGGCATGCCAAGATCTGTGCTTTAGGAAGATTAATGTGACAGCTGGTCAAATGGCCAGGCATGGCATTGGTTAGTCATGAAAAGGTTATAATATGAATAACCTGAAGTAACACTCACATCTACATGACTGATCACAGACTTACTAGAAACAAAATAGTAGATGAAAGAAGAAAATGAGAAAGAAGAGACTGGAGGCAGGGAGGCTAATTCAGAGGCTTTTACAATAGTCCTCACAAGACATGGCAAGGACTTGAACAGCAGCAGAATATGACTAAAGTGCAGAAAAATGCAGTGGATTAGAGAATATGGTATCAAAGATCCTGGCAACTAATAATGTAGGGTGTGGGAGAGGGAAGAGGAAAAGGCAACCCCAAGAACTTGGGCCTGGGTAATTGAAACAAGATAGATACATAGAATAATAGAAACAAGAAAACTGGGAACAGAGACAGGTTCTGTGAGTCCGATTGTGTATATGTGGGTGAGGGCAGTCTGGCAGAGGAGTGGGGCAAGATAATGAATTCAGTTTTAAATATTTGGAGTTAAGAGGTATCCATCAGACATCTAGGTGGTGAAGTACAGCAGATAGTTGGAAATGAAAGGTTAGAGCTCAAAATAGAGACAGATTTGCAAATACAGATTGGAGAGTCATCCAAAAAGAGATGATAGTTGGAACTATGACAGTGGATTAAATAACCTGTGGAGTGTAGGGACAGAAGAAGAAAGAACATGACCAAAGACATAAACTTAGACAATATACAGAGAGAGGATAGTAGGAGAAAAATGAACCTGGAAAGGGACTAAAAGGGAAGGATCAAAAGATCAGATAGAAACCAGGAGAAAGAAAGGGGGGAAAAAACAAGAAGGAGGCAGTGGTCACAGACTCAAGTGCTTCAGAAAGGTTGAAGAGGATGAAGAACAGAGAAAAGTCCCCTGAATTTGCCATTTAAGGAATCACCTCTCCAAGTGAATGCTGCGGCTGAAGCAAGAGCTAAAGGAACTTGCAGGAGGGAGAGATTATTATAGGTTATAGCAGTCCCAGAAGATTACATAGAAAGTAAGAACCTTCGCCAGTCTTGGAGCAATAGATGGATTCACGTATGTGGGGGGAAAACCTCTCAATGAAGTCTCCCTGTGAATATTTTAAAATCTTGGGCAGGGAAGTATTTCTCCAGAAATATTTACTGTACCTAGAGAACATCATGGGAAGTTTCAACCAATTTAGAAAGACCATATAGTTGAAACTGCTACAAAAATCCATGGAAAGTCAGAAGGGAAAACAGCTAGATGGCTATTCACTTAGTTATATGAAGCATAAGGCCTTCTGGGACTTCTTAATCTAATCAGAACTGACTAAGATAGTCAACCTTGGTATAGCTATGAAAACAGCATGGACATTCTGCTTAAACACGGTGGGAAAAGACGGCTTGTAATGTTCCATAAACTTAAGTTTGGCAAGAAATCTTGAAAGTCCAGTCTAATGCTACTCAAGCAGAATGCTGTCCCTAGGAGGACCCCACCACTTACATGCTTATTTATGGAAAAACCAAGTAACTGCAAACAGCAATCTTGTCATTTAAGTCACAGGAGGATGGACAAACTGAGGTTTCTTTTTTTTTTTTGCTTTTTGGAGGGCAATTGGGGGTTAAGTGACTTGCCCAAGGTCACATGGCTAGTTTTTGTGTTAAGTGTCTGAGGCTGAATTTGAACTCAGGTCCTCCTGACTCCAGGGCTGGTGCTCTATTCACTGTGCCACCTAGCCGCCCTCAAACTGAGGTTTCTTATGGAGGAAGGAGAATTCTATCAAATTGTCCTTGTGGTGCAGGAGAGGAATTAGATGGTAGGTTGATGATATGTATATGAACCTCCCAACTCTGACTCCTGTTAAGAGTTTGCCATCTCAGTCACCTCCCAGTCCATCTTGTGCTTCCCAGTTATCTCCCTAAAAGCGCCTATATGCCATCAGGATAGAGCCAAACATTCAGGGGAAAGACAATGCTATTGTTCCCATTTACCATACTCCTGAAAAGCCACTTGTTATGCCAATGCATAGATACCAAATTTCCTAACACCCTGTAAATATATAAAAGAAAAGGTCTCAGCTCCTTTCTTCAGGCCAAGCTGCCAAATCCTATCTCCTACATGCCCATTGTCTATTAAGTGCTATGGACTGAACAATCATAGTTTTTCAACTCAAGTGAAGAAGAAATAGAGTTGTGTTTTTTTTCTTTTCCTGTTAATGTAAACTCTGTTTTGTCAAGTTGTAGGCACACTCAGTTTGACAATGTCACAATGCAAAAAGCTGTATCAACAGGGACACGTTAAAAATCACTCCTGCCCAACAAAAGGACCCATATTTAGCTCTCCTCTGTTACAAACATTGTCTTTGCAGAGTTCTCTCTGCTTTGTATAGAATTGCTTTCCCTGGCTTTCTCCCAGACACAAAGCTGAATCTCCTGTCCCAAATGTTACGTCTGTATTTATCTCTCTATTGGTACTCAGAGTTAAAGAGGTATGAGTGGGCAGAAGGAATAAGTGGACAGAAGCCGGCAGATTTGGACCACTTCCACTAGGCAGGTTGGAGAGAAGAACCCTATGATGCCAGGCCTTTGGGCAAAGTTCCCAGGGGCACCAGGCCGTTTTCTCCAGCCCCTTCTCCCCATCTCTGGCATATTAATTCATTTATGCATAATTGATTTGAAGGTCAGTTACTCAGAATTCTCCACTCTCCATTTCAAAATTGAAATTATGAATTTATCCTTTTACATTTCATTGTATACACAGAAATAACCTTCCTCCCTCCTCCTACCCCTCCAATCTATTGGTTTTCCCAGAAAGCCACAATTAATGGAAAACGGCAACAACAGTATAATAACATAGGGATTGTTAGAATTGACTCAAGAAATGTGGAGTCAGTTTCCAAGAGGGAACATAGGAATCAGTGAATAGCATCCAAACCTACAGCATCGACAACAGAAGGTGACACTAACTACTGTGCATATGTTAGAGTATGTCGGAATACCACAGTTGAAAGAGATATTTTTGGAAAACTAGAGATTTTGAATTCCATAGTGAACAATAATAAGCATCTTTGGTATAAGAGTAGAGACTTCTTAATTCTTTGTTTTTGAACCCCTCAAGCCTAGAAAAGTATTTCCACATAGTAGATAGAAACTTAATTAATACTCCTTGCTGACTGATTGATTGACTGATTGATAGGAGATGGGGATGAAAGTTTGTTTGAATTGCAATCTGGTAGAACCTGGATTTGAATCTCCTGTTCTGACATTCAATGTCTACGGAAACTTGGGCATTTGTTATTTTACCTTCCTTAAGTTTCATTTTCTCATTTGTAAAAATAAGGATGATAATACTCCTCATGTCAAACTCCAAGGGTTGTTATGACAAAAAAATTTTGAAAACACTTCAGTACCATATATATGTCAGTTACTATTATTGCATAACACTTAACAGCAAACAGCAATCTTGTTGTTGAAGTTACAGGAGGACAGACAACCTGAGGTGTCTTAGGGAGGAAGTACAGTCCCATCAAATTTGTCCTTGTGGTGCAGGAGATACTGAGGTTCATAGGGTTATTTGTGCAGAAAGTATGTTCTGTTGAATTTCATAGATTAACGGACATGTGGGAATAGGAAAGCCCTTAGAGATTCTCTATTCCAAGAAATCTGGGTTCTCTGAACTTAAGAAAAATGACAAATGCATTTCAAAATAATTGGTTTCCTATGTAATCCTATCTGTTTCATGAATTTAAAAACAGTATTTTAAAAAAGATTCCATGGGCTTCAACAAACTGCTGGGGTGGGGGCGTTCCTTAGACATACAAAAAGGTTGAGAAACCTTGTTCTAGTTGGAACCCTCTTATTAGGAGATATTGAAGCTCAGAAAAGTAAAGGAACAATTGAATTCTGAGAAATGACCAAAGTAATTCACCTGATTCCTTCCGGAAATTACTGGGCACCTATCGTGTAGATTCTACATTGTAGAAGGAATCCCAGGTTAGGGAAGATTGAAAAACAAAAACAAAACAAAACAAAAAAAAAACCAAAGCAAAAGCAAGGTCCCTTATAGGCAAAGAAAAATGAACAGGAAAGTCATTCCAGATTGAAAAGAACCGATACACAGAAACCAGCACAGACCACGTTATGCATATCGGAGGAAACAATGTCATCATTTTCACCAGATCTGCTCTGTTGGACGTGGCTGCAATATAATTGTGAAAATCCTTTCTGGATCCTTCATTCTCGAAGCTCAGGGCAGGATACTCCCCGTGGTGAATCGCCAAGTCATTTGTTTACTCAACTTTTTACTAACAAGGCTAACTCTAATCCTCGCTGGGGAACCTCTGCCTCAAGCCCCCACCAACAATAAAACTAGGGATTACTAGGGAGAACACTCAAATTGACGGGGAGTGTGATGTTCTGGGGCCAGAGGAACTCCCCTATACTTCCAAGGGGATGGTGGGAATCAGAAGTGAACTCTTTGAGGTCATCTGGTTGACAACTAGTCATTTGTTAACACTTTAAAAGAAGAAAATACACCTCCCACAAGGCTATCAAAGTATATTACCAAGGATACTTAGTAACTTCTCTTTGGCCACATGAGGATACAAAGGACTGTCCATATTAGGAGAACTAAAATTTGACCAATCCCATCTAGTCTGATTGCAAAAATCTGGACAGTTGGGATACTCCATTATGGCTTGACTGTGGCTCACGTCTCCCCAACACAAGAATACTACCTGGGAAACAGCAAGTGCATTAAGATTAATTTCACTTGGGGATGGTTGAGAATTCCTTAGCAACATTCCCTTAGGTTAGGATAACTGGAAGCATACTGAAGGAATCATAAAGATCAGGGCTCCATGTTTGTTTGGGACTGGCCAGATGATCACATTGTCCCTTCTCTCCAAGGAGCCCTAGGCAACCAGAAGGATGTTTGGAGACTGGAGGCAAGTAAGTGTCCTGATTTCCCAAGTGTAGAAGGTTATTCAGGGAAGCGTCAGTGACTGTGAGTATGAGAAAGCCCTCAGAAAAATATCCAGATGCTTTTCCTTGACTCATCATTCTCCTTTTGGCTTCCCAGGAGATTTTCTCTTTCTGGGGCATGGATAGATTTTGATAAGACAAGGGTTTTCTGACATACCTTCAACTGAAGTCTCTGGATATCCTGCCTCTGACATGCTTCAGGTTGCCTTGCAAGCTGATTACCTATAAGAAAAGTGTTCTCATTCACTGCTCCCCAGTAGATTTTACAGGCAGGGAAGTTTGATCTATTCTTGATTTTGCAGTTATATTAGATGAAATGTCCCTGTAAGCTAATTACTTTGGCAACCAAGGGGCACCATATATTCTCAGGTAACCACAGGGACACCTTAATAGTGTGTGTTAAGCAATGTGTACAGAAGGGGTTAAAAGCTACACAGAGAGCAGTAGAGCCTGAGGGGAAAGACACTGCAGGTGGGTGGTTAACAAGGTACTAATTGGGTAACTGGGCAGGAAGAAAAGCCAGCACAAAAGCTGGTCAACAGGCTTGTGTGGAAACTCCAGCAGTTCCCCAGTGCTGAGCCCTTGTGGAGTTGAAATGAAGACAAGTTGAATTTGGAGTCTATTTTTTCCTGTGATCTTTGCTAGAAACTGCAAGTGGGGACTTAACAGCTTTCCAGCCTACTGTTGCTTTATTTCAGTTATCATTGTTTTGAATGAGCAAACTGTTAGCATTCTGGAGGCCTAGTCTGGGTGTTTTGCCTGCAGACAGGGCTGTACATCAATTTTTTCCCCATGCATATTATTATCTATTTTATTCTCTTAAAAAAATCTATCCTTAATATTCCCAAGGGAAGCTAAGTGACTCAGCCTAGTGTCTATCTTGAAATAGCAATGCTTCATGTCTCACCTAAGTTTCTATTGCTGTAATGGCAAATCCTGTATTTTTCTTGTTATTTTAAGTGAAAAAAAAAAGTCTGCCATTTTTTTCTTTCTCTTCAGTATTGTTTCATGGTGAATTTGTTTTCTTAAACAAATACTATACACTGTTTCTTTAAATGCTAGTCTTTTGAATGTTAGTGTTTGACCCCGTTACAGAGAGAATCACAAGCCTAATGGACATCTTTTATATATAAGTTGTAGGCAGCTAGGTGATGTAGTAGATAGAATGCCAGACCTGAGTCAGAAAGACCTGAGTTTGAGTTCTAACTCAGACACAAACCAGGTATGAGTTAGATGACATCTCCTGACCTCAGTTTTCTCAACAATAAAATGGGGGCCATAGTATCACCTCCCTCAGAAGAGCTGTGAGGGTGAAATCAGAATCCATGTAAAGTTCTTCAGAAACCTGAAAGTTTCATATAAATGGTACCTATTATTACTGTCTTTTAGGTATCGCTGAATGAGGTATTATGAAAGAGAAAAAGAAATAGAAGGTATGGTGTATGACTTCATGAACTTAAGATGATATTAAATATCAAAACACACATGAAAACAGAAAAATTAGGGGCTAAACTTCGTGGAGAGAGAAACATCAATGTGGCTTGGAGGCAGAGGTTTCCTAGAGGAGACAGGCAAGAATTGAAGGGCAAAATAGAAGGCATTTCAGGGGTGGAGAGGGTTCAACACAAGAGCAAGGAATATGTGATCTGGTACTGGCAGGCAGTATTGCATGGATACAGCAGAAAAAAAGATTAGCAAGGTAGAGTGAAGGAAGAATATGGAGGAGTTTTGACATCAGACAGAGGAGTTTAGACTGGACCTGGCATTCGGGAGGGAAACCATGGAGGTCCTTGAGGATGGGTGAGGATTTTACTTGATGAAATCAATAATTTTGGAAGATTAGAGTGGCTGTGGTTTGTAAAAACAACATATTGCTTTCTTTCTTACAGACCTCAAGCTATTTTCATCATTCACCAGCAAAAATATTAAAATATGAAAAACAGAAAATGGAAAACAATCACACTGACTTGCCTTTGAGATGAGATGAGCCAAGGGATAACAGTGTTAAAGGATTAATGGTGGAGAGTTAGATAATGTTCAGAATCTTACTATGTTAGTCCCAGAGGCAGGGCTATTTCCTTTGGTAAGGGAAAATCGCACAAAAGAAACACAGTTACTCAAATGAAAACATCATCAACTTCCTTATGCAAACCACCCGTTGTGAAGCACAGAAGTAATGTTGTTTAATGAAAGGAGCAAAGGACTTGCAGGTCAGGGAACCGGGTTCTAGTTTTCTGTTTGTTGCTAATTACAAACTAGGTGGCACAGAGGATAGAGTACTGGACCTGGAGTCAGGAAGACCCCAGGTCAAATCCAGGCTCTGAGCCATGTGACCCTGGGCAAGTCACTTAACTTCTCTGCCTCAGTTTCCTCCACTATAAAATGGGTCTAACAATACCAGGCATCTCCCAGGGTTGTACCTTCTGGGGTTGTCCAGAGGATCATTTGGCACAGAGTAGGTACCTATTAAGTGCCTGTTCTCTTCTCCCCCTCCCCTGTGGGCAAGTCATTTCCCAGTAGTGCCTCAGTTCTCTACAAAAGCAGGGAGTTGGGAGTAGGTGACTTCTAAGGTGCCTTCTAGATCTTCTATGATTCTAGGTAGGTTGTGAAATTTCTATAGGGTTATATTGAGATGTAACAGGAATGGATTTTTAAAAAAAAAGAAAGAAAGAAAGGACTTTAAAAGGCACCAGATTAATGGAATGCAAATCACAGTGACAGCACTCTTACTTTAAAGAAATTACCTGGTTTGGGTTGATTTTTTGTAAGGAGCAGAATCATGATTCTTAAAGGAATTTGCAAAACCAAAATTTCAATTCCTGAAATGTCTTCCTCCACCCACCTCCATTCAAGTTGCAACTCTGGGAGAAGAAGAAACTTTTGAAAGGGCTGCAGCTCCAAATGAGCCTCAAACATCAAGTTTTAGAGTTGAAAGACATTTTACCACATTTTAACAATAGCTCCGCTAATGCTTTAGCAATTCATTGAGATCAGCGATTCCTTGAGTTTAGCTACAGAAAAGTTCAACTCCTGAATAAAACTGGCTGGTACAAATTTCATATAAAAATAGAGCTATTTGGCAGGATTCATGCCTTAGTCCTTCAGATTTCCATTTTCTACTTCTTAATGGACGATGCCATCAGGCAAAACTGACATTTATGTAAGGTGAACACACACCCATCTTTATTTCTATAGACTACCCTTCATTAATTCCTTTCTTTGATATGAGCCAGAGCTGGGACGTCAGACTTTTCAGACCCTACTGTCCCTTCCCCAGTCCCTCTTTCATTTTCTCTCCTCTTTTCTCTGTTCAATCTACATTCCTCCCACCCTAACCCCCCAACCCTCCCAAGCCAGGCAATTCTTCTACATAACCGTGAAAAAACACTTGAATGTCTATAGTGGCTGTGTCTCTTCCAAGAACCCCCTTTTGTATCCCCAATTCATTGCTTCTAAGAACTTGTCTTAGATCTGGGCAGAAGAGTATATAGGAATTACATATTGTACTGCATCTCCATTAGTGGGGATGAGTTGCACTGAGAACCACCCCTCTTGCTCCCCTTTTAGCCAGTGACACGCATTTGAAACATGATAGATAGGAGCATTTGGTGTAGTTTGTGATTTAGGGGATGATTTTTAAATCACAATTGTGATTCAAATACATTTTTGTTGTTCTTAGGTCTTTTTCAGTCCTTTCTGACCCCATCTGGGGTTCTCTTGGCAAAGATACTGGAATGTTTTGTCATTTCCTTCTTCCCCCCCCCCCCTCCCATTTTACAGATGAGAAACTGAAGCAGAGTTAAGTGACTTGCCCAGGGTCATACAGCTAGGAAGTATCTGAGGCCACATTTGAACTCAGGAAGATCAATCCTCCTTAAGTCATGCCACTCTCATAGTACCACTTTGTGGTCTTGGACTTAGAGATTTCTGATCTCATTCTCCAATTCATACTAAAATTTTTCAATGTTAACTTTGAAAGGTGGCAAATGAAAATGAGCTAGAGCCTTTCTCTTTCATACTAACCTGGATGATTTCCCCCCTTTACCATTTAAGAACAAACTATTACTTTCAAGACCACTCGCTTACTATTGTTGCCTATCTCCTGCCCACTCATATTTAGCAAATTTTACATCTTTTCATTGATTTTAGTGTTGTTTGTCTAAGAATTCAAACTCTTAGAAGGCAGAATCTCATCTAGGCACTGAATCCTTGTATTTTATGAGGAGGAGGTGAAGAAAAGTAGAAGATATTCTAAAACACTTATTGTCTATACCTCCTTCTAAGCCTGACATTTATGACTGGAATCAAGAAAACCAGTTTTCATTTTTTTCTTCCTGCCAGACAGATTTGATATTTAGTATTCATCAGAAACAACAGCTGGGTTTTAATGATTCAATAGAATGTTTCTTAATCTTGAGTTTAACAAAAATTCTATGAGTCTGTCTTCTATCCTTTCTCCCCCCAGGAAATTGCCAACTATGTTTCAGAGTCATTGATAACTCCATCCCCACCCAATCATGCAATAGCGATGGCCTATCACCAAGTGAAAAATTTTAAGCTTTCTTTAATCCCTACAGGACTGGTGTTATATTTGGTTTGCCCCTTGTGTTGTTTTTGTTTCATTTCTCCCTCAGAGAAATAGAGGAAAACAGGAAGGACAAAGAATGTTTAGAAGGGTCAATCCTGAATGAGAGGAGAATGCCTAAGCAGCTGCCATGTTGTACTGTGGAGCTAAGAGGAAGAGACCTGAGAAGCTGCATTGTATAAAAGTTACTGCTCTGTGTCTGCTGAAAAAGAGGGGGAGGGCGATGTAACACACCAACATCACAATGGAAGTGCTTCGTTTCCAAGGATGTCAAGGCTTTTAAATGCAGGTCACTCCAAATCAATCCACACTGCACTCCCCCCAAATAAAGAGAACACTAAAACAGCCCTCCATGTAATTTATTCTTTCAGAGCTTGTGGCAGAAAGAGCTTTTCTAAACCTTTAAGCTCTGAGTAGTTTTATTTTTTTTTTCCAACTGTATATCCCACTTACTTAACCTGCAGTTTCTATTTTTAGTTTTCTCCTCCTGATGAAACCTCTGTAGATCATGAGGATAACATTCTCTGGGCAAGATTAGCCCACATGTTTCTGAGATCTGCTTCCTGTTGAGCCTTCTCTTGACTTATTTTTTTCCCCTTCTTTCTTTCTTTTTCTATGAATTTTGATAGTCTTTGTGGTGCCTAAATGCCTGAAAAAGTTTTTAAAATACAATTTCTGAGATGTGTATACTCTCAAGGTAAGGAGACAGATTCTCTGGCCTTATAGTGTATGAATTCTTTCCCATGAAGACTGTTGGGTAGGGAATAAAAAGTGAAGAATAAGAATAAAATCTTTTATCAGTCATTTAGGGAATACTTAGGTCTACCATATTTTTTTTAAATCATTGACTTGTTTATTTACTTTTAGTTTAGAAGATTAAGTTCCACAATCCCTTGAGTTTCAAATTTTCTCCCCTCCTTTCCTTCCCCCTCCCCCATAGTGGCATGCAATCATGTATAGGATGTGCAGATACAACCCCAAAAGTGATATTACTGGGTCAAAGGGTATGCAATTATTTATAGCCCTTTGGGCATAGTTCCAGATTGCTCTCCAGAATGGTTGTATCAGTCACAGCTTCACCAACAATGCATTAGTGTTCCAATTTTTCCACATCCTCTCCAGCACTTGTCATTTTCCAGTTTTGTCATCTTAGTCAATCTAACTGGTGAGATGTGGTACCTCAGAGTTGTTTTGATTTGCATTTCTCAAATCAATAGTGATTTAGAGCTGAAACGGACACCGAATAAGAAGAAACAGAGATAGCCAGATTGAACGAATTAAGGAGCATTTATTAGCTGGCCGGCGACAACCCCAGAGTCTAGCCCCAGGATCTGCCCCGAGCGGCTGTGTAAGCAGGGTATTTAAAGGCAAAAACCACACACATATCAGGAAACCACAAACATATCAGAAAGAAAAAAATCAGGGTACAGACTTGCATAAACATCCTGTATCTGGTGTTTTGCTAGGGGCCCCAAGTCCTTCCTGTTCCTTTTGTGGGGGCGCGGTTTCCTGGAACTTGGGCCAAGTTGGCCCCTTCACTTCACTCCCCCGTTTTAGGTCATACAGAGGATTCGTCCTCCATGGTCAATGGCAAGTAGGACAGGCAGACAGTGAATAATTTGGTTGCATCCAACCAAGCTCAGCTGCCTGACAAGACAGGGACCCACAGTTAGACCTAGAAGTAGGAACAATAGGGGACCAGAGATGGCCGAGAGGAGTGTGGTAAGCCATGGGGACCACTCAAAAGGGATTGATATGAATGCCAAGCAGTGTCCCTCTCATCCAGCCGTTTGCGTAGTGCGGCCAAGGATTCCCTAATGACCCCGGATCGGTTGGCATAAAAACAGCAAGTTTTGCCAAGTGCCATGCACAGGCCCCCCTGTTTTAGGAACAGGAGATCCAGTCCACAGCGGTTCTGTAATATTACCTCTGCCAAAGAATCCAGGGAGGTCTCTAAGTGTGACACCATCCTTTGCAGGGAGAGGAGATTGGTGTCAACTTGGGCAAGACTCCCTGCCCGTTCCCTGCCTTGTAGCCTCTGGGAGGCCACAACATAGCTGATGAGGGTAACATCACTGGAGCCCCCGGACTTCAGGGGAATGTGTTGGACCCAGAAATGCTCCAGCATGTCAAAGACTGTCAGGAACCAGAGGCACTGCACCTGGCAGTGACCATCCTTATTCAGGGATAGATGAAGGTGCTTGGCCCTGCCCTGGAAGTTGAACGTGAGGACATATTACCCACTCCTCGTCTCACTTTGACATACCAGGAAGACACCATGGCTGCCAGCATCCCCCGCCAACACTAGCTGGGCAGCCTTGAGGCGGGAGAGGGTCCCATGGAACCAAGGGTACTCTGAAAGGGGATGGTCACCATCACCATCTGAAACCCCCTGGACTGGAGTGTCCGGAGGGGGGTGAGGGTCTAGTGGGGGGTAAGTTGTCCCCACTGGGGGCCCCTCTTCAATAGGGATTCAGGGGGGCAACTCTGGGGGCAGTAGTTCCATTGAATCAAAATGGGAGGCAGCAACAAAAGCAGAGCTGGGGAAGACAGAAGCTGAGGGATGATCAGAGAGGCCCCCATATGCCACCTGAGACAGGTGCTCATTGCTTTCACTAGGTCCCAAGGGCAGCCCTTGGCTGGGCAGACTCTCTGAGTGGTTGAGGTAGGATAGGTCCAGACTGTCTGTGTTCTCCTGGTCAGGCATTTCCAGGGCTGTGGTTGTCCAGCCATCCAGCACAGGTGGCCCAGAGGCAGAGGTGTCCAAGGGTTCCACTGGAGAGGGGGGGTCACCAGCTCTTCGCCACTGCAAGATCCCTCGGACTGAGCCTCGTACTGATCGGCCCATAGAGCGGAGGAAAAAACATTTCTTCAGTTTAGGCTTTGAGGAGGATGAAGAGATTGAAGGATGGGGAGGGCTAGCCAGGTCTTCAGAGGATGGAGAAGGACCCAACACAGTCAGAGGCCCACTGTTCTGCAGCTCTCCAGGGATAGGGTTTCCGTCTCAGGACTCAGGGGGATTGGACCAGATGATAAAAGCGAACCTGAGGCCCAGGCCACCTCTGCCTCAAAATGCTGCAAGAAGAGCTCAGCAAACCGTTGGGAGAAGACTGCCTCAGCCCCAGGCCCTGCATTTTGGGGATGGGAAGCCAAGTAGAGGTGGAAGCCCAGTGCTGCCGCCTGAGCATGAGATTCACAGAACTCCCGCCAACTTGGGGAAGGTGGTGGTGGCAGAGGGGGAGAAGAAGCCCCATCCTCAGGGGAAGGGGCATCATTCATGATGATGAAATGGAGAGTAGGGGCTCCAGGGAAGGGAAGGAAGTAGAGGCCAGAAGACTCAGGGTCATCTGCAGCAACTGCATCCCGGTCCCTGCGGTTTGCTCCAGCGGCAGCAGTGGCAGCTCATGTTTGTTTGAGCTTGAGGCGCAGATCACCGGAGGGACCTGCTGACCACTCCTGTGGGCGTTCCGTTGGCTTGATGTGAGAGCGACGAATCCACGCCTTGCGTCTGGCCACCTCTACCGCAGAAGGGTTGCTGAGGATGACTTGGTAGGGGCCAGTCCACCCAGGTTCCAGAGAAGAGCCTTTCGGCAGCTTATGGGCAAGCACCCAATTGCCAGGCTGGACAGAAAGGGATGGCCCGCTGGTCAGGGGTTGGTGCACAGCACTCAGCACAGAACGGACCACAGACTGGACCTCTGTCAGCACCTGCGACGACTTTAAAAGTGATGATTAGAGAGATCCATCGGTGCAGAATCAGCTACTCTGGGTAAAATGGGAGGGGGAACACCAAACACAATCTCAAAAGGAGAGAGAGAGTAAAGGAATTGGGGGCACAGCGTGCACACAGGAGGGCGAAGGGAAGGAGGCCCACCCATTTATCGCCAGCCTCAATCTCAAGCCTTGCTATGTATTCCCTCAGGGTTCCACTCATTCTCTCCACCCGACCCGAACCCTGGGGCCCACAGACACAATGCAATTTCCATCTTTTCCCCAGAATTTGAGACAGAGTCTGAATTATGGAGGAGGCAAATGCAGGGCAGTTATCCGAGCCAATAGATACCGGAAGGCCGAATCTTGGGAGGATTTCGAAAAACAGTTTCTTTGCCACGATTCCAGCAGTTTCACTTTTGGTGGGGAAAGCTTCAACCCATCCAGTGAAAGTGTCCAGAAAGACTAGCAGGTATCAAAATCCATTTACTCGATGTTCCATATCCATGAATTCTATCTCCCAATGGTCTCCTGGGAATGTGCCTCTAGGTCTGTATGCTGGGACTTTGGTAGGCGAGGCTGGATTAAGGCGCGCACAGGTCACACACCGCTGAGCGACTGCCTCCACCGCTTGTTTCAGCCCTGGGCTGGAGAAGTAGCTCCGGACCAGTTCGTAGAGCCGGGTGGCTCCCAAGTGAGTTAACTCCTGCAGATTCATTAGAAGGGGAAGTACCATGGGTCGGGGCAGGATCAGCTTCCCCTCAGAAGTCCTTCGCCAGCCTTGGTCATCCTCCTTTCCCACCTGGTCTTCGGGAGCGTGGCGGGGTGGGGCGGCAAAACATTCCAGTCTGTGCAGGGCTCGAGTATCAGGGCCGACGTCGGTTCTCGGAGGGCCGCCTTCTTTGCCGCCGCATCTGCTGTCACATTCCCCGGGGATACTTTATCCCTTCCTCCTGTGTGGGCCGATACATGCACTACAGCAACCTCCTCTGGCAACCACACCGCTTCCAGAAGGGGTTGTATTTGTTCCCGATTCCTCACCTCTTTGCCCGCAGAAGTCAAAAGACCTCTTTGTTGATGAACATATCCATGGACATGCACCGTGGCGAAAGCATATCTGCTGTCAGTAAAAATGTTGACCTTCTTACCCTCCGCCAACTGGAGAGCCTTAGTGAGGGCAATAAGTTCGGCCCTTTGGGCCGAAGTACCTGGCGGAAGGGAGGCGTCCCACAGGGTGCCCGAGGGAGACACTACCGCTGCTCTGGCTTTTCAGACCCCGTTTGAAATGAAACTGCTCCCGTCTGTAAAGAGAACAAGGTCCAGGCTAGTGAGAGGAACATCTAACAGGCTGGGTCGAGAGGTGTGTATGGAGTCCAGGAGGTCAAGGCAGTCATGAAGAGGCGGTTCAGGGCTTGGGTCCGGCAGTAGCGAGGCCGGATTCAAGGCTACTGGTGGCGCAAACCTGACACGGGACTCATCTAGAAGGAGGGACTGATAGTGCATCAAGCGAGCATTGGAGATCCATCTGGAGGGAGGCGAGTGTAGAAGCTGTTCAAGATTGCGTGAGGTGAGAATCAGAAGAGGCTGGCCGAAAGTCAACTTGGAAGTCTCCTTCACCAGCGTAGCCACAGCTGCCACGAGGCGCAGGCAGGGAGGCCATCTGGATGCCACCGAATCAAGATGTCTGGAGAGATAGGCCACAGGTCTTTTCCAAGGTCCGAGGGGCTGGGTCAGCATCCCTTTTGCAGTGGCTGTGGCCTCATGCACATACAGGTGAAAGGGTTTGGATAAGTCTGGCAAAGCAAGGGCCGGGGAGCTAGCAAGGGCCGGGGAGCTAGCAAGGGCGGCTTTGAGAGAGTCAAAGGCAGACTGCTGGTCAAGCCCCCAGCGAAAGTCAGTAGTGGGTCCTGAGAGAACCGAGTAGAGTGGCCGGGCAATCTTGACAAAACTGAGTATCCAAAGGCGACAATACCCGGCCATTCCCACAAATTCACGCAGGCTTCTGCGTGTAGAAGGGACCAGTATTGACAGTATGTTGGCCACTCTGGCCTGAGAGAGAAAACACTGTCTGTCAGATAGACTAAAACCAAGGTAAGTCACAGAACTGGAGCAAAGCTGAGCTTTCTTACCCGACACTCGGTAACTGTCTTGATGCAAGAGCTGGAGGAGCCGGTGGGTGGCCTGTAAACACTGTTCCTCAGATGAAGCTGCATCCACATATTGAAGGAGTGTCACATCTGAGTTCTCAACTCAGAATGGCAAGAGATCACTGGCAAGGGCGGCTCCGAACAGGATGGGTGAATTCTTGAGTCAGGTTGGGAAGAGGATCCAGCATTGGGGTCAGTCCAGGTGAAAGCAAACAAGGGCTGTCTAATAGGAGCCAGAGGGATGGAGAAGAAAGCATCTTTCAGGTCCAAGACCATATACCAGGGCTTGTCAGGGTCCAGAGAAGATAAGAGAGTATAGGGGTTGGGAACCATGGGGTGCAGGGTCTCAACCTGTGAATTAACCTCCCGGAGGTCTTGTACAGGGCGGAAGTCACCAGTTCCGGGTTTCTTGACCAGGAAGGGCGTATTCCAGGGGTTCTGACAGGGTCTGAGGATTCTGGCCTTTAAGAGTTGGTCAATGTGGGGTTTTATTCCCAGAAGCGCCGCCCGGCTTAGGGGATACTGCTGAATTCTGACAGGGGTTGTGGTAGAGAGGAAGGAGAAGACTATGAGGGGGTTGGCATGAGCTGCCCTCTGTACCAGGAAAGGTGGGGGAACGCGGGTCCTGGCCTCATCTCCCAGCACCTGCTCTCGTCCAATCCAACCATCAGCATTAAGCAGACCAAGCCAGTGGCCCAGGGCCTCCTGAGTCAAACGTGGCTCCCATCACTGTACAACAAGCTGGTGGAAACCTTCATCCCATAGAAAGCCATGAGGGAAGAACAATCTTGAGGGGACAGCTGTGAAAAGTGGGGCTGGAGGGAAAAGAGATGGGATTGCAGCTGGATCCTCAGGCCCTTCATCTCCAGGATCTGGTAATACCAGGCCCTGTCCATAGAAATAGCCAAAGCCTCCCAGGAGCCCACTTAGGGCTGCTTGGCCCAGTGCCTGTTCTGAACTCAGGCCTTGTGCTGCCAGCCTGAAGGTCTTCTCAAATCGGTGTGTGAAGGCTGTGGCATGAGTATCCAGGGCCTGAGACAGCACAGGTCCAGCTAGACGACCTCCAGGATGGGATTTTCCCAAGCCCACACTTCCTGATTCAAAAACCAGCTCAACTCGGAAGGGGGGCTTTAGTGTCAGCTGCTGTACCACAACCTGTCCTTGTACCTTGTGGCCTGATTTGGGGCTTTTCCCTTCCCACTGAGGGGATCCAGGCAGGCCCAGGTATGGCTCTGGGGAACCCCCAGGGGGCCGGTGCTGGAACCATCGATTTAGATGGCTCCTCACAGCTTCTGTCAACAACTGCAGCCCTGGGCTGGGCATCCAGAGAACATTGTAGCTGCCGTATTTCAAGGCTGTCCCTTTGGCATGAGTAGTAGGAAGAAGGATGAGCTGGATGTCACCAAGCTCCTCAGTGTGGCCATGAATGCCATGCAGTTGCCCCCCTTCCCAGGATCTGGCCTCAGTGTTCCCTGCCCATCAGTGGCCACATAGAAGAACAAAGAGAGCAGAGGAGACACAGAGCCCTCTGGGGTCTGAGGCTAGGCCCTGATCCTCCAGCTCCAGTCCCTGCCACGGCTGCTGCCGGGCCTCTTCACAAACTCGGTGGTGAGAAGGAGGGGGCCATCGTGCAGCCGCTTCCGCCCGAAGCTGACCCAGTCTTGCAGCTCCCAGCCATAGGGGGCCCATGCCGTCGCCCCGCCCACACGTGCGCCGGAGCTGGCCCGGCACCCCCGGGGTGGCGCCCCGCTGCAACCACATCAGGCCGGTCACCGCATGTCTCCATGCTGAAACAGACGCGGGCCGGTAGGTGCACCAGAAGAGATCCTGGGAGGTGGCAGCGCCGGAGCTGCCGGGCAGCAGCACCGATGGAGCAGGGTGCAGGGCGACGGCGCGCCTCGCCCGCTGCCACACCAGGACCCCGTGCCATGACAAGCCCAGGCCCAGGCCCACTGCCAGCGCCAGGCCCAGGGCCACAGAGAGGCAGTGAGGACAGGATTTTGCCACTTCCGGCCCTGTGCACTCACAACAGAGAGTACTCACCAGATACTTAACAGAAATCAGATGCTCTGGTCAAAACAAAAATTTTTAGAGAACAATTTGGACCTCAGGAGTCCGGGGAAATAGCAGGCCAGTAAAAAAAACCAGAAATATAGACCAGTGGCCACCCCGTCTATAACCCACAGAGCTTCCTAAGGTTTCTGTTTCTCAGAACAGTTGCTGTGGGGGGGGTGACAGTCCTGGTTTGCACACCACCCTTCAGGGAAGTGGCCCTCCTGGGCACCGTGCCCTTACTTATCCCGGCCAGAGGCCAAAGGCCTATCTCAGTGGGACCTCCAAGTGAAATGGACACTGAATAAGAAGAAAGGGAGATAGCCAATTTGAACGAATTAAGGAGCATTTATTAGCTGGCCGGTGACAACCCGGAGTCTAGCCCCAGGATCTGCCCCGAGCGGCCGTGTAAGCAGGGTATTAAAAGGCAAAAACCACACACATATCAGGAAACCACAAACATATCAGAAAGAAAAGAATCAGAGTACAGACTTGCATAAACATCCTGCACCTGGTGTTTTGCTAGGGGCCCCAGGTCCTTCCTTTTGTGGAGGCATGGTTTCCTGGAACTTGGGCCAAGTTGGCCCCTTCACTTCAGAGCATTTTTTCCATATACTTAAAGATATCTTGTATTTCGACCTCTGAAAATTGCCTGTTCATACCCTTTGACCATTTATCAGTTGGGGAACACCACATTTTTTTTGCCAGGATATGCCTTTGATTTTAGGCTTTCGTTTTTTTTTTTCTCTTTCTTGTTTTCTGAATATTTTCTTCAATCTTTTCAAATCTCTTTTCATCTCAATGCTCATCTGTTGGAATACCCAAACCCTTCCTCTGCACGAAACTGAATTCATAGACTATCAAAACAGGGATGAGTCTTAGAACTCTTTCAACAGCTAAATCAACAAATATGAGTGTCTAGTATGGATAAGGGGAGGGAAGCATTGGAATTAAAATGTCTATCTAGTCAGAGGTTGATATATATATGCCAATTAGAAAGTGAATCACATAACTTAAATATTAAGTTGTTTTTGTTTTTTCCTTTAAATGAGTTATAGGCCATGAGTTCTAGAATGGAAGGTCTCATTCCACTCTAAATCTATGATCCCATGAATCCAGAAGAGTGAAAGGTCATTTTTATTGAGGTGGTCAGTAGAGGTTTCATTAAGAAGGGATAGCCAGGCCTTGAAGAATAGATAAGATTTAGACCAGCAGAGTGAAGAGAAATGGGCATGGGTCAGTGCAGGTGAGGAGAGTACAGGGCAGATTCTAGAAACATTAAGTAGATAAAGCCAAACTGATTGAAAAAGAGGATACTTGCTGAGAGTACTGAAAGAGAAAGAAGGAAAGAAAGAGAAAGAGGGGAGAAAAATCCTGGAAAGATTAGTTGTAAAGCAGCTTGAAATTTTATCTTTGAATTGGGGATGATGAGATGAAAGTGAAAGTGATGTTTTAGGAAGATCAACCTAGAGGCAATATGGGAGACACATTAGAAGGTGGACCAATAAGTGTGATTTTACAATAGTACCAGTAGGAAATGGAAGTGCAAAGGACACCAAAACCCAGGAACTGTAGCTGACCCATTTTTTTGTCCTTAATGCTGACCTTAGACTTTTACTCATGCTTCTTCTTCACCTTTTTCCATGTTGATCTGATCCATCTCTCATCATGGCTTCTGGACATAAATGATTCCTGATCCCACTCTTCCAAACAGGCTGAAGATCTAGATTTTATGGACCCAGTACTGGAGAAGCAGTCTCAATCCTTTGTCAGATAGCTGTGTAGATAACTCTCTAATCACAGCAGTTCTCAACCTGGGGGTCTAACAACCCTTTCACAGGGGTCGTAGCTGTCGCCTGAGACCGTCGGAAAACACATATTTCCAATGGTCTTAGGAACCAAGACACCACTCCTCTATCCATCTCCAGGTGGGTCCGCCCACATGCAGATACACCCACATACAAGTATTAAAGGGTCCTGGCACTAGGCCACTGCTCTAATGGTACCTTTAGATTCAAAGCAAGATAAATCAGATTATTGGGAAGGAGGACAGTAATTCTATGTTAAACCTTTGTGGAGGATTCCTATGGTGCACAAACAGCAGAAGAACAGGGCAAGTCCCATAATTAGAGCTGCTGGTTGGCAGAATTTCAAAGTAAATGAAGTTTTCTTCAGATATAAAACTCCCTTCTATGTTCTTTCTGCTACTGATGATTCCATCTTAACACACATGGGTAACAAAGAGCCCTTAATACCTCTGTAAGCCTTATTCTCACTTTACTCCTAAAAAAAAAATTCACTTAGGAGAGAGTATAATACTTTTTTCACACTAAGGTATTTATGACTGATAACAACTCAGGTTGTCACCATGTGGTATTTACATTTGAAAGTGATCAAACCTTTATACTGAATGATTTAAAGAACAAGCTTTTATGCAGTGCCTACTTTGTGCTCGGTGTTTGCTACACAGGTCCAGCTCCTCACTAAATATGCCAGGCTATACGAAGACAAAAAGGAAGATTTCCTTGCCCTCAAGAGGCTTATATTATTTTATGAATTTTAGTTCAAATGATGAAATTCCCCATGGCAGCCAGCAGGGGAAAGATAATTTGGGAGGCTAAGAGAACTTCTCCGTCCCGCTGAAATCAAAGGCATTGGCCCACTCTTGCTACCTTGGAATAAAGTCTGTCTTTTCTGAGTTAGGATTGATTTGGATACATGCAGAGGAAGGGTTTGGGTATTCCAATAGGGGAACATTGGGATGAAACTCTTGAACTGAATAGACTGAAGAAAATATTCAGAAGACAAGAAAGAGAAAACACCCCATTTAATACAGTTTGGAAAGAGAGGGAGAAGACCAGCCCACAGCAGAGAAGCTTTCAAATCCTTATTTTTTTTTTTTTGATTGCTTGCTTTGAATGCATTTCACATTTATATTTAGAAAATGACATATAGTAATTAGGTTTGTAATTCTGCCAAAACTTTAAATAGGATTTGTTAAAAATAGCCTATACAAGTTCAGGTCTTCAGTGCAGGAACAATAAAGTAAGAACACACTGTGTGTGTGTGTGTGTGTGTGTGTGTGTTCATTCTGGTGGAAGGACAAGACTTTGAATGTGCTAGCAGTAAACTGACAGTGTTTGTTGAATGAAAAACAAAAGTTTCCAACTCCATATTATTTTTCTGTCTTTCTCCAATTTATGGGCTGCTTTTCTTTCAATTCTTATTGACATGTTATGCACTAGAATGGCAGCAGGGCTTTGTTTTTAACCACTCAAGGCTGCAATTTTTTTTTAAGGGGGTGTTGCAATTTTCATAAACCAAACACTTTTGACTGCTAATTTTCCCCTGAAAGACAGTGGAAGATGACTCCCAAAATTAATGGTGTAAGACAAGTTTACACACTGTCAGGCTTTGAAATGAAAATGAGTGTGTCAGCCCTGCAGAGACAAGCAGAACACAGAACTTCCTGCATAGTCATGAGTGCCTTTCAGTCCTCCAGTCACTGTGGAGAGGACAGACACCAGAGGACAAAAAAGAGGGAAATGGCGTCCTTCCCTCCCCCCAACTCATCATCTGTTCCCACCCCACACACACACACACACACACACACACACACACACACACACATCACAGAGGAGGATCTCAAAATATGGACCCCTGTGGAAAGGAACTGAGACAAGTCATCTGGAAGTCCCATCTAGGGAGGGAAATTACTGAGGAAGAATGTACAGGAGAGCCTAAAATATCTGGGAAATGTTTTACTTTTTCATGTCCCTCTGCAAGAAATTTAATGTGAGTTGAGGGTCTTTGACCAATGTCAAACTGAGTATGTTTTAGAGTGTGAGGTATGGTTAGAATAGGAGCTAGATTGAAAAGGTCACATTTCTGAGAATTGTGTAACATTGCAGGATCATAGCTCTGGACCTGGAAGACACCTCAGACACCTCTGTTTCAACACACTTTGTTTTGAGTAGGGGACTCTCTCCTTATTAGTGGCAATCAGTGCCCTGTACCTGCAGTAGCATTGGTAAGAGCTAGGTTCTCCTTTCTCTGGCTCTTACCAGTTCTGCCCCACTGGGGATGGGGAAAGTGGGGGGGCAACAGGAGAGGGAGGAGAACACGTTATTGGAAAGACACTCATTCTTTTTGTAAATAGGTGGGGGATTATGTATGTGGAATACATTCTCATCTACTCTTAGTTACATTTTTTGCTTCTGTTTTACTTTGTGCTAAGGAAAGGTTCCATGGGAGGGATGAAGTTGTGATATCTGGAACTGTCTTCAGTGTGAAAAAAAGTCAACAATAGAATAAAAGGTAGAGCCTACTAATGCTTGTAATTATAAACCATAACTTTTTTAATTTCTTAAATATTTAGTATTTAAAAGACAAGGCTTTTGACTTAAGTAATTCAAGAATTATTAGTTCCATTTTCCAGATAAGGAAATTTACCAAGGTTCTAAGAGCTAGGAAGAATTCTTATTTTTATAGTTGAAGAATTTGAGGCCCAGAGATATAAAATTATTTGGTCAAGGCCACAATGGTTTATCTGGGATTAGAACCCTTGTTTCCTAACTCAATCTACTGTTACTTCTACCTTACCTCACTTCTTTCTAGGATGAAATGCCTGCAAAAATTTTTCTGCTTACATCACTTCCTTCTGAGGTGAATTATTCTCCCTGTTTCTTTCATTTTCCTTTTGAGCAGTGAAAATAATACTACATATGTACCTACTTTGCAGAGGTATTAAGATAATTAGCTACTAGAAGAACCATGCTTTGACATTGAAAAAAAAAAAGGATTGTGTGGTAAGGCTTTAATAATAACCAGATAGCAATTTCATAGTTACCCCCTGAGAGACTGGCCTCCATAAAGGTGAGAAGATTGGGGACTCTGTCTATGATTTCACACAATAATAGGTGGTGCTTAATGGTGTTCACTTATTCAACCTTATTCATGGAGTTAGAGGATCACATTACTTAAAGTGATTGGGGACAATAGAGAACATTTGATTGTCACTGGTGAAAACAGTGTTCCTATAAAGACAGTACTTTATTCATCTTATTTAAGCTACAATCCCTTCTACACCCAAATATCAGTGGAATAGTAACAAGCCATGTATGAGACCATCATGTTTTAGATGGCAGAATCTACTTGACCTTCTGTGAGCCATTTCTTAGCTAACCTGGGCTATGATTGTCACAGTGAGCCTGCAGGTGATAGTAAACTCTGGACCAATAGACACATGACCAGAACAGGAAATTCATATCAAAATGCAGTTATCAGAGGTAAAAACAATATCGAGAATGCATCAGTGATTCCACTATACTCTCTACCTTTCATGTGTGAAAACCAGAATTTTCTTTGGCTCTCCTGTACTTCCTTCATCCAGGTAGAAAACCTTGTTGACTAAATCTGGAATATTTCTCATAATTATTCCTTCTGCTTTATCGCCATTGTTATCAACCTTGTACAAAATTTGATAATCATTAGCTTGAAATGTTGCAGTAATGTCCTCATGAGTCTTTGTCCCTCCTCTCAGGAAACAGGAGAGCCTCTCCTATCCATCACTCACATTGCTGTTTAACTTACGTTCCTTATGCATAGATCTGCCTGTAATATTCTTTTACTCAAAGTCCCCCAATGGCTCCCTAGGACCTAATAAGGAAAATGCAAATTCCTTAAATTGACATTTCAGGTAACCAACTATGTGACGCCATCTCTCCTTTTTTTCCCCATCCTTACCACTTACTATTTGCTTCCATAAAACTTATTCTCCTACCAAACAGAACTATGCCATCTCCATATATACCTTACATTTTCCTGGCTCTGTGTCTTCATTCTTATTGATCCCCATATATAATGGTAATGAGAATTTGAAGATCTTCCCTGCCCCTTAATAGGCCGAATATAATCACACGGAACCGGTGGTGGGAGGAGTTTGCTGAAGGATGGAGGACAGTCCACAGGAAGCTGGGAGTCAGTGCAGTTTGAGCTGAAGGGAAGAGAGGACGCACCCAAGGAGACAGCTAGGCTTGTGAGTATTTGTTTGTAGGAAGACTAAAGGATGGTGTGGCTTCCTGCTGTGCTGTGGTATATTAACTTCTTTGTTACTATGACAGATTTGGCTTTTTGGTGTTGGGATTTGGTTTTCTGGTTTTTGAATATACGTTTTGCTTCTGTCTCCTATATTAAAAGTCTATTATTTTTTGCAATTGAGAACTATGCTGGCATCATAGTCATAGTCACCACTGGCACTGTGAATATTGCATTGGTGCTATACCATACTGGTATGCCTCCACCTCCTAATCCCCCGCCTCCTTATTCCCTCCCTGTTGAGTTCTGTCCTTCTAAAGGTTAATAGATGGTCTTCAAGAACTGATATAACCGAAATTAAATAAATAAATCAGCATCCCATGGCCAGTCTGGTGATGAACTTCCCTACAAAATCCACTAATTCAGAATCCATCACCAGATTCATGCTCAAAGCTTCTCTAGCTTGATAGGACCCTCTTGGAATTTGTACTCCACTAGTATATCCCTGGACAAGCTAAGACCACTTCCACACTAGGATGAGGCATCAGAGACATTTATTTAGACATAAATATCCAAAATAAAAGAGCACCAGATGTCAGTATTACACACGTGGGGTTAAGGTTTTCTAGCCAAGAGAGAAATTCCTTGAGTTGAGTGGTGATCACAATGACAGTAAAGGGAAACTCAGAATTGGTTTAGTGGCACTTCAAGTGCTATAAGGCATCAGTACATGATGTGCCACTGTGTATTATAACTGCCATTTCCCCAGTAGCCTGCTACCATTTTAACCTCTTATTTGGCAAAATGTTAGTCAGAATCATTCCTGTCCAACAGACGTTTACTAAATGTTATTCATGTCTCTCTTCAATTTGAATGGAGGAGGAAAAGGAGAAAAATAAATCTTTCATCTATGGGAGCTTCCATTCACCTCAGTCTAATAAGGATATTTCTTACATGGGACCCTATACTCAGATTTTATAATAAATGACAAAATAAAGATAAAATTCACATCACTGAAGTTTTCATTATAGGCACCCCTCTTCTAAACATAGCTTCCATAAACTCTGGCGTATTTGTATATCACTATCAACATGTATCTTATCTTCCTAAATCAGGACCAGGAATGATTTTCAAAGTATACAACTTTCAAATCCTATTCAAACTAATGAAATCCTAATGAATTCTAAAATTTTCCAGGGTAGAGCTAAGAGAGAGATTACCGTCTTAAGTTATCTGTGCTTGCCTAAGCCCCCTTCTCCCTCATCCATTTTATATCTTGATCAATATTGGGATGATGAGTGCAGATCAGCTCTAGAGTTCTGGATTAGGAGAAATTTGAGCTCAATAATATATACAATATAACATATCTTTTACCCCTGAATCCCAACCTTCTCTGGGGCAAATTAAACAATGTCTTGACAGCAAAGCAGTCATACGTGTCCCAGTAAAAGAAATAAAACCAGCTTCATTCTTCCAGCATTCAGAGGAAAATCAGGACTACAGCATATGGAAATAGATACTTCATCTGAGACATGACAAGGACAGCCAAGCTAGCAGCTTCAATCTTGTGAAGAGGGAATATTAGGAGATCATTAGCTACTGAGAGCGGTCAGGACTGTGGTTTAATGTGACCCGACAAGACAAAGCACTTGTTTGGCTTTTGACTAGAGGCAACGATTCACTTATTTATTTTTTACATTTTTCTCTAGGGCCTCTTACTCAACCCTCATCTGCAGTGTCAACAATGATGATCATAAAATGGAGCTCAAAAAATACTTCAGGTGGGAACACTATTTTCTTTTTCTTTTTTAACAAACTGGGTCGTGTAGGAAAGGAAAAAAAAATAAAACAAAGCAAGGTAGAAGGGGAGAGGTTTACAAAAAAATACAGACCCAGTACACAGGGAACTAATTTAATAAGCAGACTCTCCCTGCTAGCGTGCGATTAAACTGAATTGCCAGTCTAAACTTTTCTATACTGAATTTCAAATGTCAACACATTACACTGTGATTCCTCTTAATTTCTCACAAAGAAAATGCAAAATGAATTCATTATGCTGGGGTAAGTGGAAAAAATGATGAGTTTCTCCAGAAGAGTATGCAATGGGGAGAGATTGGGCAAGACGATTATATTGAGATATTTGAATAGCTGGCCATTAGCAAGAGCATCCCCATTACTTTGCTGATAATTATATCTCTTCTGCTATGACTTCCCAGTGGAATAATACAATGTTCCCAGTGCAGGAGATAATGAAAAATACCATTCAGGTGGTACATATATGCCAAGAATAGAATGTTGTATTTCCTCTCCCTCCTGCATCTCTACCCACCACCTCCCCCCCACCAGCCCCAACTCTCTGCATCTTGTAGACTGTAATGGCGCACACCTACGCGATATGTTAATATGTGTTTGGTTGTTCTGAGCTGTGTACAGGGCAAATAAATGTATCTTGAAAATGGAGATGGCAATGGAATATCATTCTCCCAATGTAATTATCTCCCGTGTTTAGGAGGCCCGGTATTTTGCTGAGTACATTTTTGTTAGCTATTATGTAAATGACTTTCAAAACCCACCTCAGTGTAATGATAAGGGCTTTGGATGGAATCTCTTATGGATGAACCTTTTTTCCCCCCTTAACACACGTATACACATGTACACACACACACACACACACACACACAGTCACACATTTCTTCTAATTAATCTATCATTTTGTAGATGTTTTTCAGTTTAGTAATCAAGTGAAATTAAACAAATGAAACAAGAAAAAAGTTCAAATAAAGAACACCCATTCATTTGTAGTAACTGTTTCTCTCTCTCTTTTCTTCTTCTTTTTTTTTTTCCTTGAGTGATACATAAAACCTCTCATGTGTTATTGCTACCTTATCACGTTGTGGCATTTTTATTGCTGTTCTCTTTTCAGTTTGGGGGAATCTTGCTGTGTACTCTATGTCTGCCTCAGATTCATTAATTTTCACAGAAAACTCAATTTGCATCAGCCCCTTTTGCTGTACTTCTGTTGCTTCACCTATCCTGGGTGGGGTGGTTTTTCTTCCCTTTCCATCTCAAATTATTTCTGTCAGAAGTGCTTTCCACCTACCATAGATCTGGATCCTGCGGAGGGCAGTGTAATGATGTGGTGACTTAGGGCTCAGTTGGTCAACTGCTCTTCTCCCTCCCCAAACCCCACTAGGTTCTGGCATTTGCTGTGCATCAGGGAACAAGTACTAATGCAGATAAAGTTCAGTAATGACCTATGAAAACCAATTTGACTCTCTATATGTTTAGATCATGAAGTGATTTAAAATGTTTAGATGCCAGACAAGCACAGCTTACAAACAATGTGTGTTCTAGAGGGAAACGTTTTATTAGGAAACCTATTATTGGAAACACTATGAGGAAAAAAAAAAAGATTTCAAAATATTTTGGAGGAGTGGACATGAGTGCAAGAGTTATAAGAAATAAGGAGTGGTGTATTTAGGTTATGCCTACTGTGATACAACAGTTGGCTAACATGTAATGCTACACTAATGCCCCACCAGCTGATGTTTAAAAAATTCTCTGTTAGCTGAATGTTAGAAAGATTCTGTCTTCTTTCGTAAACAGTTAAATTCAAGAGACTATCATGAAAGCAACAATCATAAAATTGAAGGTGAATTTACTTCTCTTCCCCCCCCACTGGCCTTTTTTTTTTTTTAAAAAATTTCTGGCAAACTAGATAGAATAAAATGAAATCCTTAAGACTCTCCTTCGCTGTTACATTAAGACTATATGATGCTCTATTATACATGAGATTAAGGAGAGAGTTTTGTTCAACAATCTGCTAAGTAGAGCAAGGTGCAAAAGATACACGTATTATCTTAGGGTAAAAATGGATGCCTTAGCCGTACTTCTCACACTTCTCTGTAGTTATAGTCTTATTGGCGTACAGTTCAACTCACCACATTTCCCTGCCTATATTACCTTTGACTATTTATGTTTTCTACCTATAAATTTTTCACAGGGATTTATCTAAAACTCTGAAGGCTTTTTTTTTCTATTTTTCTTTTTTAAAATGTAGCTAGACGGTTATAGATACCAGTACATCACTCGTGCTATCCACTGGTCATCTTTCTCTCTTGCCTTTTATCTAGCCACTTATTCAATCACACACATACTGGATGATATTTGTTACATACAGATCATCATTGATAATTTTACTACAATTATGAATGCTATATGTCTTTGCATTGCCTTTTGCATCATCTGAAATTTAGATTCTTCATAGATCATGTTTTTCCAAATATATAGCTATGCAGTAGTATTACTGGAAAGACATGACAATTAAAGAATTTTTTAATGTTGACAAGAAATTTGGAAATATTGAATAAAACTCTCACAGAAAGGTTTTTCGGACCCATTTCTTCTTTATTCAGTTCCTAGTCTATCTCATTGTCAATTTGTAACTTCTATCAAAAGCCTTTTTTAATCTAGTCAAACAGCCTTTTTTATATCCACTTTGTTTTTCTAGTATAGATGGTTATGCTGAAATTAATACTTTCCTTTTCTTGGTGCATGGGGCTAGGCTGGATAGTTTATTGAAGTCTGTTATTTTTTTAGCTCTAACATCTATGACAAGAAAATTTATTCTGCCCAAATCTTGACATGTATTTGGATGATAAGACTACTGAATTATATCTTCAATATGTATAACATAGGTGAGACCTGAGGATGAATAAGGAGTTAGAGTCAATAATGAGAAGGAAGAGAAATGGACAGATTACAGTTTTGAAGTTATACCCCTAATTTCAGTGATTTCAAACTCTTCACTGGGGGGGAGGTCTATTTAACTCTAATGTTTTTCTCACTGGTGTTAAATGACTGAAAGTCATGGAACACTATAACTTTGTGATAATTAGTTCCAGAATAGAAATATGCTGTGTGATTTCAAATAATGCAACTAATTTGTGGCATTTGTTATTTGTACTAGTTGGGACCTATCTGTACAAATCTGGATGACTTGAAAAATCATAGTACCTTTTCCAATATTAGGAAAGTTTAGAAAAAGGGGTAGTTTTGGGGAGAGGAAATAATAATTAGGACATGTTAAGATAGCCAACCTAAAAATGACGATAGTGTATTGTGAGTATGTTGTTTGCATGCTATAAATTAGGAAGAAGGATTCTCTCAGTTTTTTACCAGGGGTGGAATGGAGCAAGCATTTAAGTGCCCAATCTGAGTCAGGTCAACTGGATTAAGTGCTTTACAGATACTGTCTTACATTATCTTCACAACAATCCCGTAAGGTATTATTATCTCCAGTTTACAGTTAGGGAAATTGTGGTAGAGATTTACTTGCCCATGGTCACACAGCTAGCAAGTGTCCAAAGTGGGATTAGAACCCAAGTTCTTGTGATTCCAGGCCCAGTACTATATCCAGTGTGTCATCTAGCTTCCTATATACAGGTCTGTGGTAATGTCATTCTACAAGTGAATGCAGCATGAAGGAAAAAAGTCTTCAATTTGATCTCTTTTTCAACTGCCAGTTATCAAATTAGGTCCCTTGGAGACTCTCTAGGCTTAAAATCCCGGTCAGTAGTGAATCAGAAAAAAAAAAAATCTAAATTATATAAACATATGTATAATTACGGTTTACTTTTCCATTCCACCTTAGTGAGTCACTTTGTCAGCCACTTCCTTTCTAATCCTCTCTGTTTTCCCTACTATTTGTAAGCACAAAGTTTGGTCCTATTTCTCTCCCATCTGTCTGTCTTCTTTCTTCCCCTTGTCTCCTTTGAGAGCATGCCAAACTTCTGAGACTTCATGATCTATGCCTTGAAAGCTCTTTCACCCATATCTCCAAGAATTTTCTTGCCAAGCACATGACACTTTTCGATGTCTCACTCATCTTTTTGTGACCACCCCTGCTGTTCCTATTGCACACCCTTTCCTTCTGAGCCTTCTGTTATACTTTGCTTAATGGATCTTACTGAAAACTCACATGGACCTGGCCCTATAACTCTGCAAGGTACAGGGGTAAAATCATTGCATTGGAGGAGTTTATTGCCCTGTAGCCTGCCCTTTGAATTCTTCCATTCTGGTACTGATAATTTTTTCCATAAAGCCATGCTTTCTTGAATATATGCCTACACACACACACACACACACACACACACACACACACACATTATTTAAACAGTACTTCAGTTTTCCTCTAGCATAAATGCAACCATTTATTATACAATGTGAATATAGAGCAGGGGTTCTTAACCCTTTTTATGTGATGGATCCCTTTGGAAATCTGGTAAAACCCATGGTGTCTTTCTCAGAATGTCTTTAAATGAATAAAATACATATGATTACCAAGGAAACCAATTATGCTAAAATAGAGTTACCAAAATATACATTTATATATTTTTAAAGTTAGTAGATTCCAAGTTAAGAACCTAGGATAAAAAGGAAAATCTCTAGCACCTCTTCTGGGATGTTTCTGGGCAATAATTCTGTAACATAAGTAGGTGAGGATAGGTTGTTATCTGAATTAAGGGAGGGAAAACCCAAACAGCTGAGATCTCAGCATTATCAAGGTGTTCTCATTCTCCTTCAATGTTAAGAGTTTCAGTTCATATGAGGGCAGAGGAATTACAAAGCTAAACTTAAATATACAGTTAAAATTTTTAATTTCAGAAACATGACAAAAATGTTGCCAACTTGATGATGTAGAGACTAGGAAGCCCACATATTTAGACTTAGTAATGGGGATAAGAAGTAATATTTGCAATAAATTTGACATTTATACCCTTCATTCAAGGTTTCAAGCACTATATATACATAATCTCAAACGAGCTTCACAACAATCTTGTCAGATACTATATATAGTATTTCCCCACATTTCACAAATGATGAGAGGCTTAGAGACTTGCATTTTGATAGACAATTATGTGTGTAAGAAGTGGGACTTCTACCCAGATCTTCCTGGCCCTCTATTCATGGTGTAACACATTGCCTGCCTCTTTGTGAGAGATTTCCTTCAAGACCATCTCTCTTTATGGAGGCTTGAGCAGCTGATTCAAATCTTAGACTCTATTTTAGTTTATTCATTTGTTACTATTTATTACATTATTTTAAATTATAAGACCATAAAAATTATGCCTTTTGGGATAGAGGTCATTGTCAAAATGATTTGTAATTCTGTGTAACTGATATAGTGAGAGATGGTAGAAAAAAATAAAATCTTAGGATTTGGAGATGGAAGGGACTTTAGTCCAACTAGTTGATTTTAGAGATGAAGAAGTAGAAACTCAGAATAGTGAAGTAATTTGCCCAAGGTCACATTTTTAATAAGTAGCAAAGCTGGGACTGGAGCCTAGGTCTTGACCTACCTAGCCTCCTTATAATTGCGATGTATTATGATAATTTTGGAATCATTTGCTTTTCCTTCAAAACCTCTCTTGGATTTATCATCCATTCTTTTCTGTAAACCCTTCTGACCTAAATGCCTTAACACAGCTTATGAATTTCCAGCTGTATAGAAAATAGATTTCACCCTGGAAGAAACTTCACTTATTGAGTATTAAACAAGAACTCTTCAATGCTAGTCTCTCACTAAACCAGGTATGGTTGATCCATCCAGCTATGTTATCTTTTCCTCATCCCTATGGCAAAGCCCAGCAAAAGGAAGCCTTGATAAGAATTTTTTGTGGTGTTGTGAAGCACTGAGAGGGGGCAGCTATATTCTACAGTCCCAAGAACATGTTGGCTTATGGGTTATAGACATGAATGTGGTCTGTGACAGGCCACTTAGCTATTATTGGTGGAATTAGTGCTCTACTAATTAAAAGAGTTGCAATCTGTGTGACTTTGAGTAAGTCACTTTCCCTGTCTAAATTTTATCTTCCTCATTTTAAAAATGAGGGATTTGACTAGAAAAACCTCTAGTTAGCTTTCTATCTAAAATATTATATGATTCAATCACTCAAAATATGTGAATTGACGGAGTCACTTGGCATGGTGATTAAGAGGTAACAAGGAGACAAAAATGCTGAATTGAAAACCCCAACCCCCCAGTTCCAAAATAAAGTATGCTGCTCTCCCTTTTTCTGATTCATTTGTCTCAATAAAATGAAGCTACTCTTTGGAGTTCTTTTTCTTGTGAGACTTCAGTAAGTACAATGGCCCACTGTAATTGTACAGGATGACTCATTGCCAATTGAACTACCTAATAGGGAATTTTATTCTAAATTCTTATCTGCTTTTATTTCCTGATCTGAATGTGGCAGCCGCTCCACTTATGATTCTTTCCAAAGCTCCCCATCAGATTTCCCTGCTCTTTCTCTGTCCTCACAATTAAAATCTGTGGTTTTCTCTCAAAAACATTTTCCCCTTACTTAATTTCTTTTTCTCTTCTTAGCTCCCCCCAACTTAAAATTTTCTCCTTTCTAGTATATCTGACACAAAGTTGTTACCTTTTAGTTTCTCACCTTATGCTTAGCTTTTAGTCTAGGTTGCATCCCTTTGCTTTACGTTGGTAAATTCTTTGATGTTCCAGTTTCAGTTTTCTCCTCATTTTTCCTGACCTGGTTTTGCATTTGATTGGAAAGAAATTTGTCATAAGTTGTCCTTTTCCATTATAGTAGTTTGGGAACTTAAAAATGGCTTACTGAAAAGAATCAGACTGGTCAGTAATGTATAAAGCAATAAGCCTTTATTATGGTCTATTTTTATATACATAGTGGAGGACCCCAAGACTTAAATATAAGATACCGGGGGTGAAAACAGGTTGAAAAGATGCAATCAAGGGCACAACAAGAGTGGTTGCTAGAACCATGGGCCCACTCAGTCAACAAGCATTTATTAATTGTCTGCTATACTATGGGCATCAAAGATGGAAATAAAATAATCTCTTCTGTCAAGCAGATAACAGTGAATCAAGGGAAACTGTAATGCCACAAAAAAGTAAATATAAAATATGTGTATTAAATAAAAGTAATTTAGAGAGACTTAAAAGATTAGAGAGGGGCCAAGGAAAGATTATAAAGGAGACAATCCTTGATTTGAGCTTTGAAAGAAGCTGAATCTTCCAAGAGGTACTCTAACATGAGGAAGGCATACCTTTTTGACCTCAGAAGCTCTGCACAAAAAAAAAAAAAAGGTGGACTGTTACATATGAGGAATAGGAGAGTAGTTTGGTTAAAATCTCAAGTACATGAAGCATATCTTGTAAAGTTGGTAGGAGCCACATTATTAAGGGTTTTGAATGCCAAACAGAATAAGCCGGCACATACACAGAATCCTAGGCTATGGATAGGAATTGTGGTGGAGGGGAAAGGTATGAGCTAAGGACTAAGTTATACCAGAAAGGAGAAAAAATTCCCTACCTGCTGATACACAGCTACCATTAGGAAGGGATATGGAGATGGAGATAAGTCTAGATGAGAATATTTCAAAAAAGGAAAGCTTACTGAGTGATAATAGCATTAGAAGGAAGATAAAGAAGTAGAGGGAAGCAAGAAATATGCTTTCTCTTTCTCCTGCTTCATTGTGCATTGTGCCAGGGTGCATGAATGAAGGTGTAGCCAGTGTTAGAAGGGATGGCCAGGGATGTATGGTCTCTGTGGAAGACAGAAGGAGCAAGAAACAAAATGTCTGAGATGAAGGGAAGTTTGTAAATGATAGAATAGGTTTTCCAGAGGGCCTAAATGGAAGAAAGAATCAGAATTGGATTTAATCTTGGGAGAGCAATGATGAGGATGAGATAATGAAGAGTGGAAGCAGGAGTGAAGAGAGGTTGGGTCAGTTTTTCTTCGACAGTCCATTAACCTTTATCACAGATATCACACATGGGCATATGGCCTCCGATACTCCTGAGCATGGCCTGGACCAGATTAAAATTTAACTGAGAAATATTTAACAAAACAAATACAAAAAATAGACAACTTACACTTCAAAATTAAGTCAAAATACTGCCAATAGGAAACTTTATGTATGCATTAATGGCCCCCTTTTTGATTTGAGTTTGACACCACTGGGCTATATCATCAGAACTAATGGAAGTAAAAAAAAAATCACACACACATATACTGATATGTATATATAGATATGCACATATATATGTACAAGTATACATATATATTGTTATAGGCTCTTTTGACAGAGCTCTCACTCTCAAGTCTTATGAATGTCAGTCAGAGGTTAAGTTATCTCCAGAGGACTAAGAAAGAAGGAAGACTGGACACAGTGTTAAGAGAATTACCTTCATGCTATGTCTTTAGAAGTCTTGTATTTGAGTCTTTGATCCTATACTGAGACCTTGAGGTAAAGACAGTATTAGAAACTCTATTCCCACTTCAGTCATCTCCAGTGGGCTTGAGGGGGAGAGAAGTTGGGGCAGCAGTCCTGTGGAGATGTCACTTTAGGACTTAGTATTCTTTTCACCAACTCTCCACATCTTCTTTTTTTTTTTTTTTGAGAGAAGAAGGTAGGGCAGTTGGGGTTAAGTGACTGGTACAGGGTCACATGGCTAGGTTTTGTGTGTGTGTGTGTGTGTGTGTGTGTGTGTGTGTGTATTAAGTGTCTGAGGCTGGATTTGAACTCAGGTCCTCCTGACTCTGGGGTTGATGCTCTATTCACTGTGCCACCTACTCGCCCCTCCACATCCTCTTTTAAATGATATACACAGTGTTTGATAAATTGACTGGAACAACACAAAATAATTTAATTTACTGATACACAACAAACCTTTCAACTTTTTACATCTTTAAAAAAAACTTGAAAATATGAACTGTTTCCTTCTTTTGCTGTAATCACTTGTTTTACATGATTTGGTACTTAATAAACAAGATTTTGACTTGCATATTTCTTCATAAACTTGACAAACAGCTTATTTTCCCAAGTGAGCTCTTATTATAATCCATAGATTTTTCATTAAGGTTCATGTTAGGTATGTTCCTAGGTCATTTAAGCATTTTTATCAAAATTGCATGGCTAACTTTCAAAACTTTTTAAAAGTATGGCATGATATAAGGTCATATTTTAATGTTTCAGCTTATTTGGGAAATTTCTGTAAGTCCAGAACAATTATACTTCTCAGTATATGAATGAGAAAAAAAGAAGAGGTTACTAAACTATATAGCCTCTGTGCAAAGCCATGGGGTACAATAGAGTAGCCATCTCAAGACTGTCACTTTTATCAGGACTAGTCAAAGGAAGATTAAAAAAAATCATAGCTATGGAACAACAAAAGTCACAGTTTACTGAATTTGAATTGAGAGATGGAGAAGGGAGGTTTGAAAGGGAAGATTTAGGATGTGATTAGAGAAAGTAAAATAACCTCCAATTCTGTAAGACTGATTGTGAAAGAATTAAAGAAAAAGTACAGGTAATTTTGTTTTGTTTTGTTATGCTTTGCTTTCTTTCCCATGATTTCTCACATTGGTTACAATTCTTTTATGCAACGTGACTAATGTGAAAATGTGTTTAATAGGAATGTATGTGTAGAGCCCATATCAGATTGCATGCTGCCTTGGGGAGGGAGGAGGATAAAATTTAAAACTTAGGAAAGTAAATACTGAAAATTGAAAACAAATAAATTAATGATTTTTTTTAAAATTAAAGCTATCTATAGACAAGCAGAAAAATGCTCTAGATCACTGTTGATTAGAGAAATGCAAATCAAAACAGCTCTGAGGTACTAAATCACACCTATCAGATTGGCTAACATGACAAAACAGGAGATGTTGCAGAAGATGTGGGAAAATCGGAGTACTAATGCATTTTTGATGGAGTTGTGAGCTGATCCAACCATTCTGGAGAACAATTTGGAACTATGCCCAAAGGGCTATAAAAATGTGCATACCCTTTGACCCAGCAATACCACTACTATGTCTGTATCCTAAAGAGATCATAAAAATGGGAAAAGGACCCGTTTGTACAAAAATATCTATAGCAACTCTTTTTGTGGTATCCAAAAATTAGAAATTGAGGGGATGCCCATCAATTGGAGAATGGCTGAACAAATTGTAGTATATGAATATAATGGAGTACTATTGTTCCGTAAGAAATGATCAGCAGGCAGATTTCAGAAAAACCTGGAAAGACTTCCATGAGGTGATGCTGAGTGAAGTGAGCAGAACCAGGAGAACATTGTATACAGTAAAAGCAACATTATACAATGACCAGCTTTGATGAACTCAGTTCTTCTCAGCAATGCAATGATCTAAGATAATTGCAAAAGATTAAAGATGGAAAATGTTATTCATATCGTGAGAAAGAAGTATGGAGTCAGAATGCAGACTGAAGAATATTATTTCCTCTTTTTTTGTCTTTGTTTTTTCTTTCTCATAGTTTTCTCTTAGATTCTGATTCTTCTTTACAACATGACTGATATGGAAATATGTTTAATATCATTGTATGCTGTCTTGGGGAGGGGGAAAAGAAGGGAGAGAAAAAAATTAAAACTCAAAATCTTATAAAAGTGAATGCTGAAAACTAAAAATAAATACATTTCACTTAATAAAAAGAATTACAACTTTTGTTTGTTTTTTTCCTTAGGAGTTGTAATCAATCTTTAAAATCTCAGAAAAAGGAACACAGTAAAAAAGAGTAATTAAATGTGCATGGTATGGAATCTAGCACACTACTGAGAGAGCACTAGATAAAGGTGAAAAAAGGAGATCAATCTAGTTTCATTTTCTCAAAGACAGATATTTTAAGTTATTCTTTGGTAGAAACATCATGCAGGGCCATCTTTGTCAAAAAGTGAAGGCATATCAAAATTATTTATTGACACAAGTAATTAACAAACCATTGTGAGACATGTGAAGTCTGATTTCTTCTATACCAGTGCAGTTCACACTGGTAGGTGAGTGAAGTGATGATGAGGGGTTTTTAAAGGGAGAAGGGAGAGAAGATGCTGGGAAGATGGAAGAGTAGGTCAAAAAATTCCAAGCTCGAAAGATTTTCTCCCACAAAAGACATAAAATAACACCTTAGGGTGAACAAAATGTGGGTAAAAATAAATAAGAATAGGGGCACAACAGGGGTCTTCCTGGAACAATTTGAGAAGATCAGAAGAAAAATCCCAAGACAAGGTTTGGTCCCTATGAAGAATAAACACTTTTAGGCTAGAGTCCACTTTAACAACAAGCGGCAAGCCCTGGGGTTAGTCAATTTAAGAGGCTGCCTCTGCCCCAGACATAGGAATCCCCAGAATGATGAGAGTTAGGCACCTGAGCCTGGAAAGAGTGAGGGAACCTCTGCTGACTAGGAACACCAGACCTAGCTGTACTGAGCAGCAGGGGCGAGAAGGAACAAGTACATGCCAGGTGAATGCAAAAGCATGAGGCAGAAAGCCCCTGTCTGTGGGCACTTACAGAAAGTTGGAGCTTTACCTTTGGTTCCAAGCTAGTGAGGAGAGCTGAAGATCTGGGGCAAGACGCACCATTTCCCATACCCCAGGACTAGAGGTGATTATAAAAATAAGCTATTACTACAAAAAACGCACAAGCAAAGGATAAAGAATCCAACCATAGAAAGCTGTTATGGGAATAGAGAAGACCAGAGTTCATCTTCAGAAGAGGATACTGAAGTAAAGAAACCCCCAAAGAATAATGTAAAATGGTCCCCTGTCCAAAAAGAATGCATAGAAGATCTTAAAAAAGACTTTAAAAACCGTATGACAGAGAAAGAGGAAAAAGTAAAAAAAAAAAAAATACA
>CM053587.1:50411318-50431834 GCA_028646515.1 Pseudochirops corinnae | reverse complement strand
CTGGAATTCTTGCGTATATACACACCTCAGCCAATCCCCTTCTTCCACATCAACAGGGGAGTTCATGCCTTCTCAACAGTGGGACAGAGTTTGCACCTTCCACACTTAGCACTTAGTACTAAGTGCTAAATATCCTGCTAAACCAATTACTATTACATAAGGATAAGAATGGTATTATTTTCAAATATCTTTAATGAAAGGCTTAATAGAAGACAGCTGAATTCTCATATTTGCATCTATATTCTCTCTGTTATGATGTTTTGGTTGAAGTATATGAAGAAAATCCTGCCTCACACAGATATGTGGTTAGAAAATGGAGAAATATTTTAATAAGCAAAGACATCTTAGTATTATTATGAAAATAGTTTTGACCTCTCAGGGATCCAGGGATCACACTTTGAGAAATGTCTAGTCTATGTTTTCACCCCATGTGAATGTATTTTTTCCTGTAGTAAAATTATAATAATTATATTCTGAGAGAACACTCTTGGGGGCACCTGAATGGTAAGTCATTAACCAGAACTTGTGGAAATGGTGAGAGAGGGTTGACTGTGCTTGCTCACTTATGGGGCAAAGGCCCTGTCAGTCATCTCAGCTCTGCCAATGAGCTGACAGTTAGAGACGTCCCTTAGCCAGGAAATAGGGATTTAGTGGGAGGTCCAAGAATGAGCAAAAATTTTTAAGTAGAAGCAAAACTTTGAACGAGGAAGACTAACAGAGAAGACCCAGAGATGGTGGCATTTTTCACTGAGGGCACATGGAAGCATATGGAAATAGATCCCTGTGCTAGGCAAAGGAGTTGAGCTTATAAAAATGTGGAATTTGTCTTAATAGCTAGCTACTTAATATATTTTAGGAAAAATAAGACTGCATAAGAAATAAGGAAAGCCAGAGGCACCCAGACCTCCAGGAGAGGAAAAGGATAAGATCAATATAGGAAGCCCCATAGCTACTGAGAGAATTCTCTGTGGCCAAAGAGAAAAGTGTTTCTCCAGTTCGGGTTGTTCAAGGGCAAATGTAGGATTTTCAAGGACCTGGAGTCAGGAAATTCTCTTGGAGGGGTGAAGGATGCTGAAGGACACCTTGAATCCCAGGTTAGAAATTGTTCCAAAGTCAGAGAAGTGCCTTCTTCAAAAAGGGACCCTACTGGAGATAAGACCAGGAGAAGATTCTGACGAGAGCTAATAATCAGAGGAGCCCATGACAATCTGAGTTTATCTCCAGCTATGAGCCCTTCCTTCCTTAGGATTCTATCAGGCCTTGAAACGGATCAGGATTGAGGTGGGACTGTCTCCTGAGATGGAACCTCAAAGATGAAAAGGAGAGGGGTGTTTGCATATAAGATTTAGCTGTTTGGACTTGGTACAACCTTGTAACTTTCCAATTTCCCGGACTGCTTTTAAGCTCCTGTTAAAGAGAAGCAATTTGATGAAGTAGAGAAAGAGAATGGGAGGACCTGGGTTCAAGTAGAACTGCCATGGGCATTTTACAAGTTGTGTGTCCTTGAGTGAGTAACACCCATGCACAGCCTTAGTTTCTTTATCTTTAAAATGAGGATAACAAGCCTTAGCCACAGACTTGCTGTGAGAATTGAATGAGATCATGTTTATAAACATTTTATGAATCTTTAGATGATATCTCAATGTAATCATTCTTACACCAAATGACTTAGAGAAACTGAAGATTGATCACTAGGCTTGCCAAAAGCCTCAGAGTAAGAAATGGGAAAATTATGTAGTATTCTGTGAGGAGATCTGCATGTGGGAGAGCCTGGGTTGAAGAAAAAAAAAGTGTGATGGCAAATAGGCAAGCCTTAGGATTCAAAGGTGGAACATAGTAAAGTGTAGAGAGCCTTATTGAGGATTAATGTTACAAGACAGATTAGGGATGGTCTCTCAATAGAGGAGTATCTAATGCATGGATAGGCAGTTATTACGTCTAAAGAAAAGATCCAAATGGGTAAAGGAAAATAGGGTGTATGGGCAACTACCTTATCATTCATTGTACAAGTGAAATCAAGTCCATGGGTTGCATCCTTTCATGTCCTAGTTTTTGTACATAATCTTTCATAGCCAGACAACATTTCAAACCCTTAGCCTTCTTTTTATTTTTCTTATTGAGAAAAGAAAAATGCTTTTTGATTTTATTCTACAGTTGCACCAAATACCCTCCTACCATCCCACTTCATGAACGTTCCCTTTTAACAAAGAAAAACATTTTGGGTAAAATTAACTTTGAGTGAATGGATTTGACAATGTAAATCCCATCCACTGCCTCTCCAGTGAGAAAAGGGAAGTGGGGTTATGTCTTGTCTCTTCACTAGGACAGAGACTAGTCATTTCAATTAGTCAGTTTTACTACCTTTTAGTATTGTCATTTACACCATTATACTCCTGTTTCATACTGTTGTACTTGTTCTTGCTTGGCTAGAACATGTACCAGTTCATACAAATCTTCCCATGTCTCTGAATTCTTCCTATTTATTATTTCACATGGCATAAGGAACATTCCATTTCTTTCATATAGCATGATTTGTTTGGCTGCTCCTCAATCTAGAAGCACCTATATTATTTCTAGGTGTTCCGCTGACACATAAAAGACCTAGTCATCTCTTAGTGGATTGTAATCTATCAGTGGAAATGTATTAAGTCTTTGAATTGTCCCAAGCACTGTACTATGTGCTGGCAATACAAAGACAAAACAGTTAATCAGGGTCTGCCCTCAAGGAGCTTACTTGTTATAAGGAAGGTAGACTTGTGCATGACTTAGTGCAACATATCTTCACTAGTGGAGAAATAAAATGGCTGTTGCAGTGAAGATGGGTTACTACTGTTAGCAGTACAGAGCTACTAAGAACCCATGACATAGCTTCTAAGACTTCTGACAAGCCAGGTCCAATATTAAAGCCATTTGAGGGAAAGCCATGTTTCGTGCATAACATTACCTAATAGAGTTTGCTACTGTTACACGACCATATGATGCAGGGAAAACCATATTCTTTACCATTTAACATATCATGTAACCATCTACTAAAAAACTGGAATGGAAGTAAGTCTAAAAAAAAGAGGGAAACAGCTATGGTCATATATAACTTGCAAAGGCAATGAATATATAAATTGAGTTTCATGCCATCCCTAACACTAGCATCTACTTCAAGAGACCATGTTAGTATTGGCTTAAACATATTGTGTGCTGTAACTGAAATATTTACAAGGACATGTGAGCCACTGGAATTCTTGGAGTGTTGTTCCCCTAATTTTCCATTTGCATAAGTGGGTTTCCCTTAGAGCCTTCCATTCATATCCAGGGCCAAGGAGGAACTTCATTGAGTCTGTCTGGTCCTGATAGAATGGGGATCCTTAAAAATGGATTCATTTTGTCAGTGTCTATACAGTTATAGTACATGGAGAGCCTGGCCTCAGAGTCAGGAGGACTGAGTACAAAACATACCTCTGTCACATAATGGCTGGATGCCTCTGGACAAGTCACTTACCTTCTCATTGCTCTAAGCAACTCTTTGATACTTTAAGTTACTAGAAAAAAAAAATTCTCATCTGGGAATTCTCTATGACAATGAAGTCAAGTGGTCTAGTCCTCACTCCTATCTGTGAATAATAGAAGGGACCTAGGGAGCTGGTCTAAGCTGATCAGCTTATAACTAACTAACTAACTATATAAAACTTACTATGTAACTTTTATCACTTATAACTATATATATATATATATATCTTATATAACTTATAACTATATATAACATATTACATATATATACATATATATCTTATATCTTATATAACTTATAACTATATATAACATATTACATATATATACATATATATATATATAAATACTTATAACTATATATAAGCTAAGCTTATAACCTGGATTCAGGTTTCTTATTGTCTTTTGACTAACATTAGTACCTCTGTATATGACAAACACAGAAGGAAAAAGATTTCACACAGCCTCACTGTCTTCTAGTAAGATACTCTTACTAGTGGCTAAAATGGAAATACGGCTTGGTATTGGGTCCTACTAGCTTGAGAAAGCAAACTCTTGTTACTATGATGAATACCTTATTTGGTTCATGGGAAAATTAAATCCTCCTTGCCCTTGGGCTGATCAGATTAGGCCCATGAGATGTTGTGTATCTTTTTCAGCCAAAATACCAGCAATGTTATTGGTCATTAAATTATCCGCCCCCTAATCCAGGCCTGTTATTTGATTTAATGATGTCCTGCAGTAGTGAATTCCACAGGCCTGTTATCACTGTATTTAAGGTTATTGCCTTTAATTCGTTCCAAATTTGCTAGCCCCTCTGCATTGCCCCAAGTGTCCTATATCCTATCATACCAGAGAGCTGGAGAATGAAATATACATGAATTGTCTTTCTTTTTGTGTTGTCAGATCTCTCATGTTACTTTGCTGGAGCGCTAATGACTCCATATTTCATTATCTCCAGTGTTCTCTCACACTGTCCCAAACTCCCTTATTTTCATCGAGGAGATCTATCTTTTGCAGGATGCTTTAAAGGTTCAGCAGTAGCCCTACTGCAGGTTAAATAGTTCATGACAATGACAAATATCTGTAATGATGGGTGACCTTGAAAATGACTGGCATTTTAATTTTGTTCTGACACTATCTCAAATGTCGAAGGCTACAAATGTGCCCTGAGAATTTTATGAAAACTCTTGCAATGTTTTCAGTGCTTTTTTTTTTTTTTGCCAGATTCTTAGAAAGGTATTCATTGTTCTCTCATAAGTGCAGACTGCCATTTATGAGTAAGAAAATATTCACCATAAGAGGTACTGAGAATAGGTCAGACCCTGAAAAGAATTTCCTGACTAAAGGTTGTGGGACACATCCATCTATTAATAAGGGAAGTTGTAGAAGGTTCTTTTCCAGACACTTTTTTTTAGTAATAGGAAAGACAGTTATTTCTTATGGGTGATTTAGATACAGCACAGACCAAAAGAGGAGAAATGGCTATGGTTATCCCATGCTATTCTTTGGTCCAGGGAAAAGAATGCTAGATTTGAAGTCAGACAATCTGCATCCACTGAAATCTTTGATTTGCTACTAAGAGGATGAGGGTAGAGAAATTGGGTCCCTTAGGAAAATATCTTTACTATTCTCAACAATCTCCTCATCTATAAAATTAAAGGGTTGAACTAGGTGAACCCTTATGTTCATTTGAGCTGGAAGACAGAAGAAATGGATTCTAGTTCTGGCCCTGAAAATGCTGTAACTAACTTTGAGACCATAGCTAAGTACCATTCCTATCCCTGATTTTTAAAATTCATCATCATCACTATAGAAATAATTTATATTTATATAACAATTAAGGTTTACAATAATTTAGAAAATGGTGGGGTTTTATTTTTACTGTTATATCCAGGGTCCTTTGCAGGACTTAACATTCTGTGAGTCTAGTATAAGTATTTATTAATTGCATATCAGACCCTCCACCCATAGAGATTCTTCTTTGGTAGTTGGTGAGTTTGTCCATTGGTTGTGACTGAATTTGTTTTATAAACACATCTTTCTCCTATTGCTACTTCTGGCCCCAGCTAAGTTGGAAAATTCCTTCCTGGTTCTGACTTCTGTATCAGGAATAACAAACATGTTGTGGGAAGGGACTAGATAAGTAGACAGAGCATTGATGAAGTGCTTACTATGGACCAGGCATTTTGCTGAATGCTGGGGATAAAAATAAGAGCAAGCCAGACAGTCCTTGACTTAAATGAATGTATATGTATAATAATGGGGGAAGAAGGCCCACAGAGGGGCCGCGATGGTGTGGAGATGGGTGGGAGCTTTGGGTCTAGGCAAGAAAATATGGTCAATCACAACATAACTGCAGGTTATGTTCAATTTGTAACAATGAAAATACATCCTGCATATCAGATATTTACATTACAATTCATAACTAGCAAAATTACAGTTATAGAGTAGCAATGAAAATAATTTTATGGTTGGGGGTCTCCACAACATGAGGAACTGTATTAAAGGGTCATGGCATTAGGAAGGTTGAGAACCACTGCATTAGAGCCTGGGCTTCTATCCAGGGACTCCGAAGTTCTGTTTTGGGTTGAGGGGAAGAACATAGGTAGAATGGCGTCCACAGTACAGACAGCATAGTATAAAGATGGCCAGGAAGTGGGGCAGATGTCTGGTTTCTGGCACTACAAGTTGAAAGCCCACTTTGCAGCTGGGTTCTAGACTCCATAGGTGTCTATCTTGAAGGAACAGACCTGGAAAGTCATAATCTTCAAACTTTTGTGGCCACTGAATAACTGGCTTTGACTCTCTACAGTGACCACAGACAAATTTAGTAGATCTGATCCTGATTCAGACAAAGCAAAGGGAGTATAGCTAGACTTTATAGATTTTGATCAAGTATTCAAATGCTGTTGAGATATGCAGGGTATTGTTGAATAAATGTCCCAATATATCATCTTTGTCAATGTGTGTGTCCAAACTTATGTATATATTGTTTATCAATAGAAATGAAATTTGCACTACAAATCTGTTGGTTTGTTGGTGTCAATACTTTTTAGTCCCTGGGAACCCGGAAGAAAAAACAAGTTAAACTGAAGAGGAGGGGATGGATCAATCAATTAAGTATAAACCCATTTGCTATTTACATTTACATTTCAGAAAGTGACAAGTGACTGCTGTAGGGAATCTTGCTTCCTATCCCCTCCCCACCACCCCAGTTCAATCCCTAGAGATAGCCAATACTCAGGAAAAGAGATTATAATTGGGATGATACTCAGCAATATTGGTTCTGTGGGATGAATTTCTTGTTATCTGGAATAAACTCTGCATTTACAACACCACTTGTGGGAAAATGTGCTACAGGCAAGGGTGTATGCCAGCTGGTGGCTTGCCTCTGTTCTGGGGACTAAGGGGAGTTATAAAAGTAAAAGAGACATGGCCTCTGTCTCAAAGGAGCTTAACTCTAAAGTGGGAGAAAAACCAGATGAATGTGTAATGTATTTGTAGAGGAACAGATGAATCAGTGGAAGTTAACTTCACATTGCAGGTAATAAATGTAGGGACTTCAATAGTGCATGAAGTGGTGCAAACGGGATATGAAAATGGATTCCAAAAGGGTTACAAGATAACAAGTCTATGCCATTTATCCATGGCAGTGATAAATGACTCCCAAGGGAAGCTGGAGTATACCTAAACTTCATAGCTGGTGGAGTGGAGGACAACCAGGTCTGCCAATAGAATTTCTCTTGGGGCAGCTTTTGGCAACGGGATAATAGACCTGATGATCCATATGTCTCACTCACTCCCTCCCATATAGATGATGCCTGACATGGCATCCTACGATATGGCATAAAATGGCTCATTTTAAATAAACTAGACCATCACTGGCTAATTATTTGCCACTCAACAAAATACTTTTGCCCTTTTAGATATTAATAAGTTACTTTCAACACAATACCTCATGCAATACTCATTCTTTCAGTACCTATCATGTTCAAGGACCGCGTGCTGTACACCTGTAGGAGGAATAAATGTGACATGGTCCCTGCTCTTATATAAGATACAATCTACTAGCAGGAAAAAAAATAAAATCCTATGTAACTTGGAATACAAGACGGTGTATAATAAGGGACATAAGAATGTAGGATATCAAAGTTCTAAATAGAGAACATCACTTGTGCCTAGACTGACCATGGAAGCCTTCAAGGAAGTATCTTTTGATCTGGTCATCTGAAGGAAGGAGATACATTCCGCAAGTTAACATGGGGAAATAAGACATTTCAAGGAACATATTGTAGTGGGAAAAGTACTTGTATGATGTCAGGAAACCTGGTGTTTTTGCTGGGGCAAAACCCCTCACTTCCTTGGACCTCAGTTTCCTGATCTATAAAGTAAGAAGGTGGTACTAGTTTATCTTTGACTCTTTGCATATTCAGAATTCTATCAGCTCCATCTCCAAAGTGGGGAAAATAGCATATGCTAATTATAGGAAGTAGTACTAATTGGCTCCAGCATTAGGTGTGAGGAAGGAAGTTGTCTTTTGGTAAGCCCACTGAGGGCAGAGTCATAAGTTTCACTCAGTTTGTGAAGCACTTATCAAAAGAAACAGTTAATACTCTGATACTTGTGATCATGCTCCTGGCAACAATGGGAAAACTGGGCTAAAAATAATCTGAAAAGATTTGAGGAGACAGGGAACTTCTTATAATGAAAAAATAAACTGGATCTTAAAAGACAGGAAGAATTTACATTGGCAGAAAATAACAAGAGGGGACATTCTAGGCTAGAGGAATACTGTTACCAAGGCATTGCAACAGGAATAAGTACATTATAAAACAGGAGCAGTGAGGAAAAGGAGGAATGGAACTGGAGCATGTGTGCTGGAAAGAAGTAAGGTGTATGTATACACATATATGCATGTGTATGTACATGTATGTATACACCCGTGTATATGTGTTCATATTTGTGTATATATGTACACGCAGATACATAGATATGTAGGTATGTATGGAGATATATGCATAAATACACATATATGCATGCATATACACACATACACATATGTGATCTGAGGCTGGATCATAAAAAAGGAATAGCAGGATAATGATCAGGCTATGAAGTTGCCCCAAATTACAGTCAAGCATTTGGCCTAAGGAAATTATTTTATACAAACCAATAAACAAATGAATGAATAAGTAAAGAACAGAATTTGCTATTAAAATCAGTAAATAAACGAAAACCTTTTTGAGAAAGGAGAGATTAAAGGAAAGTGACTTAATACTTTTAGAAACACTATTTAATTTCATGATGTGATAGATAATCTGCCTATCTTGTCTGTCTCTACTTTTAAAAGTCCTTTTAAAGCAACAAAATTTGGTTCAGCTTCTAATGTTAAATAGAAATATCATGACTCCCATTGAAATATGATGATCCCATTTTTATTTATCATCAACTAGTCAGTTCACCTTCCCTCAATATTGTGGAATATCTTGCGTTAACAATACAGTGTCTCTCTGTACCCTCCTTTTTTTGTACCTACCCTATATATTTTATATACCCATTCAAGGGGATGTTCACTGAGTCATGCTGTGGCAACTATTACAATTTAAGGATGCTTGTCTTCATGATGGATGGACACACTAACTACATTCAGATAACTTGCTGGAAAGAGTCTACCTTGTTGGCAGTAGCCTGTCTCCATGACCTCCCCAATGCCCCATCAGTTTGAAAAATGGAGCCTTGAAAAGTAGGCCAGGAAAAGAGAATTCACAGTTGTGGCCTTGTTATTCATTTCTTCATTTATAGGACTTTGGGGGCTAAACCAGGGACCTGCCCTGAAGAAGATGAGGATGGGCCAGGCTGGCAATGGACACATGACATCATCGGCACATATTGATTTCAACCTCTGCTACTTGATGAAATGTATTAATTAACATAGGCAGGGACTATTTTAAAGTACAATTCAAATTACTTTTCAATGAGTTGGGTTCAATAGTTATGAAACACATATAAGGCCAGAGCTGGGGAGATGCTAGCAGCAGAAGGGTTCGACATAATAGGGTTATCCTGATTCATTGCCCTCTGTGAACAGGCCTATTAAAGATATTAAAGATGCCCCACTGCTGATTTGATTTGAAGATCAAGTCTAAGCTTGTGCCTGCTATGAACAAAGAAATTAAAGCAAAGTTCAAATGATAATCACTCTAAGGCAACCATGCACATTAACTATGAGCTAGCTCATTAATCAACAAATATCTGGATAAAGTTTGTGATGCATCAACTTATCCCCTCAACACACTGGGATTCCTCACAGCGCTGGGCATCTGTGGACATCACAGGCATTCTGGTATCTTTCATAATTCCCCATGCTCATTTCACTAGAACCTTCATATTCTACACAATATAAATGCGATTTCTATATGAAAATGTTAATATGGTGAACACTATTATACCCTCTAAAATATTAAATATATTTTCATGAATGCATCAATTATGTATTGTACTTTGATATGAAAATAGGCTGCATATAGTACATATTATGTATAATATATGGACATGCGTGTATATATGTCTATGTATTCAAATTTATACATGTATATACGTGTGTATGCATGTATGTATGTGGGGTTTTTTTTCCAAATTTTATGCATTATTGCAGGGTGTTCCACTAAAATGGTGGGTTAAATGGTTTGAGGTATGACTATAGTGGGGTACAGTGGAAAGAAAACTGATTTGAGTCAGGAGACCTAGATTCTGGCCCTGGCTCCAAGCTGAACTTGCTGTGCAACCTTGGGCAAGTCACTTGGTCTTTTAGGGTCTGTCTCCTCATCTGTAAAATGAGAGTGTTGGACTGAATTTGCTCTAAGGTCCCTTCCAGCACACTGATTCAAGTGACTGAATTTTTCATGTTTTTGTCCAGATGTTTGGCAAACTTCAATTGAAAGATGTTGCTTGAGAGAGAACTGGCTCAGCTAGTGCAAGTTTCCTGACATAGAAACAATGGGCAAATGTATTCAGATTGTCCAAATGCTTAATTCAGATTCCCTCCTTTAGGCCTTTGATGGGAGGTGTTAACCTGAGGGCACAGAATCAGGCTTGGATGCACTTTTCTCCCAGTGGGTCCCCATTTTTAGGACATAATGGCACATCTTCTCTTTCAGAGGAACCACAGCAGCAGGCCTGATTTAGGCTTAATGAACAGCCTTTAGGGGTTTTCACACTAAGTGGTCATTAAGGCTTTGCAAATTTGCCAGGTGAATTCATTCCAGCCTTTGCTAAGTCTTTACCACAGTATTCCAGCTTGCCTCTTAGCATATTGATCATATACATCTTAAAGCCATGGCAGTAGAGCCCTATTGAGGTTATGGAGGACGCCCAAGTTAATGCAGAGATTCACAAACTGGACTGAATAATAGGTTTGTGATTGAAAACAGTAAGAGGAGAATAGGGAAGGGCTACTACCAGGAATATAGCTGGAGTCTTGGACACAATGATTTTCAAGTTATGAGAGGAGGCCAGAGTCCAGGGAGGTCTAAGGAGAGACTATTTCCAGGCCTTGGTGCACAGATACACCAAACTATCGCTGAGACTTCATGGTTCATGCTTCAGGACAATTTTTCAGCTTGGGGGTTATGGAAGCTCCATGGTCAGAGAAGTTTGAGTGTTTTATAGGGAGTGGAAGGGTCCTGCTCAAGGCACTCTAATTCATTTCCAATCCCTGAGTTACAGGCAAGGAGACATCAATCAGATTGGAACCTGGAAGTTTCTCATTGAGAATGGAAGATTCCTTGTAGCAAGAGATCCAGAGACATAAGAAGGCATAGAGGAAGCATGGAGGTATATGCAGGAAATGGACATCCTATTGGACAAATACCAGGTCACTTCTTCAGAGGTATCTTTGGACTACAGTGGCTTCTATCTCATACTATTCTACCATAGGCAGAAGTTGATTGAATGCTTTTTTTTTTTTTTAACAATTCTCTTTATTTGTTTTTCATTTCAATGTGGTCACTGCAAGGAGACTATAAATCCCTCCACTAAGTTTCTCTTATAGCAACCATAGTACCTTAATACAAAGCTAGGCAAATACGATGCATCCATTAAATAACTCATCGATTCATGAATAACTAATCTATTCATTTTACAGCTAACAAAGGATGGACATTTCACTCCTCATGTGTAGTTTCAGGATTCCAAATATCCTGAATTTTATCTTATAACTTAGAATTATTGCTTTTAAGATCAAAACTGGCTTCGTTTCCCAAGGTTGCTACCTTTGAACATGATACCTTTTTATGGTACCATTATGTCCAGTCATATGTGCTCCTGTAGGAATGATCTTTGATTTTTCCCTCTCCCTCATTGCCTATATTTAATTAATTGCTGAAAGCCCTGTGATGTCTTCCTTCAAAGAAATGTTCAGATTCATCCTTTTCTCATGATTATCCATCTTATGCCGCCTCCCCTAGTTCAGGTCATTTTCATCTCATGCCTGTTACTATAAGAGTTTTAACCTCTTCTCCAATCTATCCAGCATGAGCCTTTTCTTTTCAAGGACTACTTGCCTCATATAGCTTCCCACCCTACTTAAAATCATCTTATGGTTCCCATCACTCCTTGACTCTTATGACTCTCCAAAAAATCTGTTTGTCACTGTGTCCATGAGAAAGTAACATGGTCTTTGAGAGTGGGTGCTGGACTTGTAATCAGGATTCTTGGGTTCAAGTTTTGACTCTGACTCTTACTACTTATGTAATCAGAGACAAGCCTCCTAACCTTTCTGAGTCTTATCCATAAAAAAGGAGTAATAATACCTGTACCAACTAGATGACTATAGGCTTATGAGGAAAAGTACTTTGGAAACTATGAAGCTCATAAAAACTATGTAAATGGAGAACAATGTACAAGAGACACTTAATACGTTAGTAGACATTTGGTCATTTAAATTCATACCTATTTTCTACTGTTCCCAATGTGTAAATTCCACTCTAGCCAATTTACTTCAATTAGTCACTCTCTTATAGTTCAGGTGTTTTTTAAGTCATATCCAACTGTTTGTGACCCCATTTGGGGTTTCCTGAGAAAAGATTCAGGAGTAGTTTCCCATTTCTAAGACCAGCTCATTTTGCAGATGAGGAAATTGAGGCAACTAGGGTTAAGCAACTTGCCCAGGGTCACCCAGCTACTAAGTGTCTGAGGCCAGATTTGAACTCAGAAAGATGAAGCTTACTGATTTCAGGCCCAGCACTCTATCCACTGTGCCACCTAGTTGCCACTCTCTGACCCCCAGAAATATCATGTTCTTTCAAACCCCTCTTCCTTTCCACATGCTCTTCATAGTGTCATGGGATCATTGATTTTGAGCTGGAAGGGACTTCAGAGGTCACTGAGCCCAATCTCCTCATTTTCCAGATAAGGAACTGAGGCCCAAGGAGGTTGAGACTTGTTAAGATTCACACAGCTAATGACTCCCTCCCTCTCCCTTTACCCTTCCCCACTCACTCAACAAATCCTGAATCTTTCATGACTCAGCCCAAGGCTCCATTCCTCCATGTAACTTTTTCTACCTACTTCTGCCAACAACGATGCCTTAACACCTCTAGGTAGATGTGGGACTATCTGGAGCTGAATATGTTCAACTTTGTAACTAAGAGAGAGACCAGGCAGCCAGTGGATGACAACCCTGGAGCTGCAAATCCAGCCAGCGGTCGAACAAGTTAAAAATGGTAACGTGTCCAAAGAACAGTGTCCATGTAGGCAAAGCCATTGTTGTGAAGGCTGATGGGGGATGGGGTAAGAGGAGGAGGACCTGCTATTATTATTAAAATCACAGTGAGTCTGACAAGCCAAGCCCCACTGCTCTCATCCTGCCTGCATTCAGGACTGCCTTGCTACATCATTCCCACTAATGTCTTATCTAACCTATTCCTTGAATATCCGCAATGACCCTTGGGAACCTATTCCACTGCCCAATCACTCTTACTGCTAAAAAACTTTTCTTATTATCTAGTCCTAACTTCTTCTTCCTTAGCTCCAGGCCATTGCTCCTTATCCTACCATCTTTGGAGACGGTGAATAATTCCCACCCTTCTTTTTATAGTGTTACCTTGAAGGTATTTAAAGGCTGTGATGTAGTCCCTCTTGAGCCTTTTAATTTTTTTCCTGAGCTGTAGCTTTCCTCCCAACCTTGTCTTCTAATCTGTGGAGCAGATTTGTTTGCCTTCTTTACACGCTTCTCGAGGTTTTCCACATTGTTCTTAAGGAAGATGAAAACCATGCAATGTTCCAGGTGCAGCCACGCTTGGGAGATGGGGAATGTGACCATTATCCCTCCTCACTGTGAGCCTTCTCCTTGAAAGTGGCGCACTGGAATGGCTTCCTTCTGAACCGATAATGGTGGCACACATAAAAATAAGCATAATCCCAGTCAACTACCCCTGTTAATAAATCAGAGAAACCCGCCATTCACCGGCTGCTTCAGCTGCTCCCAGAGTCTCAGCAATATAATAGGGCATAATTCACTCCTCACAAACACTTAATACTGCATTTCTGCCATTTACAATCTGATAATATTCAAATACTATTGCTGTATTATGCGGCACACAATTGCAGATGTGACTCCATAACAGCCTCGCACTTTGGCATACATTATATAAGTTGGTATAAAATTGCCTGTCTTAAAAACTCTTCTTCGATTGCAACCCAATATCATCGTTTCACACACACACACACACACACACACACACACACACACACACACACACACAGCTTCAGGAACATTAAAAATTTAGCTTCTTCCCTATTTAGCCTGTTCTGCAAAAGGGAGCAAAACAGATAAACAGATGTTCCCTCTTCTGAACCCCTAGGGGGTCTGAGGCAAAGTGAAGAGGCCCCAAAATGGAGACATGGCAATGACACTGAAGTTGTATTTGCTATAGGGGGAAAAATCTCTCTTTATGGTCTCCGCTATGTAAGTATGAATGTGACTCGTTTACCACAGCACTCCTCAGGTAAACTCATTCCTTAAGTTTTGGAGGGATTTCCCAGGTGAATACTTCCCTAGGAAATTGAGTTTCTCCTTGTAAAAAGTCTAATTGGCTCCTACCACACTTTCTTGGAAGATTTGACACTAAGACGTACATATACTGTAGCATAGACTGAATCACAGAATCTTCAAGTTAGAAGGAGCTGCAGTTGCCAGCTATTTCAACTTGATCATTTTTACAGATGAAGGAACTTGAGTCCAGAGAGGCAGACTAAATTGCTCAAGGTCAGACAGTCCAGACAGTCAAGCAGCCCCTGGACCCTGGTGTCCTGGACACCCACGTCAGTGTTCTTAACCCTAAACCACACTGACTTCCTTAAATGTTAGAACTAATGGCACCTTGGAGGTCATCTCATCCATACCTGGCCCCTCCTCATATTTACAGAATGGCCACTAGCCCCCATAGTAGTCACACAAGTGGCCAAGATAAGAGGGGAGCTTTTTTCTTAAAATTCCTAAGCTGTTGGTCTTTCCTCAGCCTCTCATTGTTGGGGGTTTTTTGTTTGTTTGTTTCTTAATATATCTAGCCCTGAAGTGTCTATAAATTGTGTTGTGCTGAGATAATATGTAATAGGATCTGCTTAGGAAAAGTATGTACTGTTCTACCTCCTTTTCATCTAAACCTGGATAATTTAAATAAACCCAAGGCTGAGCTATCTGATACAAGGCTGCTCTTCTGATGTCATTTCACAGGAGCTGGAAAGGACCCAGGACCCCCCATATTCTACCTCTACCTGCTTTCCTTAGAGGAAAAACCTTTTATCTTAAAATTCAGAAGGAAAAAAAAGGCTAAAAAAACAAACACTGTCATATTATGTCATGTAACAATATGCTGACAATCACACTAAGGTGTAAAGGGCTGATAGGAGACCCTTTTTTTGTAAAGAAGTTTTTATTTTCAGGTAGAAGGAAAGAGATAAAACGAATCTTAAGAACATGGGGACACTGGACAATTGGAGGAGAAGTTTACAGGACCCAAATGCAGAAAAATGAAGAGAGAAAATTCATTTACTCTTTGTGTTGCCATGAAGCAGGCCTGAAATTAAACCCAGAATTCAATGTCTTCAAGAAAATTCAACAAGAATTTTAAAAAGGAAAATTGGGAGAGCAACATGGGCAGGTGCTTTGCTAATTGGTCAGTAGGTTTAGAGTCTCTCTCTCTCTTTTTTCTTTTCTTCCTCTCCTTTTAACTTTTCTGTCCTTTGCTTCTGAAAATGATTTTTTAAATACTATTCACCATCCTTGACTGGGACTGTTTTTGACTGAGAAACTGAAAAAAAAAATGACATCAAGTACACTGTCTGGAGACTTCTTAAAGTTTTGTCTTTTAGATTTCCCTTCTACCTCATGAGCTTGTTATTTGAATCCCAATTAGTCATTTTTCCCCCCAACATGAATCAGCAGAGCAGAGTGGGGATGAGCAATAATTGTCACTCTTACCACCCCCACTGAAAGTGTGAATACAATTTTATAAAAGCAGGACTGACACTATCTACTACAAGCCTTATTTCTTCCATCACTGTGACCTTAACTGGCCTTAGCACACATGTGCACACACACACACACACACACACACACACACACACCAGTGGAGAATGGAATTTTCACGTTTTAAAATATGTTCACTTCTAAAAATAATGTAAAAAGTAGCCCTATGTGTGTAGGCTGCACCCCCTATATTTGGCACTTTAGGTAGATGCCTGCCTTGTCTATTGGTAGTCCTGATTCTGCCTGTCAATGATTTTCATATAGCTATGATGCTTTTGGCTTCCTGTGGTTAGAATTGATGGCAAGTAGACAATGGTGTTCTCTGTCTCTCTCTCTCTCTCTGTCTCTCTCTCTCTCTCTCTCTCTCTCCCACTCCCCCTGAATGTCTTCATCTGTCCAAGTTATTACAATCCAAACCTATGCACACATGAATCATTTCTTATATAGTCTTATTTGAATGTTACTTGACATTGCTCCCCAAAATGTCCACTTCCACTTTGCCTTGACTTTGAAATTCTCATTATTTTAATCATTACTGTTTTAGGCAACAAATGAGGGCCAGTAGACTAGAAGTAGTGAGACCCAGTCCTGTCACTAATTGTCTGCATAAACTTGGACAAGTCATTTCACTTTGGGAACCTTAGTTTCCAATTTTATAAAATAAAAAGGTAACATGAGATCATCAGTAAGATCTCTTTAAGGATGAACAACACGTCATGGATTTGTGAGTCTGCCAGAAACAGCCCTAAAACTTTCAATTTAATGGGATCTAGGTTACCAGATGGCTAGTTGGTATCTCAACTCAAGGGGCTGAAATTTCACTGGAAAAAATAAAATGGAAAAGACTAGCCCCAAGGGAACAGAAGCAACATTAGAGATCTATGGAAGGAAAGACAGATCAAATGGTTTTGGGCACTCAAAGTGTGAGTGGTGGGGACACCAATTACAATATTTGCTATTGTTTTGGTTTGTTTGTTTTTTAACTATTTTATCTGAGGCCATCTCTACACTGAATTCACAAACAAGCTGTATAAATTAGGCAAGTCACTTCTACTCTGAGCCTCAACCCCTTTATCTGTACAATGGGCATAATAATATTCCTCCTATCTCATAGAGTAGTTATTAAAATCAAATGTATGTCAAACTTATTGGCTATGGTAAAGTGATATATTCACATAAACTATGGTTATGAACAGCTCCCTTCCTTATTTGTCCCCATACACACCATTCATCACCTGACCACCCTGGCTTAAAAAAAAAAATCATCTTTTATTAGACTCCTGAATTCTTAAGAAACTAATATTCTTCTGGAGGAAGGGACTAAGGGTATTTTGCTTTGGTCATTTAAAATTACTATATGGTACATTCAAGAGTATGTGAGTGGGAACAATTGGGCATTAGTAGAGGTACATATTTAGATTACATTAATAGCTCATAGCTCTTTTTCATTTTTAATTTAATAACTAGTTATTTTGGTTGAAAAGATTTTTAAGAGCAAAAAATGTTTGTGACTCTTCCCCCTTCTGTCCCTTTCTGTTTCCCACACAAAAATTTCCCAATTTTGTTAAAATAGAAGAACTGCATAAAATACAGAGAGAATTGAATAGAATTAATTGTTGGTACTCTGATTAGTAATTTAACATCATTTATTGAGAATTTATTGTGTATAGAGCCCTGGACTATTTCCTATGAAGATTAGAATTTCCTGGCATTATAAGTTATAAATGATTTATTAAAAATGTCTTCATGACAGGTTCAAACCCACCACCCCTCTTGCCACCCCACAAATTTGCATCCAACTTAGCTTCTCTGTGTGTGTGTCATAGAAGAGAATAGGGTATAAAAATAGGAGACATAGTACCTGCCATCTGGTGACTTCAATTTAAAAACAAAGTCAGCTGGGCAGATTAAAAAAAAAAAAGATTCATTCCTTTATTCATTTGACAAATACTAATGTAGAAACATCCACAAATGTTGGGCTTTGCTGAATTTACACACTCAAACTGAACTGAAGGGTAAACTCTAATGAGAATGTCTTGTATTTATACAACAGTTATAAACTTTTCAAATCACCTTCATGTATAGTTACCTTATTCTAGCCTCATAATGATCTTACAATGGAAATAAAGTAGGAATTATTTCTAGCTGCAGAAACTTATATTCAAAGAGGTTAAGTTACTTGCCTAAGGTTATATAAATATGTAGTAAGAAAGGCTGAACAGGATATGATGACTCGGGGTGTATTTATAGTGTTCTTTCCACTATGTTTTGTCCCTTGGCCAAAGTGGGCAGCCCATTAGGATCAAATATTCTCTGTAAAACAATCCTACCTGTCTGCTTTACTTTAAATCTATACCCTTATCTCAAAAACAAAACAACACAAACAAAAAACAAAAAAACCCAGTGATTATAAAAGAAAACAGTAAAACTAACTTTCTTTAGACATGATGATATCCCCAGATATTAATCAGTAAGTATTTATTAAGTACCTACTACACAGAAGATATACTAACAGCTACAGAAGATACAAAGAGAAATCATTTGGAGTTTATATTCTAACAGGGAAGTCAAATAAATATGTAAGCGAGTACATAATAAATATATTTTTTAAATAAGTTCAAATAAATACAAAGTAGTCATGGAGGGAGAATACTTACAGTTGGGGGATCAGTAAAACTTTTATATATAAGGTGATGCTTGAGTTTGGTCTTGATGAAAGAGAGCAATTTAACATGGCAGAGGTGAGAAGTGTATTCCCAATATTGATTCATTCAATGAATTTCACCCATGCCCCAGGGTTTGTTTTGTTTTGTTTCCTCCTGTGCCTTTGCATGTGTGCCACTGGGCTAGTCACTTAAACTCTCTGTGCCTCAGTTTCCTCATCTGTAAAGTGGGGATAATAATAGCAACTAACTCCCAGGGTTGTTGTGAGGATAAAATGGAACAATATTTGTAAAGTGCTGTGTAAACCTTAAAGCACTATATGAATGAAACTATCAGTCAAAAAATGTTTAAGTACCTACTATGTATAGGGCATTGTGCTAAGTGCTGTCATTATCATACCCAACATCATCATCATCATCATCCTAAAAGCTGGATAGAAATGCTGAAAACCACTCCCCTCCTGCCCTTCCTAGTCCAAAAGCATGCATGGCCTCTAATGAGACTACAGTGATCAGTCCCTTTAAAATACCCCATAAAATTCTATTTATGACTGGCTTACACAGCAATCACCAAGAACCCAGACATTAGAGTCCTATTCATGAGTTCCCAATAATAGGAAGATGGGGTCAGTCAGCTCACTGGAACTAATACTTAGGCTCATTAACTGTCCTGCCTTCCTTTTACCCATCTTTGTTTCTGTCTGAGTTAAAAAAGGAGATGTTTGAGGGAGGGGGGCAGAGTCAAGATGGTAGCATAGAAGCAGGAACACTCTGGAGCTCCCACATAATCAACTCAAATACCCATAAAATATGACTCTAAACAAATTTTAGGGCTCCAGAACTCACAAAATTACAAAAAACACATCTCCCGCTGAAGGCACCTCGGCAGGTGAGACAGGAAAGTCTCATCACAGCAAGCTGGGAGCCAAAACCAGCCTGGCCTGAAACCATGGCTTGGCCATGGGGCAGCCAGGACAAGCCGCAGCTGGAGCCTTCAGGAGAGTGGATCAGCGGCAGCTGTGGCTATTTCCAGAATTATAAAGCCATAAGAAATAAGGACTAAGTGAAAGGTTAGTGGAACTAGGCTAAATTCTGGGGAGAGGATCTGGCCAAACTGCCTCCAGGGCAAGGAAGCAGCAGAAGCGCCAGCCCTGCAGCTGCCTCCACGTGACTGCTTCAGAAGCTCCTGGCCTGCAGATTGCAGGGGGGCCAAGTGATCATTCAGAGGCTAAGGGCTCTTGCCTTAAACTGCCTAGATACAGATAGTGGTCTTGGGTGATGGTCCTGAGGTGCGTTGTCAGTGAGCCAAAGTTTGTGGGGGCTGCAGTGGCTTCCTAATAGCCCCAGCAGCTGTGAAAACCCCAGCGATTTGGGACAGAGCTTTCCCCTCTGGAAGCAGAGTTCTACAGAGCCAAAAAGTAAAGTAATTGACTCACAACATGAGCAGGCAAAGGAAGCAAAGTATCAACAGCAATCCCACTTTAGATTCCTTTTTTGGGGACAAAAAGGATCAAAGCATGGAATGGGAAGAAGACAACACAGTCAGAACTCCCACACCAAAAGCTTCCAAGAATAATGGAGACTGATTATAAGCCATAGAGGAGTTTAAGAAGGATTTTGAAAATCAAATAAGAGAAGTGGAGGAAAAATTGGGGAGAAAAATGAGAATGATGCAAGAAAATCATGAAAAGAGAGTCAACAACCTGACTGAAGAAAATAACACCTTAAAAATAGATTAACTCAAGTGGCAAAAGAGGCCCAAAAAGCCAATGAGGAGAAGAATGCCTTAAAATGTAGAATTTGCCAGATGGAAAAAAAAT
>CM053587.1:50395149-50410818 GCA_028646515.1 Pseudochirops corinnae | reverse complement strand
CAAATCTCAAAGGTGTGAAAATTTTCTCATGGCAGAATTTCATTCAGCATGACTGGGTGATGGAGAATATAGTAGGTGCTCCAAAAACATCTATTTAATTGAATGAATGAACAGGGGATCCTGACCATGGCCCCTCAAATCACACCACAGAGGCTCACTTTACAGATTCAATTTATAGACTCACCCTACCAAGACAGGTTTTCAACAACTGCATGGGCCAAATGGTAACTCCAGGTCATAAAGTGGTAACTCAATTAGCCAAGGGAGAGAACTCAGATTTAAATGAGATTCTTTCCTCACCCCAAGCCCAACCCTACTCTAACCTGAATTATCTGGTGTGCCAGATTTCCCTCCTTTTTACCCCTGATGTTTCTGTAAAAGCATTTTGAAAGAGTAAGATGTGACCACTGTAAGAGACTTTAGAAATAACACTGTCCAGCTTCCTTACTTTACAAATGAGGGAATGGAGACCCAGAGAGTCTGGGCATAAGATCACAAGGAAAGCTAATGGCAGGGCCAGGATTCGAACCCAGGCCTTCTTCTTTCCAGGTCAATGCATTTCTTACTACCCCTCGAACTGCCCAGCTGTGGCATGCTTGAGGCATACTATCTGACCTAGCTTGACATTCTGACAAATCACATTTGAGGTTAGGATGGTTGCCTCCCTTCGAATTCGCATCTGTGCTCTAATCCCCAGCAATCATGGGACTTTCCATCTGGTTAAAAATGGCTGTCTAGCAGAGAATCTAAAAGCTCTTGTTTCTTCATCGTGGTGTTTTGATTCTCTTGATAATATTTCAGCAAATGTCCCAGCCTGCTGAATGTTAAAGCAAGTTTTGGAGCCCAGTCCTCAGAGGCCAGCTAACCACTTAATAGTGCCAAGGGTATGGGGAATAGGGTTGTGTAGGAGAACAACACAGAAACAAATGTCAGAACTAATTGATTAAAAGAGTTGGGAGGCCCCTCAGTGAGGATTGGTCTAGCACCAGTGGTGAGTGAGGTCAGAGAGGGCTATTTTTAAATTATTTGGTATTTTCAGAAATTGATTACTTGGTGAGAGCATTAAGAAGTAGCTCTGCACATTCATTTAATGGGCCAGTGCCTCTTGTACAGAGCTGGAGTCATCACATTCAATCTCATCTACTCCTTGTTAAGTCATGTTTTCTTTTGGAGCGTGTTTATTTATTACACATACTATAAGCATAAACTATACCCAGGAATAAAAAATAATTCCCTAAGTGGGATTTTGCCAGCACCAACTCCCCACCCATCTTTCCCCTTTGGCGTCCTAAGCATGAACGTTACCTTTATTAACATTAACTCGACAGTTCCTTAAAGCACACACCTTCTTTCTTTCCTAAGGCATACAGTAGGGCTATCTTCATGAACTGGAAGAGTAGGAAGCCACATATGCATAGACTGGGCAGAGAAGTGGAAAGATATTCAATACCCAGAATATTTCTACCAATTATCTACCACCACTACAAAATCCTACCATTAGATACGATTTCCTATTGGGTTAATGTATTGTTCTCTTCAAACTTCCCTTTTGAAAATGAAAGCATGCCTATAAGGGGTAAGTCATTAAACTATTATCAGTCATTTAAGCTTCAACTGGTGATATTCCATTATCCCAGACAATTAAAAAAAGAAAGCCATTTCTAGTATCAAACCCTCCTTTTTATTTCCTAGACTGCTGGAATGAAGATCCACCTTCCATCCCTCTTACCTCTCCTTCCTCCCTCCTCCCACGTATTGAGAAAACAAGAAAAATAAAACCTCTGTTACAAATCTGTAGTTAAGCAAAACAAATTTTTGCATTAGCTATGTCCAAAAACTACAACAAATAATAAAGTCTCAGTCTGCATTCTGAGTCTATTGCCTCTCTACCAGGAAGAACGCAGTATGTTTCATCATGAATCCTCTAGAACTATGATTGCATATATAAATGTATATACATATTTCCATAGAGGTGTTATGATGGCATGGCATGTCATGTTATGTCATGTTGTGTTATATTTTATGAAGTCACTGCAAACACTGAGTTTGTAAGCCTTTTATCACAACATTTAGCACTCTTCAGAGCATCCTCCCATACAAGACAATGAATTTCCTCTTTCATTTTCTGGATGTACGATACGGTTAATTAATTAACATTAAATTCAACAGCACTATAAGTCATGCCTGGTTGAAGCTTATCTAAAAAACATACTTCCTGTATAAGGGACTGTAATGCCATGCACGAGCAGAGCTTCCCAAAAGAATGCTACTGTGAACAGCTTTTAAGATTCAGATTACACAGTATAGTGAACACTCCATTTATTCCATTACAAATCAAGGCAAACATTCACAACAAATCACAATATAATATCCATAACATTACATCTTATTACAAAAAATCACAATATAGTGTTCACAACAGCTTAACATTAGAATGGCCACATAGTTTTCACTACAGTGGCCACAATATTTAGAACAAAGAACAAAAGAATAATCATCTGGTTTCCCTAAGGGAGGGAAACTCTCCTTACTTAATTTTTCAGTCATTTCACAATACAATTATCAATCTTCCACTCATGGGGCAATCGTAGATTAAATTAATCAGTCACTTATCTAGCAATCAGTCACTAAATACAATTATTAGAAAATTACATAAACCCTCCACTCCTTGATGTCTAGTAAACTTCAATGTCATCACACATCCAAGGGGAGGCCTTTTCTTCATCTTGACTCGGGTGGTCTCTCAGATTCCATGGATCCCCTTCCATGGTCCCAGCTCCTACCTTAATCCACCAGTCACCTGGATTCAGAGGCAGACAGCTCCCAGCTCCTTGTCCAGTCCAGTCCTTTGAGCAGTTCTTGTTACACACTGAAGTTCACAGAGTCCAGCACATCTCAAACCCTTCACAACTTCTGTTGCCAGGAACTCAAGGATCAACCAAGCCACAAAAAAACAAAGGCTTATCTCGATCATGCTTCTTCAGCCCTCCAGCAGTTCAGCTGGCCCTAGGACACAGAAGGAAGCTCAGCCTTCCAGGTGGCAGCAACTTCAGCCTTCACCAGATTCTGGTCTCAAGAAAAACTCCAACTCAGTTCTCAGTCAGCTTCCAGATGCTGGGAAAGAAACTCTTCACTCTTCTTGACTATCTTATATTTGAATCTCCAGTATTTTTTCTTTTTCTTTTTTTATATAAACACAACATATATGTTTATATGTCTATATATCTATGAGTTATAATAAATAACATATAGTATTATACAATGTATAATATTTTATATAACATTATACAATATATAATACATAAGATATACAATGAATGAACAGATCCCCATTCTCAAAGAGCTTCTATATATATGGATGGATGGATATGTAAATCAAATGTCCTCTGATAGAGTAAACTTTTTGAGAATATGGATCCTTTCATTCATTGTTTTTGTATTCTTAGAGCCTAGAACAATGCCAAGCAAATGGTACACTCTTAATAAATACCTTGTAAATGAATAATGACACATAAATGAACCTAAATACAAATGTTAGCTCCTCTACACCTTCTCATTCTATGAAACTCTTTTTTTGTGTCTTTCTGTAAATCTTCAATATAAGAGGGCCACCTCCTCCCCCACACATGCCAGTAGGAATCATCCTGTTGTTTTGGGTGATGTTTTAAATCTCTAGAAGAATAATGTAGCCTTTATATTGTCCATCTATCACGTTTTATTCTTCCTTTGTAAACAGTTTTCCATTGCTACTATACTTGCATGTCTTCATAATATCGCTCATTCCATTTCTTGATCAAACATCATCAATGGGAAACTGTTGTGGTCTATTTAAACCTACCATGGATCTTTCATTGCCCATTGGGTAACTTGTAATTATGTTACTTTGAAAATCAGTGTCCCATGATTCAAGATTAGATGGTATGTCCAGGAAAGCACTGGTTTTGAAAAGGTAAGCTTTCACAGCAACAAACAGTTTGAGAACATTGAAGATATTTGCTTCCCAAACTGATCCAGACAAATTTCCCCTTCATCAATTATAGCCCAGCTTATTGACTATTTGTAAGTTACCTGTCCAAGAAACCCACAATACTTACCTCCCCAGCCCCACCCCCACCCATGTATTTGTCTATATCTGTCTGTCTGTCTATCTCTCTATTGCAAGGAACTTTCCATTTATCTACATTTTAAATTCTGAGCAGTATATGGTTTTCATAATTTTCATCATTTTTGTATTTTCAGAGTTGATAGCTGGGAAAAAACATATTTCTTTGGATTTCACCGAGTGGACTTGGAAATAATCTAGGACTTGACATAATGAATACAGTATCATATTGGAAAAGGGGCATTTAGAGGACCTCATCACTGATAGGAAATTCAGATAGTCAACTTGAGTTTACTAAGCAGTTATTAAATATTTGGCACACAGTAATCACTCATTTTTTTTATTCTTTTTTTCATTCATTTTCTTTGAATGCTTCAAAGGACATCATCTAAAACACGGACAAACTTTACCTTAGGTGAGCATATGTCTTCCTGTTTTATACTTCACTTGATGCCAATACTCAGTGGATCACCGAATAAAGTTATTTCTGTAGTCACATCTGTCGTATAATCTTGCATAATTTTAATGTACATATGGGAGATACCTTAAGGACAGCCTTCAAGGCTGATTTTTTTTAAATGGATCATTTCTTTAAAATCCAATAAATAGTATAAACAGTAGAATCTTGTGTTCTCTAAACCTAAAAGGCAGCTAGTTAATATAGTGTGCACAGAGTGTTAGAATTGGACTCAGGAAGTCCTAAATTTAAATTTGGCTTTAGAGACTTATTAGCTGTGAGATGCTGGACCAACCACTTGACCTTTGTCTACCTTAGTTTTCCCATATATTCCAAATATAGATAATAGTATCATTACCACCCAGTGTCATTGTAAGGATAAATGAGATAATATTTGTAAATGGCTATAATAAATGCTGGGCAGCTAGGTTGTACAGAGGATAGAGTGCAGGGCCTGGAGTCAGGAAGACTCAACTACTTGAGTTCAAATCTGGCCCCAGCTACTTACTATGTGACCCTGGGCAAGTCACTTAACCCTGTTTGCCTCAGTTTCCTCATTTGTAAAATGAGTTGGAGACAGAAATGGCAAACCACTTCAGTAACTTTGCCAAGAAAGTCCCAAATGAGGTCATGAAGAGTTGAATACAGACTGAACAACAAGAACATAAGAAATCTTAGCTCTATTTATTATTATCATCTGCCTCTCACTAACTTGAATGACTAAAATTGTGGCCTACTATAGAAATTCAACTGGGAAAATTTAACTCCCTACTATGTTTCCATAAATAATGTCATCTATATACCTTAAGAGATACATAAAGGTTTAATAAAGACTGTATGAGTCTAGAGTTGATGTCGTCCTTTCATTTAACTTTTGAGGTTAAAAAAAAACACCTTTTAGTAATTTTTCTATTTTTATGACACCTTCCTCTTGGAGACGTCTTAAAAATCAATCCCCAGCTGATTCCTTCAGCAATCATTTCTTCTGCAGACATTCGATCAGATTCACCTTCTTGTCCCAATTTTCACTTCTTAAATGTGCTTCCATTTCCTCACACACCACATCAAGTAAAAAAATGGTAGCATAAATGATGTGCTTTTAACATTCCCAATAAAATTACTTCTCTGGGAAAAAAAAAAAAATTTCCTATCTATTGTCCAAATTTCCTGTCCGTTCCCATTTTAAAATAATTTTAGCTGTCCAAAAGGAGAAATCATTGCCTCATTTGAAACTAGGTTCCCCTTTATTCAGAGTCTTTGATCAGAGGCTAGAAAACCGTTTAGTGGTGATGTTGTCAAGGGAGTTCTTTGTAGTTTAGAGTTGAACTAGATGGCATCTGAAATGCCCTCTGACTCTGAGGTCTGTTGATTCTCTGATCTATACGTGCATTAGGTATGATTAGGCTTAACTAGATCTTGAACCAATAGAGTTATAATGCATCTCTCTCTTTCTCTCTCTCTCCCTCTCTCCCCCCCCACTTTATTTTTCCTTTTGGAGGGGGAGGACAGGGCAATTGGGCTTAAGTGACTTGTTCAAGGTCACACAGCTAGTAAGTGTTAAGTGTCTGAAGTCCGAATTTGAACTCAGGTCCTCCTGACTCCAAGGCCAGTGCTCTATTCACTGTGCCACCTAGCCGCCTCTCCTCCTTCCTCTCTTTTTTCTGCCAAAGTGATTATTCTTATTATAAATCACATTCCATAATATTTAGCAAATGAGTTCATATTCTTAATCAACTGTCTCCATGTCCCTCAGTTGGTAAAGATTTAAGTGCCTGCTGGCTGCGGTGGTTTCTTGGTTCTTTTGACCTCCTTGTCATGATGACTATTTTGTATTGGTTAAACTTCTCTAAGAAATAGTGATAATCAATGTCTTTACTTTTGTAAAGTAAACTTTACTTTACTTTAAGTAATGTGGGTTGAAACTTCTGCAATACCTCTATATTTTTCATCCTTTCTTCTACTTTGGTGTTTGTTTTTACCTTTGTTCTGTTATCTGTAACTACTCATTTTCTGGTAAGGTTCAGATGATTTAATTTTTAATATTGTTGCTAATGTTCACCACATGCAGCACTTTTTTTTTCCTTCTCTTTCTAAAGTCTTCAAGATGTTCCGAGGTTTCTAAGTAGTCTGGAAACTTCTGGCCTTTTTCATTGTCTTGATCTCAAATAATACTTTCCCAATTAGTTTTTGTTGTTTGTGGTTGTGGGTGAGTCTTCCTTCTTTCTTTCTTCCTTCCTTCCTTCCTTCCTTTCTTTCTTTTTTTTTCTTTTTTTCTTTCTTTCTTTCTTTCTTCTTTCTTCCTTTCTTTTTCTCTTTCTTTCCTTCTTTCTTCCCTCCTTCCTTTCTTCCTTTCTTTCCCCTGCCCTGCACACACTTTTACATCAAGGTAATTGAGTAGGAAAGTATATGTTGATTTAGTCTGGGAAGTATTGTCAAATTCTTCCCAGCATTTCTCTACTTTTTTTTCCTCTGGAATGGATGTTGTCATATCAGCTGTAATTATCTTCATGGTCTGTTTGCTCACATTTATTGTGAGCATTGCAAGGTGAAGTGACTAACTGTCCTACAAAATGATGTTTCTTGTTCCCTTTGGGCACAAAATGAGATCCATTCAGCCAACTCCTTTATTGCCTCTCAAAAAACAAAATGTGAATGGTCCTTCCATATATTTAGCTGCAGTTTTATGGCTTCTGGTTTAATTTATAATGGGAATGCCAATATGGATGTGGTTTCATTACGCAAATAATGTATCAACTCACTGATGATGGTACCTTGGCGCAGTAGAAAGTACTCTGGATCAGGAGCTAGAAGACCTGGGTTCAAATTTTGACTCTGCCCCTCATGAGCTGCATGAATTCTGTCAAATCTGTTGATTTCTCTGATCCTAAGTTTCTTTATTTGTAAAATGGAAGGGTTGAACTAGTGGACTTTTATGAAACTCTGTAACTCTAAATCTGTGAGCCTATGGTCATGAATAAAGACTGCACTTTAAAAATACCTGAATATGTGGAAATAGTTGGAAATAGTGATTCTTAGCATCTTTCTTATTTTCCTTTTTTACCTCATCAGTACAGAAATGAAAGAATATGCATAAGACTACAATCCATTTTTTTTGTGGGTATGAAAAAGGAAGAAAGAAAAAAGGAAGGGAGGGGAAAAGTAAAAGGCAAGAAAGGGAAGGGAAGGGAAAGAAAGGGAAGGAAAGGAAAGGAAAGGAGAGGAGAGGAGAGGAGAGGAGAGGAGAGGAGACGAGAGGAGAGGAGAGGAGACTAGAGGAGAGGAGAGGAGAGGAGAGGAGAGGAAAGGAAAGGAAAGGAAAGGAAAGGAAAGGAAAGGAAAGGAAAGGAAAGGAAAGGAAAGGAAAGGAAAGGAAAGGAGAGGAAAGGAGAAAGGAAAAAGGAAAAGACAAGAATCATCCCTTGGTGCCTAACTCCTAGTGATTAGCCTTTTGTAATTAACTAGATTGGCTCTCAGACAATGGACACTGTCACTAAGCCAATACAGAGCCTTTCAAATTTGATATAGCTTGTAACAGCCTTTGTTCTGCTTCAAGAAACCAGTGTCACCCCCCCAGTCCACAACAGGACATTAGAAGAGAACCTTGGTATGGACAGTTATCTTTCTCAAATACTGCATCCATCACAATATTCCCCAATTGCTTTCACAGTTAGACCCAGAATCTCACATTGTCATTCAAAGACATCCATAATAAGATCCCACCTAACTCAACCAAACCTAATCCAAACCTAATTCTAACCATTCCTCAAACCAATTTTTTCATTCCAATCAGATCAGTCTGTTTTTCAGAAACACTTATATTCTCGCCTCGCCTTGCAGCCTTTGCCCAAGTTTTTCCCCTACTTAAAATGCCTGGGCTCTTCATATATACTTGTCTAAGTTCTAAATATCTTTCAAGCCTCCACCAAATTCCCATTTCTTCTGTAACAATGGCCCACAGCAACCAGTCCCCTTTCCCTCCACTCCCCTCTCCCCTGCCCCAACCTTGGCACATAGGATTAATATCACTCATTTTGGCACTTTTGCATTGTACTCTCATTGTCTTTCCAACTAGATTAGTCCCAATTCCTTCCCCATCAGAACACAAGTGGAATGAAATGAACCATTAACAAGTGTCATTTCGATATTTGACCTGTTTCATTCATGAGTCACCATGGCCAAAAAGAAAAGGGCAGACTCCATGAGGCCACAGACTATCATGCACTTCTTTAGTTTCAAACTCTTAGAGCCTAGTTTAACCAAGATAAACAATAGATGCTTAATAAATACTTGTTGAATCTAATTTCTAAAAAACAGCCCTGCCTAAAACTATGATCATTTCCTTTTGTTGCTAACTACAGGTAAATCGTGGCTTTGTGGTCACAGATGAGTAAAGTCCACACTACAGGGTAAGGGACACCTCCTCCTGGATTAGTTATTAAGTGTAGATACACTGCTTGGGGAGTTGTGAGATGGTCTTTCAGGAATTCCATTTCCTACCTTTTCTATGCAGTGAGGAAATAATCAAACATCAAATAAAGGGGAGAGGGAACACCAATTCACATAGTATCTCATGAAAAATACAGCAGCTCACTAGGTTCACTTCCCTCACTGATCTCCGTGTATTTATTGTGTTTTAATTAGGCACTTTAAGAACCCACTGTCTCCTTGTGTTTTATCCCGCAGACAACTGTAATCCGGAGCTCCTGACACCACCGCATTTATCTGTAAAAATGATTACATTGTGGCAAAGGCAGCGAAGTGATTGCACCCGGGGACAAAAGCACAAGCAATGAGCTGGGCTAGAAAGGCGCTGCTTCCCGTTCAGACACAAACAGTGTTAGCAATTAGCTAACAAGGCAACACCAATTAGAATAAACCCAGGGAAAGGTAAGTAGATTTGATATTAAAGTCTGATATACTTGAGATTTCATCCTTGCCGCAGCCCGTTTTTAAATTAAGTCTTTGCCAGGTGATTAACAGGAACGCCAGAGCTTCAAAAGAATGCGGTTCCTTGTTCTCTGCCGCTCCACGGGCGACTCACTCACTTTCCCTTTGGTCCAGATGGAGAGCTTTGTTCTCTCGAAGTTGGTCAGGTGCTGCGCGCGTCCAAAAAAGCGAAGCTCTGCTGTGCTAGGAGCGCCCGGCACCTGTTTAAAAAGCAATGCCGCTCTCCCGAGCCCGTCTCCGAGCTGAAAGCCCGAACATCAAAAACCTCCCTTTGCCAGGCAGCTTGGCTATTCCCCAGGCATTTTCAATCTAGTTCGGTAAAACAAAAATTGCATAATTTGTCATTATTTTCAAGGAACGAGATGTGGCTTCCACAATCCCTTTTGAGTTAAATACAGTGACTGACGCTAAGCGTAATTCTTTTTCTGACTTCATTGAAGAAGAAAAAAAAAACCAAGAAACACGAGATTGATTGTATGTAATTTGATCTCATGTTTGTTATTGACGTATTCATTTGCATGCTTTTGGGGATGGGAGGTGGCTAAATCTCTACTATCTAGTCTTTAGTGGGAGAAATCATGCAGTCTAGTGGGAACTGTAGTACTGGAATTGGAGGGCAGTAAACCACAGTTCTGAAACTAGCCACGTGGCAAAACAAAACAAGCTACCTAACCTGTCTGTTCCTCAGCTTCCCAATCTGTAGAATGGGGAAGATAAATACCTGCCAGAGCCCTATCACAGGGCAGCTGTGAGGATAAAACAAGACGGTGGATATCAGTATTTGCAAAGTTAAAAGTGCACCAAATATGTAATTTGATGCACGTAAGAAAACACACACACACAAAAGACTAGCATTAATGTCTTCCATTTAGACCTAGATCATAACACTCTTTGTGTTTGAAAAAACACAGTGAGGTATGATAGGCAAGGAGAATATCAGACCCCAAAGAAGGGCATCCTAAATCTCCCACCCTAAGTGCAGAGAAAAGCACCTAAAAAAAAAAAAAAAACCCTACCATATTTTTTGCGTACAGTTGCCTTTCTGCTGCCACTTGGTTACAACAATAGAGGAGAAAAGTAGGCCCATAAAGAGAGATTGATTGCTGGGAAGATGATCAATTGCTGCTGTGAAAGGGGGAAAAAAACTGATAAATGTTTTTTTTTTCCTCCTCCCTTCACAACCTTTCTCTAAAGCTGCGAAAAATGTGTCATGCATAAAAAGTATGCAATTTTCATGTAATTAGAGGAACACAAGATGAAAATGAGTTCCATCAGAGCAATCAAGGATGGTAATGTGGCATGTATTTGTCAGTGCCCATTCGTCACAAAAGCAAAACCCAACAAGTGTTATATATTTTATTTCATTTTGACTAAGAAAAAAGTGCTGTTTTGCTTTGGCCAAATCTATAAATTTCCATAATCTGCTTTTTGAAAAAGCAAAGTTTTACAAGTACAGATTAGATCACTTTTCCTCTTTAAAGAAAAGACAACTATCATATGAAAAATGCTGAGATTACAAAGCAGATTTATTCCACAGCAGGACAGATTTACTATAGTTAGTGATAGGTTTACAGTTTTCAGTACAAGAAACATCTATAATTTATGTTCTCTAAATATACACTTACATCTTACTATGGTCTATTGTTTGAAACCCTTCTCTAAACAAGTAGTGTAAAACTCAAATAGAAAGAGTGCTCTAAGCCATACGTAAGGATCCCTGCCAGGATATGCTGAATTTTAAGAGTGATACTATTTATGTCTTATTGTATTTTTATTTATTTTATTAAATATTTTCCAATTACATTTTTTACTGGTTCGGTGATGCCTCTGCTCAACCACAGAATTTTTTTTTTCCTCCCAATGAAAAGCTTTTATGAATATGCCTAGGATTCAGTTACTTTTCCATTCCTGGAGAAAGGTATTCAGTTCATATATTCTCATATATATATATATATGAGGTATCTAGGTGGTATAGTGGATAGAGTACCAGGCAAAATTCATCTTCCGAAGTTCAAATCTGGTCTCACACCCTGTGCAAGTCACTTAACCGTGTTTGCCTCAGTTTCCTCATCTGTAAAAATGAGATAGAGAAGGAAATGGCAAACCACCCCAGCATCTTTGCCAAGAAAAGCCCAAATAGGGTTAGACACTTCTGAAGCAACTGAACTAGAACAAATGTAAAAAAAAAAATTAATCATGTAATTGAAATAAACACCCTTAAAACATATAAAAACTCCTCCAGCCAGTAGGTAGAGATAAATTTTGTAAATTAGTTAGACATCAATGGGTATTTGATTTGAACTTTAGTCATTTAGTCTATTTCTTTTCCCCTCTTTCTCCCATCGTACTCCTGCATGTTATACTATTATATATATCTATAGAATATGGAAAAGAACATCTGAGCCTTTTGTGACCAACTGATTGATTGCTTCTCCTAGCCAACTCAAGCGTAATTTAGCATGGCCAGAGAAGGCAGATGATCAGAAGAGAACAGTTACAGTGTCCTGACTGCAGACTTTGGTATGTCCAAAGTACTGTGTAGGTACTGACTTTGTTGACTGTAGATTCATAAAAGCATGGCCAGAATCATCCCTCCCCCCCACCCCGCCCAGGAATTTTAGATCACCTACTATGAGAAAAACAGACAGACAGATACACACACACACACACACACACACACACACACGAGAGAGAGAGACAAGAGAGACAGAGACAGAGACAGAGAGAGACAGTGAGACAGAGAGAGAGAGACAGAGAGAAAGTGACAGAGAGAGAGAAAGAGACAGAGAGAGAGAGAGAGAGAGAAAGAGGGAGGGAGGGAGAGAGAGAGAAACAAAGAAAACAGGCTGGTATCCTAGTGGTATGTATAGATCAGAAGTCTCCTAAAAGGTACTCTTAGAAATGCAGTCCTAAGACAAAAGGTAGAATCTCTGAAGTTAGGGTGGGTCAGGTTAAGAAGTAACAAAGAAAGGATAATGACTGATTTAAGAGTTTGTAGGATGAATTGAAAATAGAGAAATCACAACAAAAATGATATGAGATCTTGTCTATCTGGAGGGAAGCCTATCCCAGAGAACTCCTTAGGCTCCAGCCATCCAGAGATAACCATCCTCCATCTTTCCCCGCTTGGCTTGCTTGTTTGTATTAATGGAAAACAGCCAAGGGTACATGCATTTCACCAGTCTTGTTCCTTGTAATCTCCTTGGTTTCAGGACTAGACGAAATTCTACTCACCAAATTCCCAACAGGTGGCTGGGAAAGAGGGCAGGTAAAGTCATAATTTACTTCACTGACTTCCTTTCTTATCCTTAACCCTCACTACTTGTATGACCTTGGTCAAGTAACTTAACAGGATTGTACCTGAGTTTCCTCATTTATAAAATCAGGTGACTAGACTGGGTTCCCTTCTATGATGCTGTGATACCTCGACACTGAATTTTTTGGTGGACTTTTTCCTAAAACTCAGAGTTGCATGACTGCCCAAGAAAGTAAGCTGGGAAAATGCATGTGATGGCAAATAGAGACAAGAAGGAGATTTCTACTCTTCTTTCTAAATATATACTCAGAGTTCAGAATGTATTGTGAATGAGTGCCGAATTCCCTTTGATGAAATTTTACTGTGTCTTTACCTAATGGGCTGTGCATCATCATATATGACAGGCATGTAGTCCATTGGGTATGTATATATTATTTGTGTTATATTATTACATGTTTGCATATATTCAAGAGCTTCTATAATGTGTAGCACTCTGTGTTACCATAACATAATCAGATTTTATGCTTTTTTATGGAGTTTTATATTTTACAAAGAACTTCAACACTTTTTTTTTATTCAATTACTTCAATAATTGAGAGATCTCTAATTTCATTTATGTGAGTATTGCCTTTGCTGGATATAGATCATATCTCCTCCATCCCTTAGCAGACAAGTTCTATGAGTTATTATGGCCCCAAATATCCATCCCTTGATGGTGTCTGTGGAGGACAAACCCCCAAACCCTAGAAGTTTTAGAAAGAATTTTATTGTTGGTTTAATAAAGGAGAGAGCCGGAAAAAGTTTGGCTCTCTGTCAGATGTCTAAATCTCATAATATAGAGAATTCAATCAAAGGTATCAGTACACAAACTACTGCACTTATGCAGTTTGCCTGAGATTCTGTCAGTAGGTAGATATAAACAATCAGTAAAATTGTGGTCATTTCTCGGACATTGAAACTCTCCTCATTTGGCTAGGCTGGTCTTTAGACTCTGGTCAGATATAATAACCTTGAGGAGCTAGTGCTAGGAACACCAGCTTCATGAGACCTGTCAGAACTTATCCTTCAATAATGCTATCAAGAATTCAGAGTCACTTGGAAATCATAATGTCTCATTGGAGTAGGATGTTAGTAAAAGAGTTCACTAATAATCAGCATTTCCTATTCTAAGAGATTATTTATCATTCTTTTCTGAATGCCAACTAAACTTTTTAAAAAGTACGACTACTGAAGTGGTCACATTTTTTTCTTATAAAGAGGATAAGTTCATTTTCATTCATTTATTCATTTGTTTCTTTTTCTATAGAATGTATTGTCATATTATCACATATATAAGAATCCATAATATATTTCCACCATTCTGGTCAGTTCCTAACCTAATTTTTATTCAATTACATATTTAGGTTTTTATACTATTCCTAACAATATCCAAGATAGTAATTCTTTGTTTTTACTCTTTCCTCTCCCCATTTAACATGAATATATAACTAGTTTCTTTGTAGTTATTGGTTACCCACTTTTTTCTTCCTTATAATCAATCATCTATAACAAATTCAAAGTAAAATCTGTAAGACCAACTCTACCCATAATCGGTAGGCAAGTTCTGGTCTTGGAAGTCAGTAATAATAGAAACACTGACATGTTTTGCTGTAGCACCAGAATCAAACATTCAGATTCTGACTTCTGGTGACTTTACTCATATGACTTACCTACCTGGATTCTTGACATCTGCCTTATTCCTTACCCCCAGAAACTTGTGTTGCCCTACAAATTTAACCTGCTTAGCTGGGTTCCTGACCACCTGCGTGTCACTATTGGCCTATTCAAACAAGCTTCACCAGAAAATACCTGGATTCCTGATTTCCAGCTTGTTCCAAATCTGTCAGCTGCAAAATCATTAACTTCCCAGCTTGTTGACCCTGAGACCTAATAATTATCAGACCCTTCTAGTCCTAACTTTCAGCTTATGACTCCTGTCCTACTGTCCCTTGACCCTTGAATAAGAGAAATAAATTGTTTCTCAGCTGCTTTCTCTAAAACATTCAGAACAAAAGCAAACATACCTGCACCTGAAGAGGTCTGTAATTATGAGGAGAGCTACTAAAAGTAGCCTGAGTTGATGAAGAAGATTGTTTCTATCATTTCCTTGAGGGTGACATCAGCATGGTGAAAGATGTGTCTTATTGTGACCTTCAGGAGTAAGTCACTAAAGAATTTATATTGATAGCTGTGATAGGACCGTTATCTACTCCCAGTCTCCCATAATCCCCATCATATCAGTGATATGAACCCAGACACAGGATAAGGAAACTACGGAGCATTGCAAATAACTCACAAATTGGGTATTTCATGCATTGATAGTCAATGGTGTATTTATTTAATTATTGTATTGGTGGATAGATATCAGATTTACCCTAATCCTGTTTACATATTTGGTCATCAATCCAGTACCCCACTGAGGTTTTCCAACATAATGGCCAACCCTACCCTAACAGTTATAATCATCTCTAACCTATCTCCTTATTTTTTTTTACTTGTAGCTTGTTCATTCCTGCCTCTTTTTACATCCTTCCTTCCAAATATGCTCTTCCCTTTTTTTCTGCCTTTATAAATCCTAGCTATCCTTAAAGACCTTGAACCTTACTTCTTCCATCCAACCTCCAAAAGCTAGAGGTAACTTTGTCCTCGTCCCTTTTTGATGTACCTTAGACTCTCATGTCTGTTCCATGTATTTTGGTACTTGTTGTATTCAATGTAGGGTGGCTTTATTTCTTAGTGTACTGTAATGTCCATTAGTTAATTTTATTCCAAAGGCCTTCATAATTTATCCACTTTTTGCATTTTCAGTCTTCTCACACCATACTCCTGTATATGTGTGTGTGTGTGTGTGTGTGTGTGTGTGTGTGT
>CM053587.1:50335534-50394649 GCA_028646515.1 Pseudochirops corinnae | reverse complement strand
ATGTATATATTGTTGCTTGTTCTGCTGATTAAATTATTAGCTTCTTAAGAGCAGGGACTTTTTTTTTGTCTTTCTTTGTTCATATTCTTAGAACTTAGCACAATACCTGATATTAGGTGCTGAATGGTTGCTAATTGAGTTTATTTAATTTGGTTTTTTTTTTTTTTTTACATTTTTACATGTGTAAGTAACATGCATCACCAACAAGGTCCTTCAAAGCAAATCCATGTAATAAATTTCATTTCTATTTTTTGTCTCCCCACACAATACCTAGTAAAGTTCAGGACCCCACAATGGTAGCTCCAAACATATGTAGAGAACTCAATTGAACTGAACTGTGCACTGGTGAACTGAAGTCTTCCCTTTTACTACACTGATCTGTTTTAGTTAGAAAGCAAAGTCCCTCTATACTCTGAAATGGATGCTTTCTTTATCCTCTCGTACCAATTTAAACACATATAAACACACACAGACACACACACACACACATTCACAATTGTTCAACATTTAGTCTCAATATTCTTTTCTTCTTTTCTTTTCCATGTCCCATGCTGAACTAATCTCTAGAGCACCCAGATATAAATAAAAAATAATAAATAAATGAATGAATAAGTAAATAAATAAATAAATTCCCAGAGACAGCTTGGAAGAACGTTTGATAATCTGAACCATTACGGGAGGTGAAATTTCATTACACAGATGGTGACATCCCAATGTCTATCATCAAAACACAGCAGGTAGAAACTATCAGCCAGGCCCATTCCCCTCTATAAAATTACACTTATATTAATGTCACTCCAGATTTCATTATGCGGAAAATGATATTGCACAGGTTTCTGGCACTAGGGGACGGCAGGGGGTGAGAGAGGGTGGGTGGAGTGGGGTGAGGGAGGAGAAATGAAGGGATAGGTTGAGGGTAGGGTGGGAAAAAGAGCCTTCTAGGGAAGGTCTGGAAGAAAGAAACTGTCAGGGAACTGCCAAAGGCTGGTAGAGGAAAAGGAAAAAAAAAATACGTATGTATGTGTATACGTGTGTGTATACATGTGCATATGTCTATATATATGTATGCATATATACACACATGTGTGTATATTTAGATATACATATGTGTATATGTACATACTTACATACACATACATACATACAAACATACATAATTTATTTATTCCTTAAAGACTCCGATGCAGGTTCATGCTGCTTCCAGATTGACTTTCCGCCAGACATCCTCCACAGGCCCCTGATGGAGTGTTTAAAAGGCCCTCCTGTGGGAAGCAGGGAGATTTACAGTTAATTTTTATTAATGAAGGATGACAGGAGCCTTAGTTCAGCCAACAAGATACTATACCATTCCAAGAAGCTGCTTCTGTGCTTGGAATGGGCAGTTCACATTCATGATCACACATTTGCATACACATACATGTATAAGCACAAGGTCAGAGATAAAGAGAGATAAAGAGATAACAGATAAAGAGATAAAGAGATAAAAAGATCAGAGATTCAAAAAAAAAAAACAACATTAACATATACTCTTATATGTAACTCAAAATCTTGTGGAAATGAATGATGCAAACTAAAATAAAATTAAAAAAAAAAACATATACTCTTATACCCTCACTTTTCCCCAAAATACTGGAAAGTCTCCTATATCATTGTTCTCTTAAAAATTTTATTTTAATTGTAAATTAATGGCGTTTTTGGTTTTGATATCATATTTATTTCTGGGTATGCGTGTCCATCCTACTTCCCAACTAGTCCTCCCTAGTAACAAAGAAAAAGCAGTTAAACAAAGCCAACACAGTGACAATCAGACAACCAAATGTTCTTCTCTATGGAACAAAGGGAGGAAGGAATGTTTCTTTTTTTTTTTCCTAGGGCCAGGACTCATCAGTACAATTACTCAATATTTGGCTTTGTTTTAATAGTCTTTTTGTTTATATTAATGTAGTCATTGTTCATATTGTTTTCCTTATCTTGCCTTCTTTGTTCTGCATTAGTTCATGCAGATCTTGCTATGCTTCTAGGGATTCTCGTTTTGGAATCCACTCTGGAGCAGTGTCTAGCACACAGTAAGCGCATAATAAATGTATAGTGACTAATTACTTATTCACTAACTATATCTAATACTTGTCATTTATTGAAATACTGTAATATATCATGGAAATCATAATTGTGTGCCATAGTTTATTTCGCCGTTCCTCAGATGGTAAGAGCTCTTGTTTGTAGGGGCTGATAGGCAGTACATTGGACAGAGGGCTAGACTTGAAGTCACCAAAAGACATTAGTTTAAATCTTGCCCCAGATAATTAACGATTATTGGGCATGATTATTGGGTATGATCTTGGGCATGTCACAACCTTTCTCTTCCTCAATTTCCTTACCTGTAAAATGGAGATAATAATAACATTTATCTCCCAAATTTATATTGAGGAATGGTCAATTTTGTTTTTATAAGGTGTTACTTTCTTTAGTATTTTTTGTACCTCTTTTACCAAGATGTTGATTCTCTTTTCATAATTTTCTTGCTTCGTTTTCATTTCTTTCACCAATTATTCCACTGCTTCTGATTTTTAAAATCCTTTTTGAGCTCTTCTAGGCATTTTTGGGCTCATATCCAATTCACATTTTTCTCTGAGGCTTTACTTGTAGCTGCTTTGAAATCGTTGTCTTCTTCTGGGTTCTTAATCTTCTCAGTTACCACAGTAACTTGTTATAGCAAATTCTTTATTTTTTTTTTTTTTTGCTCATACTTCCAGCCTACTTCTTGACTTTTAACTTTAAACTTCAGACCTTCTTTGCTACTGTTTTAAGAGCTAGGTTTAAGGGTTCATAGGTTTTTCAGTGATTCCAAAGTGGTATGATCTGAGAAGAGGTGTGGTCACTCCTCTCCTGGCTTGCGTTCTGGTCTTTACCCAGGAAGGATCCTTATTCCCCTGCAGGGACCAGTGCTAGTACTCCTCTTGGCCCTGGGACCGTGACTAGGCCCCCTGCTCTTTGCAGCCACAAATTCTAATGCTCCCCTGTATTTTAGAATTGAGACCAGGGTCCTTACTCCCCCATGAGTGATCATGAGCACTTCTCTCTGCTCTGGAACTGTGACCAGGGCCCCTGATCTCTCGCACCACAACTACTATTGCTCCTTTTGGTCCTGGATTGTGACCCAGAACTGTATCTGGGCAATACAACAGGGTACTGAATCTAGTGCCAGCAAAGCATCCTCATCAGTCTCTTTCTGACCAGTTGTCTCTCCCCACCCTGCCCCTCCTCTCTCCACCACTGTCAATGGGCTGGGAGCTCCGGAAGCTGTTGCTGCCATTAATGCAACTGCCTCCACCTTCTGCTGATGATAAGAACACATTGCTTGTGAGGTACCAACCACCACACTGCTCAGACATTAAAGATCCCAGATGGTATAGAATGCTCTTGAATTGATATTGAAGAAGAATGAAGAACTGGTGGCGGAAGTAGAAATGATGCTTCCTGGCTTCAGCTACCACCTGAATGCTGTTGCTCCTTGCATCTACCTCACCAATCCTGATGCCTAAGAGCTCTACATCTAGTCAGTCAGTCAGTGAGCTGGTCAGCGAGCTGCTATGTGCCAGAGGGTGTGTTAAGTGTTGTGGATACAAAAAGAAGCAAAAGACAGTCTCTGCCCTCAAGGAACTTACAATGTAATGGGGGAGACAATAAGCAAACAAATATGAGCAGACTCTAAATAGGATTAATAAAAACAATTAAAAGAGGAATGTGTTAGAATTAAGAGGGGAAAAGGGAAGGCTTCCTGTAGATGGGATTTTAGTTGGAATTTAAAGGAAGCCAGAGAAGTCAAGAGGCAGAAATGGATAGGTGGAGCATACCAGGCATGGGAGTGAGACAGAGGAAATGTATGGATCCAAGAGATGGGATGTCTTGTTGGTGGAACAGCCAGGAGGCCAGTGTCACTGGATGTACATGGAGCAAAATAAGGGTCAAGAAGACTGGAAAGGTTTTGGGTGGTGTGGGATTAGTTACAAAGGGCTTTGAACAACAAGAGTAAGAACTGAGGAACGTAGTGGATAACACCTAGGTTGTCCGCTTGGGGAACTGAAAAGATGGTGTTTCCGTAAACAATAATAGGGGAGTTGGAAAGTGGGGGAGGTTCCAGGGGCAAAAGATAATTTGGATTTAGGATATGTCGAGTTTAAGATATCTACTGGACCTGCATTTCTAGATATCTGAAAGATAGTTGGAAGTATGAAACTGGAGGTCACAGAAGGAGTAGGGAAGGATAGGTAGGTTTGAGAATAATCAGCATAGAGACGGCAGTCATATCAATGAGGGCTAATGAAGCCATTCAGTGAAGTAGCATAGAGGGAGAAGAGAGACCCAGCCAGGACAGAACTCTGTGAGACACCTATGACTAAAGGGCATGACTTGGAAGAAGACCCAGCAAAGGAAGCTGAGGAGTGGTCAGATAGGTAGGAGGAGAACCAGGCAACAGTGGTGCCTCAAAAACCTAGAGAAAGAAAATATCAAAACGAAGGTGATCAACAGTGTCAAAGTCAGCAGAGGTCAAGAAGAATGAGGACTGAGAAAAGGCCGCTGGAACAGGCAACTGAGACCATTGCTAACTTTGGACACAGCAGTTTCAGTGGAGTGATGAGGTTAGAAGCTGGATTATATGGGATTAAGAAGAGATTGAGAGGGGCAGCTAGGTGGTGCAGTGAATAGAGCACCGGCCTTGGAGTCAGGAGTACCTGAGTTCAAATCCGGCCTCAGACTCTTGACACAAAACTAGCTGTGTGACCTTGGACAAGTCACTTAACCCTGATTGCCCTACCTTCCCCCCCTCCAAAAGGGAAAAAACAAAAAAAAAGAAGAGATTGAGAAGAGGGATCAAGGACTTTACCTACAAAGAGTAAAAATTACACAAGACAGTCCTTAGCCAGGGATGGAAGAATCAAATGAGGGTTTTTGAGAATGGGGGAGACATGGACATATTTATAGGCAGTAGTTGGTGTTGCTTAGTTGTATCTGACTCTTTGTGGGATTTTCTTGGCAAAGATACTGAAATGATTTGCCATTTCCTTCTCCAGTTTATTTTACAGATGAGGGAACTGGAGCAAACAGAATTAGGTGATTTGCCTAGGGTCACACAACTAGGAGATATCTGAGGCTGGACTTAAACTCAGGTTTTCCTGACTCCAGGACCAGAGCTCTATCCACTGTACCATCTCACTGAACTTTGTAGACAGCAGACAAGATATTGAAGATAAGTGACAGAAGTGTCAGTCATCTGCGGAAGAAGGCAAGATGGAATGGGGTTGCTTGCAAAAAGAGAGGGGCTAGCTTGTAATGAGTAAAGCCATTGCTTTCTTTGAGTCAAGGGTGAAGGAGGATATAGTGGCAGAAGGCATCTGAAGAAGAGGGGAGAAGAGGAAGCTCACAGCAAAATGGCCTCTTTTGTATCCCACTGTAAAATATGAGGCAAAGTTCTCAGCTGAGTTCTCAGGGTGGAGGAGGGTGAGCCATGGAAAGTTTCAGGAGGGATTAAGGTTTGGAAGGGCTCCTGTGGAAAATGAGGTAGTCTTCATCTATGTTAAGGACACATAGATGTTTCATCTACACCCCAAACTCAGAACATCCTATATTCAACTTATCTTTCTGTCTAAAACTTTGGTGCCTTCTGGCTTCATTATTCCTGGCTCTGAAACTCCATTCCTCTAGTGTCCCATGTTCATAACTTTGGACATATATTTGACTTTTTCTTTTCCCTTATCTCTCGTAACTAATTACTGTTAAGCACTCCACAAAAACCTCACACCCACATCATCCCCTTTACTACCACCTTATTCCAGGTACTCATTTTCACCCTTTTGAATTATTTCAGATAGCTGCCTAAAATGTCAGTCTGACTTCACGCTCAAGATCAACCTTCCGATCCATCTTTCACACTCTTAGCAGAGCACATCTTCATGCATGGACCTAGTCACTACTCCTCTGCCGGGAAGAAAAAAAAAAAAATCTCTTTTTAAACTCTTGTTGATTTGGACATTCTATATTTTTGAAGGTATTATTTTATCTTTTTTTGTGCTCTTGGTTTTCTTAGCATATGTTCTGATGATCCTTGATCTTTTTTTCTAGTTTTATTGTGACTTTACCTCATTTGTTTGCTATTTTGTTGATTTATCTTTTTAAAATTATTTTTTCATATTGGCTAAATATTTGTAAATTTTATTAGTCTTTTCCAAGAACAAGGTTTAAATTTTATCATATGAATATATATAATGTGTGTACGTATGTATGTGAATATATGTATGTGTGTATTTTTCTACCAGTTTAACTATCCTCTAATTTTTGTCTCCTTTTATTTATTGGCTTTATAAAGTAAAAAAATGAAAATAGAACAAAGAGTCAGTGCAAGCAAAGGTAAAATCCAGAAATAGAAAATGTTATTGCAGTGTAGTTTAGGAGAAAAATAATGAGTTTTATTTTTAGCATGCTGAGTTTGAGGTGTCAGCAGGATCCCTGAGGTCAAGATATCTATCTAGCAGACTGTTGTGAAAATGGGGCTAGTATTCAGGAGAGTAAACGGCTGTTTATATAGATTTGGTAGTCATTGCATAGAGATGATAACTGAATTCATGGCCTCTGATGAGATCACCAAGAGAATATAAGGAAAGAAGAGAAGAGAACCCACGACCAATCCTTGGGAGAAACCTGAATTTAATATGTGTCAGATGTATGATTATGGTTCATCAGATGAGAGACTGGGAAATAGTCATATGAGTGCTGTAATAATGATGATGATGATGATAATGATGATAGCTAGTAGGAGAACCAAGAGAGGCCGATGTCACACAAACCAAGGGAGGAGAGTATCTAAGAAAGGATGGCCACCAGTTTCAAAAGAAAGATCAACTAGAATAGTGGTTCTCAACCTTCCTAATGCTGCGACCCTTTAATACCGATATGTGGGCGTATCTGAATGTAGGCGGACCCACCTGGAGACAGATAGAGGAGCAGTGTCTTGGTTCCTAAGACCATCAGAAATATGTGTTTTCCAGTGGTCTTAGGCGACCCCTGTGAAAGGGTCGTTTGACCCCCAAAGGGATCGCAACCCACAGGCTGAGAACCGCTGAACTAGAATGAGGACTTAGAAAAGGCTATTGAGTTTAGCAAGTAAGAGATTACTGGTAAATTTGGGGAGAGGGATTTTAGTTGAAAGATATTAGAAACAAGACTGAAAATAATAAAGAAATTAGTAAGTGGTGAGGAAAATGAGGCAATAAATATAGGCAATTCTTTCTACAAGTCTGTGAAAGGAATAAAAGACACAGAGCAATACACTGAAGAAATGGAAAAGTCAAACGAAAGCTTTCTAAAGATCATTGAATGAAAAAAAATTAAGCGTTTGCTCTGTGTCGAGCACAGTGCTAAATGTTGGCATGCCGGTAATATAAATGGAAAGGTAAGAAAAGCCCTGCCCTCAAAGAACTTAAATTCTAATGGGGGAGGGGGGGAGAACATATAAAGCAGAAGTGACTAGGAATGGGTATTTTGGTTTGGGAAGTCTCAGGGATAAAGAATGAAACATTAGACATAGTAGTGTTGATTTAATTACAGTTCTCAATAAATGACCCCATACTCCAGGGATAAGTTGAGCATGGCCTGGGAATCTGCTCAGCATGGGAGAGGGCAAGAATTAGCAGACAGAAAATAAAAATTGAAAAGGCTGAATTTCTGGAAGACTTTATCTGGTTTACTATAAACTGAGCTGTTTATATTTTATCCTAAAACCAATTTGAGAGCTATTGGTTAGAGATATAAGAAAATACAAAACATATTCAAAGTAATTGGGAGAATGGAGACACTAGTTGCTTCATGATCATGAAAGGGGTCTCATGTTATAAGTGGGATTTAAGCTTAAGCTATTAAGGAAGTCAAGGATTCTAAGAAGTGGGAATGAAAAGGAACATATTCCACAAATGACCAGTCTGTGCAAAGGAAAGGAGAAGGGAAATGGAGTGTTGTGTGGGAAGAATGCTAAGTATGACAGTTCACTTGGACCACTGAGTTCAGAATGCAGAAGAGTGATGTACAGTAAGTCTAGAAAGGTAGGCTGGAGCCAAAATGTAAAGCATTTTAAGTGTCAAACAGTGAAGTTTGTATTTTGTTCTAGAGCCATGGGAGAACCAGGGAATTTTTAGAGCACAGAGGTGACATACTCGAGCCTGACCTTTAAAAATAATCAACTTAGCAGCTGTGTGTATGATAGATTGGAGAGGGGACATACTAGAGGCAGGAAGACCAGTTCAGAGGCTATTACAATTGTCCAAGCCAGGAGATTTAGGAGAGATTGAACTAGGTTGTTTGATTATGTGAATAGAAAGGAGACAGATGTGAGAAGTATCAGAAGGAACAAGACTTTGCAGCTGATTAGATCCTGAGTTTGAGGGAAAATGAGTAGTCACGGTTGACTAAGAATACAAACCTGGTTGAGGGGAAAGATGGTAACCCCCTTTACAGAAACAGGGAAGATGCAAAGGGAATGGATTTGGAGCGGGGGGTGGGGGGGGGGGAAGATAATAAGTGCTGTTTTGATTGTGTTGAGTTTTGAAATTTCTGTAGAACATCCCAGTTAAAAAAATCCAATATTTAATCCAATAAACATTTATTAAGCACCTACTATGATCCAGGCACTGGACTGGGGAATACAATTAATAAAAAGAAAGACAGTCACTTCCTTCAAGGTGCTTACAGTCTTGATGGGGGAGGCAGTACACAAAAGGATGCAGGAAAGCAAGGCTGGGAAGACATCAGTGGCATCTTGTTCCATGGAGTTGAAATGAGGCAGAACTGCAGATATGAAGTGGAGGGAACCACTTTATAGAGGAGGGAAATGAGGGGAATTTGGTATTGCCCACTCCAGCCCTCCAGTCAGAAGGGAGAAGAAGCCAAGAGCGATGGTGTCGATGAAGGCTTGAGTTAGCCGTTTGATGGCAAGCTTAGAGGTGATGAGTCTAACACATGAGGGACATTTTGTTTTTTGGAGTTTAAAATAGGCAGCCAGCAGATACATTATGCAGTTAGTAATGAGGGACAGGGACTCGGGAGAGAAATTAGAGCTCAATATAGATCTAGGTGATGTCTACATAGAAACAATAACAGAACCCGTGGGAGCTAATATTTTCCTGCCTTGCATTATGAGCTCCTAGATGGCAGGGACTGACTTCTGACTTTCTCTGTATCCATGGTGCTTGGCATACAATGAGTACTTAATAAATGCTTATTGATTGGTCCACAAGACTATGTAAATAGAGGGGAAGAAGGACCATGGAAGTCTTAAAGAAAATAGTATATGTGTATGTGTGTACAAACACATATATATACACACACCTATACATATGTATGTATAGGTGTTTGTATATATGTATTTACACGTATGTGTGTGTATACATATATGTATATGTTTTTTAAAATAACAGTAGAAGGTAGTGTACTACTGGAGAAGTACAGAAACCTGATAAATATTATAGGAACTTAGAAGGAGAAATAATTTGCGTTTATGGCAATCAGTAAGGGCTTCATGCAGGAGGTAGGTCTTCAACTTGGTCTTGAAGATTAACTAGGATTTAGACAGATGTAAAGGCCCAGGGAGAGAACATTTCTGACAAGGAGAATGACATGAATAAAGAAGCAGAGAGAGAAACGTTAAAACAACTAAAGCAGTAGCAGCAGCAGCAGTGATAACAAACATTTGCATGGGGCTTTCAAGTTTGCAAAGTGACTTACATATGTTATCTCACTTGAGTCTTATAACAACCCTGGGAGGCAGATGCTACAATTATTTTTAGCCTCATGTTACTTAGGAAAAGATGGGTTAGACTTGCTCATTGTCACATAGCTAGTAAGGTTAAAGGTGGGAGTGAAACCCAAGTCCTTACTCCAAGAGTCCCACATTCTTTCTACCATCCCGAATTATCCATATAATAAGATGTACATAGGGGAGGCTAGGTGGTGCAGTGAATAGAGCACCAGCCCTGGAGTCAGGAGGACCTGAGTTCAAATACGGTCTCAGACACTTAACACAAAACTAGCCGTGGGATCTTGGGCAAGTCACTTAACCCCAACTGCCCTGCCTTCCCCCCTCCAAAAAAGCAAAGTAATAATAATAATAATGGTGTACAGGGAGATAAGACAACAAAAGTAGGAAAGTTTAAAAGTCAGACTAATGAATTAGGGTTTATCATAAAGACAATGGGGGCCCTAAGGTGCTATCATATCATTGTAGATGTTGTTGCTTGTCCTTCATTCTGAAAGAGGACCATGATATCAGGAAGGTGATGCCAGGACTTGCATGTGAATTGGATTTAAGAGAGGGAGGGCTGTGCAAGGGCACTAGCCTCACTCTCTCCTCCAAAGCCATCTGGGTCCAAGTGGCAGGATATAGAGCAGGACAACTGGAGATGGCCCTGGATGCAGTGGGAGACTTTGTAGAAAAATGGTTCTGGATCACAGGATCATAGCTTTGGGTGGAAGAGACCTCACATTTCATCTAATCCAATTTACTCATTTTGCAAATGAGGAAACTGAGGCTGAGAGAAATAAGGTTAAGTGACTTGCAAAAGGCCTCACTAGTAGTACATAAAAAAATTAACATTCCCTCCCTCCAGATCAATTTCTAGAGGTGACAATGAAACCTGCTGTGCTCTAAAAGAGAAGTCAGCTATTCCTGAAGCACACACCCAAAGAAACTCTCTATCTTCTGGACTTGCCCCCTTTCTACAGGTAGCTCTCCACTGACTGCCGTGGATTTCAAGCTCTGTCACCTTTCCAGGGTCTCGCAGTGACACATCCTAACAGACAAGGCAGTATCCTCTCCACCACTCATGCTCTAGCTTAGACGAGTAGATCTGACCCACAGACATCAGCAAACTAAGGGCCTGGTGGGCCACTCCATTCTTAGCTGGAAGGCTGTACCAAAACAGCAGTGGACCAATTTAAACCTTGGGTCTACTGCCTCATTAGAGCATGGCTTTCGTTATATCATAAAGAGGTTTTAGACCTGTGCTGCCCATTTCCAAAAGTGTCAGGCAGTTAGTTAAAAACAAAAACCGAAGCTGTGACCATTAAGTCAGTTATAAAATAAGTTAAATTTGGCCCTAAAATACTTCCCCCTTCCTTTCTGTGCTATCTTCACATTGACCCCAATCCTAGTAGTATGTCTTCTAACTAAAAAAAGACATAGAATAATAAATTGATTCATTCTGAGGTGCCCCCTCTCCCAAGGTGTTTGTTTTGTTTTTAACAAGACAATTTTTAATCCAAAAATGATTTTAAAATTATGGAATTTCCAGTATCAGCATGGGTGTTGTTCTTAGATGGGGGAATTGTGATGGGTTCTTCAAATTGCGCTATTTAGGACTATCCTGTAAGCTGGAGACTAGATCTTATGGCTTTGAAAATCTTTGGGAAAAATCATATGATCCCAAAAGGTAGATGATGCCACTGTGCAAGGAGCAGAAAGGCACCTCAGTCTCATTCACTTCTCCCCTCCTCTCTCCTTTTCCAGTCCACCCCATCTGATAGACTCCCTCCCTCAGCCCCACACCAAGGAAACTCAACAGCATATGTTTGTTATCTGTCCCCACGTTTACTGCCCTGTTCCTGCATCTGCCTTCCAAGCTCTGCTCCATTCTTTGGGGAAGGGACAGGGAGACTTGTTTGCCTGTCCAACCGTGAATCAAACACTTGGAGACTCCTCAGAGAGCCTCTGTTGGCAATCACAAATGGATCAGCTCCAGAGCCAGCAGATTTTGTGCCTCCGGAGAAATGCAGGATTGCAAAGGGCAGCAGAGACTGGCAAAAATATTGACTTTGATTTTTCATCACTTCACATTTTCAACGGGGGGAAATGAAGTGACAACTTCACCTTTTTAATCAGATGCTACCAGAGATTTTCAGAATAGCACACTCACCTGAGATTCCAATACCAACAAACCCTAAGAACAGAGTAACTTACATTAGAGAAAAGCAATCTGGTGAGTTTCCTGCCATTCTTGGCTATTGCTTTATCTGTTGCCCTCATGATTAACAAACAGTCTGCATATGTCTTCTCCCCAACCCTGCACCCCAACTGAGGACGTTTTCAGGTTCTATTTTAACCTTTCACCTTTGCAAGGCCTGAGTCTTATGAGCAGATACAAGTCATTGCCTGTGTGTTACTCGGAAAGGCAAGAGAAGGATCACCTTTCCCTGGATACCTCTTACAGCTGGTCACATTAGGAGGCCTGAAATTAAGAACTGTAGTTCTATTCATTTGGATCTTGAATCTATAATAATATCTAACACTATTTGTTTTAAAGTGTGCAAATTACTTGAAATTCATTATCTTGTTCTAACCTCACAACAAAACTATGAGGCACATGTAATCCCCCATTTATAATGAGGAAACAAACTAGAGAAGTCAAGTGACTTGTCCTTGGTCATGGGGCTATTAAGTGGAAGAGATGGGATGTCCTCCTGACATTAAGCTCAGTACTCAATCCATGACACCAGGCTGGCTCTTTTGAATGCTGGTTATTCTCTAGGAGACTGTTATTAAAATGCAAATACCTTTGGCAAGGGGTAACATTTCAGGCTGCTATCTGCTAGTAGTTTATTGGTTATAGATGTTTGAGAGCGCAACCCAGAGGGAGTGGGAAAGAGGACAGATGCCCAAAGGAGGGGGGAGATAAGGGGTAGGTTGCCAGGAGACTGGGGAAAAGAATTAAAATAGGGGAAGATACCAAAAATAAACTTTGTCTGCATCACAATACTTCTGTCACAAGATCACGGGTTGTATTTCTTTTCATCAGCTTAATATCTGATGTGTCTGTAACTGAGAATTGAGGAACTATGATGGAGTAAAAGGGCTGGCCAGCCCTTGAAAAATCACTGAACCCGTTCTGTACCTCAGTCCCGTCATCTGTAAAATGGAGGAAGTAACAGCACCTACCTCCCAGTGTTATTTTGAAGACCAGATAAGATAAACGTATGTAAAGTGCTTTGCAAAACTCAGACCGCCATATAAATGTTATCATTATCATTGTTACTTTTGGTCCTAAGTCTGTGTATGATCCTTTGTCATTCCTAGGGTTGGTTCTTTGCTCAGTATGATTCTCCAGATTAGAAAACACACTTCCTGCTTTGTGATCAATTACTTTGTTGTTATTGGAAACAAAATAGGCCAGTTTTGTTTTTTTGTTTTTTTACAAAGTAGAACTGCGTAGCAGTGAAAAGCCTAAGCCCATATTCAGTGTTGTCTGTTTGCTTGCAAATCCATTCCATTAAAATACATGAAGAATACCCAGCCTGTTGTGTGCCAGGCACTGTACTGGGTGCTGGGGATACAAAGCAAAATGCACTAAATTTCTTGTCAGAGGACCTGAGTTCAAATTCAAGCTTTACCATTTACTATGTGATCTACCAGAAATCATGTCACCTCTCAATTGGGTACAGTTTCCTTACTGGTAAAATGATCTCATGATGGACTCCTGAGATCCATCTGGTTCCAAGATAGAATCCTATGAAACCACTTTTGTTTAACTGAATGCAAGGACACACTTTAACCTGGCCACGAGGAAGATTTTGTTGTTGTGGTTGTGGCTGTGGTATTTCGTTCTAGAATCTAGCAGATGACTACTGATATCTGGAAGGTAACATCTTGACTTGTAAGTGAACTGGATTTAAGTGAGGCAGGACCATGCAAAGTCCTCAACCTCACTTTCTTCTCCAGAGCCATCTGGGTCCAGTGGCCATAGTTAGATCAGGACGACTTGAGACAACCCTGTGTGTAGTGGGAGACCTTGACCTTTTTAAGCTAAGGTCTGATTTTGGTCTCAGCTTGTAAAATGTATTGCAGCAGAACCACAAAAATCACAGAATCTCAGGTTCCAAAGGGACTTTAGAAGTCATCTTATCTGATTATGGATTTCATTGCTTGAAGGCTTTTCCTGATGGGAGGCTCACTGACTCAGGAGGTGACCAATTCTACTCTTGCATTTCTTTTTTTAATTGTGGGGAAATTTTCCATATACTGTAGTCAAAATTTCTTCCATACAACTTTTCTTGGACTTTTTGGTGGTGTGAGGGAAAACAAGGGCAATGTCTCCTTCTAGTTATATATAATAAATGTTATATTGGGGGCATTTTTTTTTCTAATAGCTAAAATGTGAGTAGTTTAACAACCCTTTGGCTATAGATACTTTTAGTTGATGGTGAGTGACACAAGTGTCTTTGGGGTTTCAGATTGTGTAACTATGTTTTTTCTACTTTGATTAAATTCATAGGATCATAGATTAAGAACCAGAAATATCTCAGAGGTCATCTTGTGAAACATCATCATTTTACATATTAGAAAACTGAGGCCCACCCACAGAGGAGAAGTGAACTTCTTAAGGTCATAGCTACTAAGTGTGGAACTGGGATTTCAATTATACTCCATTTGAAAACCTAGCCCATTTTTATACTACATTCCATCCCTGCCCTCAATTCAGCAAACATTTACTAAGCCACAACTACGGTAGGTTCTGGGAGGCTATTTGGGAGGATATGCCCAGCCACAGAATCCCTGGCTACAGGTACCCGCATATATTTGGTTATAAATGGAGTTATATGTACACAGAGTTACAATAAGGAGGCAAGGATGGTAGTGAGAATAATCACAAGTAGTTTTTCCCGGACCTTCTAGGGCACTGCCAAGAACAGGGCTAGGCCAAGACAGCCCGGGGAGAAACTGTGAAATGCATATACATGCATGTTTATATACACATATGGTTTATATCTGCCTTTTGAATAACTCATCATTCAGAGTTTGTCTGCCTATGCTAAATTTTCCTGCCCACTTCCCCAGGATCCCAGTTCAGGTTTTCTGCTCTTCCTACTGTCAAAATCTGCTCTCCATTCTCACCCAACTAGAAAAAAAAATTGGATGAACTTCCTATTGAATGATAGAGTTTAATGTGTCTTCCCCTTCCCCTTCTTCCTCACCCCTTCCCCCCACAAAAAAATGAATCTCTTATGGTAGACTCTCAATCATTGAAACAGACATCTAGGCAAGATTTTCTGGGAAAGGGGTGTAGAGGTGGTTCTGGCCTTGAAGGATAAAAATGTACACCTTAAAACCAAACCCAAATAGCAGTTTAAGCTATGAGAAGAAGTTTGCTTTTATTTCTTGGTGGGATGGGGTGAGAGCAGAGGATGTAGATAATATTGAGAGAAGACTTTGAGATTCTCCATAAGATTCTATTGTGTGATTTAGGGACAAAATTAACTGACAGAGGTAGAAAAATATGCTTGAGCTCTTGAGGAAAGGCAGCAGTACTGCAACAGATGGACGGATCTCGGAATGTTCACAAGAATTCACTGACTCTGCCTTTGGCAGAGGTTTTCAGCACAATTTAGGAGAAAGGGGAAACTACATAAGGGCTATTGACAGTGTTGTTTAAGAAGGGAAAAGGACATCAAGAATTGGAAGCCCTTAATGGTTCTGGGTTCAGGACAAAAAATATTTGTGGGGATTTTATGGCAAAGACTAGCAGTGATAACTGGCAGAATGAAACATGTGCTCCGAACCCCCCCCATAAAAGACCTGATGTGGATTGTAAGATTTCCCCCTCAGAGATTGTCAGCAACACTAATGGAAAGGTGGTGTGGTCTGGTTACCTGAAGAGGCTATGTGACAGCAAAGTTGTCCAGCTATGTAATGGGGATCATCACAGTTCCTGAGGAGCAGGTAAAAGCCCAGATTTGGATAGTGAGTTCAAGGATTTAATGGCATTAATCTTGAGGGTATACTCTGGCCTTCTCCATCATGCCCCCCAAATTTCCTTATTTTAGAAGATCACTGAAGACCCGGAATTCACACCTCTTCAGTCTCTGACCCTGTGGCAGTTGCACCTGACTGAATGGCTCCTTCAAGAATTTCCACTGAAGGAGGCTACCCAGAACCACCATCTCTTCTTCATTCCTCATCAGGAATCCAGACTTCTCCATCATGCCCCCAACAAGTTATCTTCCCCCTCTTCCCCATCTGTACCTTTCTTTTTCTGTGTTGTCTTCCCTCATTAGAATCTTAGTCCCTTAAGGGGAGGGAGTGTGTTTCTTTTTTCTTGTGTTTGTATTCTGGGCACTTAGCTCAATGCCTGATATTCAGTAAGTGCTTAATAAATGCTATTTGATTAATTGACTCCCATACCTGTTGAAACCATGACTGATGGGTTTTATTATGCCAGTTGTCCAAAAAGACTATCAGTGAAGATCAGTTTATATTCCTTTACATTCCAGTACTTATATTCGGTTACCAAAAATAGGTAATCATTTCACTTGCATTTAAATAGCCCTCAGAACAATGAATAAGAGCAGAGTAGTGACTTGTCCTCAGACTCTTTCAGTCTGACTCCCACAGAAATGAGAAGAATAAGATAAGGATGACAGTAATAGAAATAACAACAACAACTATCTATAGTTATATAGCACTAAGGTTTATAAAGCCTCTTCTTCATTAAAATCCTAGGAGGTAGGGGTGGCTAGGTGGCACAGTGAATAGAGTGCTGGTGGCCACTTGGAACACTTACTAGCCATGTGATCTTGGGCAAGTCACTTAACCCCAATTGCCCCCCAAAAAAAAAAAAGCAAAAAAAAAAAATCCTAGGAGATATGTAGTAAAAATGTCATCAGGCTCATTTTGCAAAAAAGAAAACTGAGGGTCAAAGGGGTTAAATAATTGCTAAACATATCACCCCCAGTAGAATGTAAGCTCTTTGAGTCCACACCTTCCTCACCTTTCACCTGGACTACTGCAGTAGTCTTCTAATTGGTCTACTTTGTATCTGCCTTCTTCAATCCACCCCTGTACACAATTGCCAAAAGCAATATTCCCAAAGCACAGGCCATCAGAAAGCATCAGAACCTCCACTGACTCCCTATTCCCTTTGGAATCAAATACAAACTGTTCAGCTGCCACTTAAAGCTCTTTCCAACCTAATTCCACCCTAGCTTTTTAGATTCCTTATACATTACTCCTCTTCTTCAGAGGCCATGTGATCCAAACAAAGCAGCCTTCTTTTTTCTTACGTGCCACACACCATCTCCCATCTCTATGTCTTTGCACAGGCAGTCCACCACCCCTCCATCACCTCCTCCCCAACCTGGAAGGGACCCTCTTTCCACTTTCAATCCACCTCTAAAATTTCTTTTTTTTTTTTTTAAAGCTTGGCTCAGTTTTCTCACATTCTGCATTTTGAGGAGGTAAGCCATATGCACAGCCAAGATACAGGGGATCAGGTAGAAAGGTCTATCTCTGAACACTTTAGCGTGAAATCCCCAAACGTCCCCCACAACTTGACCGCATTAACCTACTCAGCCCTTTGTTGCTGTTCTGGACCCTCAACTTTTTATCTACTTCATTTTTTTTTTGTTTTATTGACTCAAAACTTTAGTTCTTGATTTTGATTTTTGTCTCTACCTCAGAACCCCAATGGCCTATTTGTCATTAGTGAGGTGAGATGGACACCTGCCTACCTTTTGCTGTGGCACTACACCAGGCACTACACCAGACAGAACAGAAATAGTCTAAATAAAGCAAAGCTGTGAACTCCACCACTTGGATTCCTTAATCACGAAAATCCCAGGCTTTACCCATTGTCAGACATCCTACTTTTCATGGTTTCCATTACTCCTAACTGACCACTAGTTATTCAGAGTCATTAACAGACGTGGTCAGGCAAAAAAACAAAAACAAAGAAAACCCCACCTTCAAACTATACCCCAAAAGGCATTTGAACTGTGATGAGAAGTCTGTAAAATACCAGACTGAGAATCTTGAGGCAAATAATCAGTGGATCAGGAGTTTTCAGGATTTCTGGGACTCCAGCCTCCTGGAGATAGCTTGGGACCTTGAAGCCAAGAGCCTTGGGAATAGCCTTACTTCCAGTCCAGTAGCCACAATCATCCTCTAAGAAGCAAAGTAAAGATGCAGCCTGGTAATTGTTCCTGCAAGAGCTACAGCTGAAACTACTGAAGACCCAGAAGAGGAAGTTCTTGCATTGTCAAAGAGTTCACCATCAGAAAGTGATAGGATTTTATCAGTGGAAATGTCATTAAAGAAGGAGCATTACTACCTGTTTTTCCACTCTACCTTAAGGACCAGGGGACTTTCAGCTATTGTCTCCCCTTTAGAGTGTGAGCTCCACCAGAACTGGAACACCTCATTTTTCTGTTTGTATCTCCAGTACTTAAAACAATGTTTTGCACATAGTAAGCACTTAACAAATGATGTTTCATTAATTCATTTAACAATAGGAACTTGTCTTTAAAGTTGAAAGGTTTATTTGTTGATTTTCCTGTTTTTTTGCCCCTTTCTGGCTAAGAGCAACTCATTAAAAATATTTTTGCCTCAACATCTGATTCAATTGCCCTAGGAAGACATCTATGAAAAATGAGATGGTGCATTTTTCTCAATCCATGATTTAGAAATCCATTTGTTAATGTCTGTTGTCCTTAGCCATCTTCAAAGCCAAAACAAAACATAAGTATTCCTTTCAGCATGTCTTCATGAAACTGTCTGGGATGTGACAAAACTTTGAGGTACAGTTTTATACTAATAGGTTTGCACTTTATTGCCTGCTTCATTCAGAAGAGGAAGCGAAGGGCTGTTTTCAAAAACACAAGAGTTATCAGGGCCTAAAGTCAATAAAAACAGAAGTAGAATGATTGAATAGGGAAGAAGGAAGAAAAAACAAGAACAGCAGCATAAAGGGAATAAAAGTGGAAGAGGGACCCATAAATATAAAAGCTTTGGAAGCATATTTGGGGGGGATGGATGATGCAAAACAAAATTGGGAATAGGTACTGGAGGAACATGAGAAGAAAATAAAACAAGGAGATAGAGGGTTCCTGTCTCTCTGCTCGAGAGCCTGACTCATCAAACAGTTTTTAATTCCATTTTGGATACATATGTTACATCTGACTACAGACAACTGAACACATGGTCTTTCTGAGATGGTTTTACCTCCTCAGAGGCTAACGGTATCAAGAGACAGCAACTAATACAGCTGCCTTCCAGGGACAGGAAAAGACAAGCGGAGTTGTTTGTTTGGGAGACCAGAAGATATTCTGAAAGAAATTAAGCAAAATTCAGTTCTTAAAACAATAATTGAAGAGGCTCGGCTTAATGGTCAGTCTTAACAGCCCTAAACAAAGGGCCAGAAAATATGATTTAGATGAAATGAACACTATAGAGGGAAAGAGTTCAAGAGAAAGTATAGGGCTTTCAGGAGCTTGGAGCCATAGGCACCTCTAGGAGTGATGAAAAGGATAAATAAAGTAACCAGTGGGGGTATGGGTAGGTTAAAGCCTAGGAGAGGGTTCTTTGTAGGTAAAATAGGAAATTGGTTTTCTCATTCAGGGAAGCCAAAGTAGGAGTCATAAAACGATGTGTTCTGTTTGTTCTCGGAGGAGTCAATAGGTCAGATGTGTAGATAGGTAGATTTAGGCTTGATATCATGAAAAACTCATGAAATTTAGGGCTATACAAGTACTCAGGAAGCAAGAGTTCCTCTCTGGAGATCATCAAGCTTGAAATAGGGGGAAAAGAGGGGTTTCTTGTTCAAGACCAAGTTGGAATAGATAGATTGCCTCTGAGGTCCCTGAGATTGTGAATGGAAATACTCTATATAGAGTTCGGGACCAGAGGAGGTGACTGAGAGATTGGATAACTAGAAACAAGTTCGTGAAAGGATCAAAAATTCCACATCTGAAAGTGATGTTAATGCGAATTTACCTTCCACTCCAAGTTTGAGCACCATTATTTAAGTGTTCATGTCAGGTCAGAAACCTGCATTGAGGCAAAACTATTCTTTTTTTTTCCCCCCTCTTTTCAGAGGGAGGAAGGCAGGACAATTGGGGTTAAGTGACTTGCCCAATGTCACACTGCTAGTAAGTGTTAAGTGTCTGAGGCTAGATTTGAACTCAGGTCTTCCTGAGTGCAGGGTTGGTGCTCTATTCACCGCACCACCTAGCTGCTCCGAGGCAAAACTATTCTTTGTTTCTAACTCCATTTGTTTGTGCAAATCAAGATATCACTCTCCTGATTTAATTGGTCCTCTTTGAGAATGAAGGACAAACAACAATTTGTTTCACAGGCAAGCCTTTTCTTCAGTGGTTACTTCATCTTCTTTACTTAGGCTCCCATTCCTCACCTTTTCCCTTTTGTCAAGTGTGTCAAATGAAAAAGATGTGCAAGAACTTTCCACACACAACAACCCAGTGAACTAGGTAGCATGGGTACTATTAGCCCTATTTTTTTTTTCTAAGAGAAAACTAAAGTTCAGAGAGTTGAATGACTAGCCTGTGGTTATATAATGAGTATGTGTCAGAGCTAGGATTTGAACCCGGATTCCTTGATTTCAAATATAGCACACAGCCTTTCAAAATAGGGAGTCTGTTTATGATGAGAGAATAATCCTGGTGTGGTTGAGTGGTTCTTTCAGAAGATTTATGGGAAAATGTGGGTGCCAATCATGTTCATCGAGGGTGCACATCACTGCAAAGAGGGGAGCAGCAAGGCTGGGGAGTGGTGGTCCAGCATCACTGAAATCACAGATCCATAAAAGCAACCACAAGGAAATTAACTGGAGGAAACAATGAATCTGGCCTAATGTGAGGAAATGAGAGATTTTCATGGGGAGATACTGAAGCATGCTCAAGGGCACAGGCACATTGAAGAATTGGAAGCCTGATAGCAGCATGTTTGGGTGAATAAAGATAAATTTATAGTTTAAGGATTCTAGAGGGAAAAGGATCAATATTAAAAGGGGACCAAAAGTGTATTATGACCTAAAGAAATAGGTGAGCCCAGAAAGCAATAACGTTGATAAAAATGGATAACATCCCAAAGAAGGCATGGAAAAGGAGAAGGCCCTCAAGATTATTCCATATGGGCATAGTTGAGGGAACTGGAGATTGTTAGCCTGGGAGGCTTTCATGTGGAAAAGGGATTAATCATATTCTGCTTGGCCTCCAGATGGCAGAGCTAGAAACAATGGGGTGGAACTGGCAAAAAGGCCTATTTCTGCTTGATTTAAGGTTGGAAACTTCCTAATAATTAGAGCTTTCAAAATAGAATAGGCTGCTTCAGAGAGTGGTGCCCCCTTTCTCAAAACAAAACAAAATAAAACAAAACAAAACAAAACACTCCTTAACTTTAAGTAAAAGCAGATGATTGAGGATTCCGAATCAGGAGCATGATGAAATATATGACCCCTTCCAATTAGGACCTTTCATGAATTAGTGAACATTGTTTCTGAGCAGATATCAACACAGGGGAGAAAATTAACTTGGGACAATTTGGCAACATTATTAGTACGATAAATGCATTGTCAGAGAATATCATATCCATGAATATGCCTATTAAGTAGAAAGAAATGAGAGAATTAATATAATTACATGTTCACAGTCATTCTTTTCTGTTAAAATTTGGAATTTTTATCTTTAAGAGAAGGAATAGGAGGTAATTCATTCAAATGAAAATTCTTGAAATGATGGAGAATATATCTCAATCCATGTGTCTTCAAATATTCTAATATTTGTTAATGAATTTGTATTATGGCCCTGAACTTTTCCTAGGGAAAAAAAAATTGTGGGGATAAAATGAGAGCATGAGATCATAAATATGAAAGCATGTTCCCAACATCCCCCAAAAAACGCTGGATAAGGTTCAAAGTATAGCAAAATGAAGATTAATCAGAACTGAACTAGCTAAATAATTCATTGTTTCCATTCTGTTCTACACATGAAGGATCAATAGTTAAGAGCAAGAAGTTATGTAAAAGGCTATTGAGTCTAACTAACCTCTCATGTTACAGAGGAGGAAACCGAGTCTCAGATATGATAAATGACATTCCTGGTCACACAGCTAATAAATGGTAAAACAAGGATTTGAAGCTGGTTCCTTTAACTACAAATCTAGCCAGTTTTTCTGTTTATTGCTTCTTATAGTGCTGTCAGCCACGAAAATACAAAGCGAGGCCCCTCACACCAGAGACTCATTCAAGTCTTTGGGACACTCTGGCCCAGGTTACAGCTTAATGTCTCTTCTTGAGGTCAAGGACTTTTTTTTCCACTCAGTACAGTTCTTGGCACATAATAAGTGCTTAATAAATGCTTCTTGATGGTGGCTTATACTCATGTAACACTGTAAGGATAGCAGTTTATAAATGAGGAAACTAAAGTCATAAATAACTACATGATTTCATCCATGTCGATTGCTCTTCTATGGAGGCTCCCTCTGTGAATTCACTTTGGCAAATCATTTGTAATGTGTAGTCATAAAGAACTGACTGGATTTAAGTGACTTCTACATCAGAGGTGTCAAACTCCCCACAGCCTAAACCCCAGCTACAGGAACCAGATTAAAATGTAATTTGAAAATATTTTAAGAAATTAGTAAAAATACAATAGAACACAGATAATGTTAATTTGTGGTCTTTTAAGTCAATGTATAGGCCACAGGGATCCGTTTCTATTTGAGTCTGACCCTGTGTTGTACATGTTCACACAGTTATTATGTGGCTGTGAGAGATAAAGTAGTGTTATGTTGAATGCCAGAAAATTCTACTCCTGACAACATATATTTGTGTATTCTGTGACATCAAACTTCAGGATTATATTGGGAGGCTCAGAGTCTCTGGTGGACAGAGTCACACTTGCAGCACGATTTTCAATGCAAGAGGGAAGGGTGAAACTTTTCAAACCTTGTTCAGGGCTCACAAATGCCTTGTCTCAGCTCCATTGTGTGGTTCAGTTCTAATTAGTTCACATGTTAGTCATTTCTCCAGCTAAATGATAATAAACTCTCCTGGATCAGAGACCTTGTCTAATATTCCTTAAAATCCCCTACAGTGCCTAGCAGAGTGTCATGGGAAAAAAAAAAAAAACAACCCTAAGCCTGCGATAAATATTAGTGGAATTGATTTGAATTAAATAGGATTCCCACATGAGGCTGGGACCACCTACTAGCTGGCAGACTGAACACTGGTAGGTTTATCAGTTCTGTTTCCCCTGCCAAACACCAATGCACTCCTCTAAGCATCCTTCAGCTGTGCTTCCCCATTTTGGCAACCTAATTGACCTTAATGTAAATGTTCCCAGTCACATAAAGCATGTTGCAAAGTGCACAGTAACAGTCACACCTGACTGCCAACTGTCAGCACACTATGTGTTTGATTCATTCCTCCACAAAACCTAGCAAGCTATAATGGTCCTCCTTGGGGAACATCCCAACAGGAAGGGCACACCATCACAAAGGCACATTTTAAAGACCATTGCAAAAGGAGACTTCTGAAGCAAGGGCCTGTGTCTTGGTCTGCAGAAACCTGTCTTGTCCAAAGCTATATGGTGGAGATGGGATTAGAGATGCACAGCTTGAAAGGACCTCAGGGTTCACTTACTGCAACCTGACCCCCTAAATTTACAGATGAGGAACCTGAAGTGTAGAAAAGTCAACTAGTTTGCCCAAGAGGACACAAATACCCTCTCCCTGTCAAACATCAAACTGGATTTTGTTCCTTACAGGTCACCTTCTATGGCACAGCCATAGAGAAAAGGACCCTGGTGCCAGGTGTCAGAAGACAGTCTTTTGTCCTTGCTTAGTTCTTGTCTGAATGTCCCACTGTCCCATCTCTCCATATCTTAGTTTCCTCATTCATAAAATATCTAACTCATAGGACTGAAATAATCATTGTGAAATTACTTGGAACTGGCATAGTGGAATCATGTTTGTTTCTCATGGTTTAGCTTTACTTAATGTCTCAATTCATTTTACTCCTATTATTTCCCAAGTCCGTCTCTCTTGGAAATATTTTCCCTTACCCAGTGGCCATGTCCCTTCCAATTCTGTTTTCAGGAATGTCCTTGATTCTGCCTGGAACTGCACAGTTTAAAAAACAAAACAAAATACCAAAACAAAACCAGTGGGTGGAAGAATCCTGAAAATATGGCTACTGGGCCAGGGTAGGTGATCCTTTGTAAGGTTCCTTGGGCATTCATAGGATTATAGATATAAACCTTAAAGGGACCTAATAGATCAAAGAATAGAGGTGTCCCCCTTTCCCCCCATTATATAGATAAAGAAACTGAGACCTAGAGAGATTAAATGACTTGTCAGCACTTACCAATGTAGCTACTAAATTTCTGAGGTGGGATTCAAATCCAGGTACAACTGATTCTGAGTTGAACATTCTATCCAACACATTACACCATCCTATTCTATTATTGCTGAGGTAACATAGTTTAACTTGACATCAATTCAGTTCCTGACATTCGCTTAAATCTCTGGTTTATATGGTCACTTCCTCTGTCAAGTCATGCTCCGAGTGGAAGTTAATGCTGAGGAGGAGCTGGAAGGCAGAGAGAGCTAAGGTTCATTCTGGACACAGGGAAAGAGTGAGTGACCTCTATCACTCACCTGCAAAATGCATTAGGAAAAAGGATACCCTGAAAAGGTAGACCACAATAGAGAAGGGGGAAAAAAGGGAGAAAAGGAGAAAAAAAATGGAGGGAGGAAATGTATAAAGGAGAAAGGAATTTGCATTAGAAAGTGGCATTATTTCCATCATGGGATAGGAAGTAGGCTAGGGAAGACAGATAACTTTCCTGAGTCAGGTCTTCTCAATAGGGTCTTCATTCTTTTGTCTGAAGACATCCATACTGTAAGCACAGAATGCCATCTGAAGCCAAATAAAAAGCTTTCGTGTATCCACCTTGAGAAATTATTCTCATCATTACTTCATTCCCCCTGAGCTGCTTTGTTTCAGCTGTTCTCCCCACCTGGAAGTCTCCCTCATTCCGTACCCCTCCCCCTTCCAGGTGGGGAGAACAGCTGAAACAAAGCAGCTGGGGGGTGGGGTGGGGTGGGAATGAAGGAAGGATCAGAATATGTGTGTCTGGCAATATATACAAACATGTGTATGTTTCTGTGTGTATGTGTGTATATATGTATATGTACACACAAGTATATGCATGTGTGCATGTGTGTGTATATATATATATATATATATATACATACATACATATGCATATATGTCTATGCTTTTGTAGAGTAGGACATAGCTATCTTTCTCTAACTCTGTCTCTGTCTCCCTGTCTCTGTCTCTCTTGTCCCTGTCTCTTCCCCCATCCCTCCCACCCTCCCACCAAGTTTTCAAGGCCAGCTCTGGTCCTTCAATTCATCTCCTTTCTGAGCTCACAAGTGTATACATTTTTATCTAAACAATTTTGACTCTTGCTTATATTATTTTGTACCGTGATATTATCATGTTAGCCTTGTCACTTATTGTGAATTCTCCAAGGGCAACAGAAGCGTCTTCTTCTCTTGTATCAGCAGCACATTATTAAGGGCATACTGGATGCTTAATACACACTCATTAACTCTGAATAGTATTGTCTGAATATTATTTCATCATCGTATCAATATTTTAGAAAGTGAGCTAGTGAGCGAAGAATGTGACAGTAATAATAGCAGACATTTACATATCGTTTTAAAGATTACAAAGCACTTTACATATATTATCCCATTTGATTCCCACAAAGCTTCTGTGCTCTCATCCCCATTTTACTGATGCGGACACCAAGGATTAAGGAGTTAAGTGACTTGAGCAACATCACACATTTAGAATCCTCTAAGAATATGAACTTGGATTTTCCTACTTCAGTTGACTTTCAATACCACATTTTCATCCCAATGTTAGCTCTAATGAAAGTGATTAATGAAGAGACTATCACTTTTGTAGAATGACACCTCCCCCATTCATTCTGCCTTATAATCAGAAAGCACTTGACATACTTGTCTCTTTTGATCCTGACAAAGAAATCTGTGAGTTCCTTAGGCATTTTTATTCCCACTTTACAGATGAAGAAACTGAGGAGTAGAGAGTTTAAGTGGCCAAGATCTCATAACCAGAAAGTGGTATACCTCCGAATCAAACAAAGTTTTCTGATTCTATGTCTCTGTTCTTTTCATTTTGCTATCCTGTCTTTCCTGAGTGCATTGTTACCTTGGGGCACAGATTACACCCAGTACAAGTAGGTTCTAAACTCCTAGAAATCATGATCCTTTACTTACTTCCTCTACATTACTGGGTTCAAACTCCGATTGAAAGGGAGACCATTAAACCATACGTAGGAATCACAACATGTGAATACTGACTTAGAAAATCAAATAGTACTGTTGTCTATTTTTTACTCTATTTTCATTTGTTTTGTTAAATACCTCTCAATTCCATTTTAATCTGGCCCAGGCATCACTCAGGAGTGTTGTGGGACACGTGTAACCCCGGACATGTGTTTGGCACCTCTGTGTACTGTCTAAGGCAGAGGTGAGTTCATGCCAGGCACTCAGTCACTACTGGTTGTTTAACTGATTTGGGGGTAATAGAAAATGGATTCTACCGTATTTAGGACCAAATTCTTGGTAGACCTTCGCAAATGAGCTGGTGAATTTTATGGAAACAGCTGGTTGGGAATTATAAAAGCCTACATTTCTGCTGGGAAAATGGCATCTGTGTTTGCTAACTGGACACTCAGATACAAATGCGTAAACTGCTCATGAATTGGAAAGGTGCATTTGTTGGATCCTGCCTACGGCTCTTTCTTTAGAATATCACCAGTTCTGACTTCTTTCCTTCTTATTGTTCATAATAAAAATAAAGGGAAAGGGGATGGAGGTGTTTTTGTGGTTGTTGTTAACTTATAAAAGTCCCCCTTTTGAAATCCATTCTTTTATCCTTAACCACCATTAATCCTTTCATGCTCCAAACTCAGAAAACACTATTTTGGTAGCTGATATTCTAAATAACTTTGGGTTCTGCCATCATCGCCATCTTTTTGTAGAGAGAAAAGGAAAGTCAAGGTTTTACAAGTCCTCTAGGCAACCACTCTGCTCACCCCATGCCCTGACAGTCTACCCACACTACAGTAGTTGGGGCTAAGCTTTGGCCAGCCTTCCCAGGCTCTCTTAGCTGGGCGCCTTTGTTGTTTGCCTCAGCTACCCGAGGCTCAGGAATCTAGGGTTCTCGGATCATGCATTGCATCCAAAAGTTGATTAAATTTATTCTCCTACTCTTCATGAGCCACAGAAACGATGAACAGCACTTCCCAGCCTCCCTTGACTTCCACCTCCCTAGGAGCAGGCTGTTTCATCCCTCGCTGGTAATTTCTATTAGAAAACTTGCTAACCCAGTATTGACAATTACTGAGTATAATCAAAAGGTGAAAACAGCTCACCGCCCTGATCTCTGGCAAGGCCAATACAGATCTATCTGTGAAGAAAAGGAAGAAGGGGGGTGGGGGGGAAGCAGAATGGGAGAAAAAAAGGGAAAGAAAGAAAAAGAATACAGCCCAATGTGGATCTATCTGCATTTTTTATGTGCTGTTCTACAAAGTGTGAAACATGAATGAGAAAAAAGAGAATGATTTTCTGAGGTTTAATCTCTTCAGAATAGAAAGCTTTGGTTGCAGTTTAAGGAGCCTTTTCACCTCAAGGTCACTGCTGGAATCTTGCCTGGATTTATGCACAGAGTTAGCATTCAATTATTTCTGAGCTCTTTCTGTGGCATTGACTCCTTGCATTCTTTTTTGCGTTTATGCCTGTTGGGCCTTTGGAGTATTTGTCCACATCAATGTTGCCAGCTTTGGACTGAGTGCCTCCCCCTCCCATCCTCAACCTCCCAACCTTTAAATCGGCTGGTTGGTTTGTGCTCAGTAGACTGACCCTTTCTCCATAGGACTGTGACCAAATTGCAGTATTCTTTCCTGGTCTCAGACTCTCTGCAAAAGGAGGTGTACTTCACAACATTATGGAAGTACGTGGCTAATATAGAAATATGTTTTGCATGACTTCACATATATAATGGATATCATATTGCTTGCCTTCTCAATGGGTGGGAGAGGGGGTGGAGGGAGAAAATTTTGAACTTTTTTTTAATGAATGTTTAAAAAAATAAACATTATATAAGTAGCACTGAAAGGACCTTTGGAGATCATTTCTTTCAACCCTTATATTTTGCAGATGAGGAAACTGAGGTAAAGAGATGTGAACTGGCTTGCCTATAGTTACATGACTAGCAAAGAGCATTGCTGGATTTGGAAACCAAGTCTTTTCTTCATGCTAGGACCATGACTCATTCTGCCACCCTCTGCTGACCTACCATTGTCTGAGCCTAAGGCATCTTCCTGAGGGTCCCCAGGAATCTGGAGTTGCAAATCTTCTCATTTCAGACAAAGAGGCACTCACTACCTAAGCTTCTGGAGATTCCTGAGACACTCAGCAGGATTGGAAATTATTATTATTTGAGATATTAGGAAAGGATATGCACGGATGTGTTTGGCTAGAACTATGAGCCTTTTTTTTTCTGTCTAGTACAGAGAGATTATACAGTTAAGGAAGACTATGGAATTTGAAGTTAGAAGGGACTTGGGGATCATCTAGGCAAAGCTCCCACTTTGCAGATGAGGGAACTGAGGTTAACTGACTTAAAGATCACTTTAGCAGTAAGGATTTTTGAGTGATCAGACTAGAAAGACAGATTAGGGTCAGATTTCAGAGTCTGTTTTTTTCAATATATGTAGCTACAGTTGAAAACTAAAAAAAAAAAAAAATTGGGCAGGAATAAAAGCCCTACTAGTGTCAGTAGGTTCAGAGGCAACTAAAACCCATCAAAATGAAGTCCAATTGAGATGCTGGTAAGAGAAGATCACTGACTAAGATGATGCTAGAATTCTGGTATGAGGCTTTAACTTTTTCCTCCTGTTTTTTCTTTTTTTTTCTTTTTCTTTTAAAGCCATCAATCGCCTTCTACAGATATTGAATTCACTTACAAAGTTAAAACAGAGAAATAAAGTGAAATGCAATGATCGGGAAATTCCATTTATGTTTTTTTTTTCCTTCCCTTCATCATTTTGTTGAATGTCTGCAGAGCTGTATGAGGTTATTCATTTGTACCCAAACAGGAATATAGGATTTGCCATATTGGATCAGACCACTGGTCCATCAATGTTGTATTCCAGCTGCCTACGGCAGCGGATGATACATGAGGCACGAGTGGAGAGTGAAGCCCCCCATAAGGCAGTGAGTCAATTGTGCAGTGCAGGATATGGGGTGAAAGCATTAGCTGCTTTGGAGTGGGAGAATGAAAGACTATATGAATCGAATATGGATTTAAAGATGTCTAGATAGAACAGGGACCCCATCAGTTGAAGACAGAGCTAAACAGTCTGCCCCTTTAGAAATTTTGCCCAATGTTTTCCTGATCACTTTCGATTATAAGAACTATTATTTTACCCTGAATAATGAATTGGAATAGTGGAACCAAGCAGACCCCTTTAGGAAAGATGGAGATGGCATTCTATGTTACCTGACATTTTACCACTTTTTTTTTTCTGATGTAAAATGAAAACACAATGAAAACAAGAATTTATCTGAAATACTTTAGCATGTAACTTCCCCTTCCTTAAGGAATATTTAGAGGATACATATGCTATCACTAATTTCTTCATTTGTTTGCTCATTAAATATCACTGAGTATGTGCTAAGTACAAGACAATGTATAAGGAGCAGGAGCAGGGAACCTGAGATGGGTGTCCCAGAGTCCTGGACCTCAAGGAGTTTACAGGCTAATGAGGAAGATAAAAAATACGCAGATATAATTATAAGACAAGGTAACATGATGTTAGTACCATATGGATGATGCTAGCAACATGCTCTAGAAACTCAGTTGAGTGTAAGATGAAGTGCCAAGGAAAGAGCTCTGAATTTAGCATCAAAGGGCCTGAGTTCAGACTCCAAATCTGTTACTCACTACCTGTATAACCTTGGACAATTCAGTTAATTTTTCAGATCAGGTGCACTCTGTACTCATTCAACTCTAAGCTTATGATCCTATTTCAGGCTGGAGTGAGACGGAGATAGTACTCTATTACCAACTTATTTCTGCTATGAAGTTGGAACAGAATAACCATAAAGTTTTACCCCGCCTAAAATCTCTAAGGATCTTATCCACCTCTTTCTGAAGATCATTTAATTGATGTTCTTAATTTAATCATTTTATTCTAGAAATTGAAGGATAGAAATTGCTGGTCAGACCCAGGACACAGCCAAATGGTAAAGCCCAAAGATGCATTTGTCTTCATTATCCTTAAGTTTAATCACTGCTTACTGCCCTGCTTCCCCATCTCGGCGCTATCCCAATGCTCTTAAGAATCTGTTGCCCTCGTGATGTCCCACTGTTGCCCAGAGTCTTTCTCCATCTGTTGTATATCTTTCTTATCCTCTTCTTTTCACCCTGTATTCAAGTCAAAATTCATATGGACTTTTTCTACTGACTAATCTAATTTTTAAAAAATCTAGACTGCTGTGATCATGAGTGCTGATTAACTAGCATATTGTCCCTCCCAGGTAATACAGCAATACATTTGCATTGTATGAAGAGTTTCCCAGGCCTACATAAAAGATATTTTGATGGCAATTTCAGGTCCTTTAATCATGCAAGTAGTGTTTGCTGGTGATGTTACTGTTTTCAGGTAGATAGGTAGACCCCTTCCAAAAACACATGATAAACAATAACCAATTCCAGACTTTCTACATCCATTCATTCAGCACCCTTTCTTAAGCAACTACCATATACATTTAACATCCCAATTCAATAAACATTTGTTAAGTGCCTACTTAATAATCTAGGCAGCATAAGAGAGAGAGTAGAGGTCTGTTCTTACAATATGGAAGACCAGAGCTCCAGGCCTTACTACTCTTACCAGCTATATAACCAAGGATGATTTAATTATCCTTTCAGTGGCACAGGTAACTTTGTTAGACTCTATGTAACCAGTGAGCTGCAGGACACCACTGAGGTAGTTTCCACACAAAAAGTTCCTAATACTATTGATTATCACAGGTCTGATTTGTAAAAATATCATTTTGTATGTAAAATGATGTTAGGCAATATAGATACAGATATATATATATATATATATATATATATATATATATATATATATATATATATATATATATTTTAAATTACCCCTGCTCTAAGGGAATGTACAGTCAAAAACATCCCTATGATCAAAAGAAGACAAAAATAGATAATAGGTGATATTCATTTTCACAACAAACATTAATTTAAGTGCCACTAGGTTTAGGGATATAATGACAAAAACAAATTACCCTTGCCTTCAGGAAGTTTATACTCTAGTGGGACATAGATAGGCTATAATACACTGAGAAGTAAATGCAAAGTAATGTGAAAAAAAGGAGAACAGTGAAAGGGCAAGTTTCACTCAGAAGGTTATATATAAATTAAACCATGAGGGAAGGTAAATATTCTTTTTTTTTTTTTTTGGTGGCAGTTGGGGTTAAGTGACTTGTCCAGGGTCACATAGACAGTAAGTGTCTGAGACTGGATTTGAACTCAGGTCCTTCTGACTCCAGGTCCGTGCTCTATTCACTGTGCCACCTGGCTGCCATGATAAATATTCTTAAGGTAGAAATTTGGAGGGGCTGCATTCCATGTATGGGAGATTTATTGAGGGGATGCTCTGAGGTGGGTGGTAGAATTCCAAGTTCAGGGATCATCTAGTACTCTAGTTAGCTGGAATGTAGAGTGCATGAAGGGGAATAGTGTGAAATAGGATAAAAATGTAACTGAATACTATTTTTACAGCAAGAACATTAAAGATGGCAAGTTTCAGAGAAATCTGAGAAGATATATCAGCTGATTAAAAGTAAAGTGAGCAGAATCAGAACAATTTATACTTGAACAACAGTGTGGTAAAAATAAATCACATACAGTAGAAACACTGAAGAATTCTGATCAAGACAATCATCAACTATGACTTCAAGAGGATAAATTATCAAGAGTAACAAATAAACACCTCCTGATCTAGATGTGATGGTAAATATACAGAATGAGACTCGTTTTTGGATAGGGCTAGTCAGTCATTCAGTAAGTGTCAGGCACCTATTATGTGCCAGGCAATGTAGTAAGCCTTGATATGAAAAGAAAGATAAAAGATAGTCCCTGCTGTGTTTTGCTTGATTCTGCTTATTTGTTACAGAGGTTTTGGTTTTCTTCATCCCACCTCCAAAGGGAGAGGGAAGTGGGAAGGAGAGAAACTAAATGCTTGTTAATTCATAAAATAATCAGAATAGAAATATAGCTAATACACCACACACACACACATACACACACACACACACACCCCAACAACATAAGTTGAATTTAAACTGTGGAAGGCATTGAATATCAGGCTAAGGGAATTCATTTTCACCTTGATACAAGGGGATAAAACTGGGTGGGGAGATTTAAGCATGGGAATAACATGATGAGAATTGTTCCTTAGCATGATTATTTTATGGAAGATGAATTGTAAGAAGGAAAGGCTAAGAAAAGAGACCAGTTAGGAACCTTATCATATTCTGGATAACAGATGATTAGGGTCTTAAGTGGGAAGGTGGTCAGGGGAGAAGAGAGAAGAAATATCATGGGTGTAACATCTATGGAGCTTGGAAATTGTAAAGGGGTGTGGCAACAACAACACTAGTGTACAGGGTGGGCTGCTAGCACAGGTTATTTGATCTGCTTTTCTTAATATTTTTTAAAATTAAATTGGTTTATTTACTTTTAGTTTACAACATTCAGTTCCACAGTCCCCTGAGTTTCAGATTTTCTCCCCCTTCCCATCATGGTGGCATGCACTTAGATATGGGAACTACAAATATCTTCCCATTAATCATTAGTCAGATTGCAAAGAAGGATTGTAACTGATGGAATGATCAGTGGGAAGGAGGAAACAAAACAAAACAAGAAAAGGAAACAGAGCAAGTTTGTTTCAATCTGCATTCAGACTCCGCATCTCCTTCTCTGGATGTGAATATCTCTTTCAATCATGAGTCTTTTGGAGTTGTCTTATAACCTTATATTGCTAAGAGGAGCCCAGTCTATTGAAGTTAGTCATCACACATACGTTGTGTCTGTGATTGTGTACAAATTTCTCCTGGCTCTGTGGTTCTTGCTCAGCATCAGTTTATATAAGTCTCTCCAGGTTATTATGAAGTCTGTCTGCTCTTTCTAAAGGAAAGACAGCTTTAAAGGGATTAATGATCTTATTTTAATTAAACAATGAAAGAAGTGAGTATCCAAGAAAGAAGCCAATAGACAAGGCTCCAACTATCTAAACAGTAATAGATACCTAATCACCAGATCACGGTGCACCAACATCTGGGTTCACAAAGCTGGTGGGGCTCCTTAACAGTGGCTACCCAGAGTCTTGTCTGACCAAATCACGAAGAAATATTCTTCCCATGAATGAGCCCCAGAGTAAAATACCAACCTCCCAATACATACAATTTTCAACTAATAGGCTCAAGAGTCAGAAGGCATCACAACTCTCATGACTCAGTGCCTAATTGTGTGAAAGTCTCCCTTGCAAGCTTCCCCCTAAGCAAGCTTTTGCTTAGGCAAGTTCCTTCCCCAAGGCAATATAAATCTCCCTGAATCACCTGAAGGGCTCTATGTGACTCAGGATTGTCACAGCTGTGAACTGGACCCACACTCAAAGCAGCAAGACATCCCTGATTGAAATACCTGTGTACTTTTAGACCTGGGAACATGCCCAAGTTCCAAGGGAAAAAGGAACACATGTGGTCACATAGGCCTATTAATGGACAGGGAAGATCTTATATTCCATTAACCCTACAAGGAGAAAGAAGGAGAAGGAAAAGTGTAGGATGACTTTGTGATCTGATGAAAAATACTCCTTTTTCAAAATCTCTTTTAAAAAAGAAATCATCTCTTAAAATCAGGGAGGGAGGGAGGGAGAAGCAGTGTTGTATAGTGGAAAAGGTCCTGTATCTTCAGCAGGAAGAAAATCAAGACACCTGACATCAAATCTTCTCTTTAACACTAGATATCTGAAGGAGTCACACAAATTTGTTTGAAAAATAGAGACACTAAACTTTCATTAGCTGACTTACAAGGTAGTTGTAAGGGAGGTTTTGCGAATCTTAAAGTGCCATCTCAGGGACAGAAGAAGCTAAGAACTGGGTTGGAGCCAGAGTAGGGAGGGTGCTGAATGTCAGGTTAAGGAGACTGGACTTCTTTCTGCAGGTAATTTGAAGGTAGGCAGTAACATGATCAGAGTTTATGCTAGTAGCAGTGCTTGGAACTAATTGAGATAAGCAACTAGGACTTCTAAGTTCTGATTGTGAGTCTGTCATCAAAAGGTATAGAATAGCCATGTTTCTTCACCAAGATTTTCCATGGATTAACCAGAGGTGTGGGGGTAAATGTTTAACAACAAGCTTTCTGGAAAAAAACAAAACAAAATAAAACTTCTACCTTCTATACACTTTTCCATTTAATTTGTATTATTACCATTTTTCTGCACCATTTATTATGTCTAGAGACAGTCAACAAAACACTAAATCAGTTCTTGTTTTGTATTTAGCCTTTGCTGATTTCGAAAATGTAATTCTGAGGCTTCACTCACTCAACCATTGTGAGCTTTCTCCAGCATCTCCCTGTTGGTGCCCCGCCAGCGTGTCATCAAGAACATAATCATCATCAAATGCTTACCGAGTACATACAATGTGGGAGGTCTTAGGAACTTCAGAAATTTGTGTAAGTCAAGCTGCAGTAGCATTTTTGAGTGACAGAAGAACAGCAGCACTGTTTAAAGTGAAAATCAGCTATATACAGAAATTCAAAAGGATTAGGGTTATTACATGTGTATTTCTTAGGTGCTTATTAAATGTGTACTATATCCACAGCTACAGTTCACGAGGTACCCTATGATGTGACAAAAGTAACTGAGGAAATGCATCAGTGCATTTCTAATCTAGTTTGTAATATATGCATATATATGTGTACATGCATATATGTATACATACCCACATATACATATATGTACATATACACATAAATATGTGTATACATATGCAAAAATTAGACAATTTAAACAATAAAAAGATAGTCTAAGTACAAACCCAAGTATTGAAGGACCCTAAAACAAATGAAGGAAGGGAGTGTTCAGTCATTGATTTGGATAACAGAAGACATTTTGCTGGAGATGAGTCCTAAGGGGGAGGATACAGACGTTGGAAAAGAAAAGAAAGAAGGCTATTGAGGATCTTTTTAAATATGCACAGTTACTATGCAGTGAGCAGTTAAAAGCAGGCCAGATATACTTGATGCAATTGGAAGAAAGGGTAAGAAATAACTAGAAATTCTTTAAAAAGTTAAACTATAAACCCATTTTAGGTAGAAGAATTCTTGAATTGGGATAGTTGACTTCTGAGGTCCTTCCAAAGGAAGGATGACATAGAGGAAGACAGTTAAATTATCCTGAGTCAAGCAAATATCTTTAGTCCAGCCTTCCGTGCTCCACTTTGCTCAGCACATGAGAAGACTCATCATGAGCCTTTTGGAAAAGCCATTAAGAGATTAGAAAGCAGGAAAAGAAAGGGTGCTGAAATCTGAGTGCTGAGTTTGTTGTCACCTGAATAGTTTTGAGTATTGGCTCTGCCACGTACTACTACATAGTGACATTGGGCAAGTCAGTGGAACTCATGCATACCTCAGCTCCCTTGCACCACTGGGCCTACAAAGTTTACTGCAGCTGTAGCTCTAGCAACGTATGACCCTAGTTCTCTGAAGAGTCAAAAGGGAGGAAGTAGCTGACTTGTTTGAGACTTGCTTTGGACTCAGAGAAGACAAGACAAGTAGATCTACATTTTTTTCCCCTAGATTTTCTATCTCATTTTCTCCAGGGCTAGAAATGAGAAAGGGATTGCATGAGTACTCAATTTAGTAAGCACTTACATGTTTACTATGCTCCAGGATCTGTGCTACATGTTTGGGCTACGTAGACAAAATAAAATAATCTTTGCCTTAAGGGATCATAAAATTGGAGCTCAGTCAGTCATTAGAGACCATCTAGTTCAGCAGTTCTCAAACTGTGTATTGACCCCTTTAGGGGTCGAACTACCATTTCACAGGGGTCACAGGGGTCACCTAAGACCATGGGAAAACACATTTCCAAAGGTCTTAGGAATGGAGACACAGCTCCTCTATCTATCTCCAGGCCGTCCGCCCACATGCAGATACGCCCATATAGGAGTATTAAAGGGTCGCGGCATTAGGAGGGTTGAGAACCACTGATCTAGTTCAAGTTCATCATTTTATGGATGAAGAAATTTAGACTCTGAGAAGTTGTTATTAGCTTAGGGTCACATAGCTAGTAAATGTCAGAGATGGGATCTAAACTCAGGTTTTCCTGACTCCAACCAACACTCTACTGAATACAACACAATGCCTCTATATTCAAAACTATGTTTTACTAGAGAGTCACCAATAGTGAAGTAATTGGCTGCTCTCTTGCAATACAAATTTTACCCAGTCTTTCAGATCCAGGTCAAATGTTTCTTTTTTCCATGAAACCATTTCTGACTATTCCAATTTAAGAAGATGTCTTTCTCCACTGAACTCTTACAGCATTTAATGTTGGTGTCACTTGCTGAGCCCTGATTCCATGCTGACCTATATTGTTTAAGTTTTTACATATTTTCATCTTGTTTTCTATAATGACACTATAAATTCCTTGAAGGCAGAGCTTGTTGGTCTTCGGGACTACACATATGAATAACTAGGGATAGATTTTTTTTTATCTTTTTTCTTCTTTTTTTATATTTATATTCTTTTTAGCATTCTTTTCTTTTTAAATTTTGAGTTCCAGATTCTTCCCCTTCCTCTCACACATCCCTTACCTACTGAAAAAGCAAATAATATGACATCAATTATACATGTGAAATATGCAAAACATATTTCCATATTAGCCATATCATAAAACAAGGTAAAAAATGACAGAGCAAGAAAATTATACTTCAATTTGCATTCAGAGTTCATCAGTTCTCTCTTTGGAGGTGGACAGCATGTTTTTCATCATGAATCCTTTGGAATTGTCTTGGATCACTGTATTGATCAGAGTAGTCAAGTCTTTCAGAGTTGATAATTATTACAACATTGCTGTTAGTGTGTACTATATTCTCCTGATTCTTCTCACTTCACTTTGTATCAGTTCACATGGATCTTGACATTTTTTTTTCTAAAACTCCCCCTTGCATTTCTTACAGCACAATAGTTCTCCATCACAATCATGTGTCACAACTTGTTCAGCATTCCCCAACTGGTGAACATCCTTTCAATTTCCTTTGCTACCACAAAAAGAACTACTGTAAATATTTTTGTACATATAAGTCATTTTCCCTTTTAAAAAAAATTTATTTGGAATATAGACCTAGGAGATTGATGGATCAAAGTGTATGTACAGTTTTATAGCCCTTTGTTCATTGTTCCAGATTGTTCTTTGGAAAGGTTGGATCAGTTCACTACTCCACAATGGTTAATTAATGTATCTGTTTTCCCTCATCCCCTTTAACATTTGTCATTTCCGCTGGTGGGAGGTACTACCTTGGAGTTGTTTTAATTTGCCTTTCTCTAATTAGTAAGTATTTAGAGCATTTTTATATGACTACAGATAGTTTTGATTTCTTGTTCTGAAAAGTGCCTGTTCATATACATTGACCATTTATCAACTGGAGAATGACTCATATTTTTACAAATTTGACTGAGTTCCATACATATTTGAGAAATGAGACCTTTATCAAAGATACTTGCTATAATTTTTTTCTATATTACTTCATTATCTATGATAACATTTACTAAAATATATTTTACCTGAATATCTCTTTCAATTAAGTCTAGTTTTGCTTTCCTTTGCATGATATCATGATTGTTATTCCTACCATTTTTACTTCAGCTGAGGCATAATAGATTATGCCTCAGATCTTTATTTTAAGCCTGTATGTGTCTTTCTTTTCCAAGTGTGTCTCTTGTACACATGTTGTTAGATTCTGACTTCTTATGTATTCTATCTACTTTTATTTATTGAGTTGGCTCATTTCATTCATATGTACAGTTTTGTGATTACTGTGTATTTCTCTTCATTCTATTTTCTTCTGTTTATCCTTCTCTCTCTTTTTGAACTGTCCTTCCTCAAAATATATACACATACACACATATATGTAGAGATCATCTCCACATGATTGACTCATATTTGTGCCCTCTGTCTATGTGAACTCCTTCTAACTGCCCTAATAATAAAGTTCTTAAAGGTTATATGTATCATCTCCCCATACAGGAATATAAACAGTTTCACCTTATTGAATCCCTAACGATTTCTCTTTCCTGTTTACCTTTTTATGCTTCTCTTGAGTCTTGTATTTCAAAGCTGAACTTTCTATTTAGCTCTAGTCTCTTTATTAAGAATATTTCTGTATTCAATAAATGTCCATTGCCTCCTCACCCCCTTCCCCAAAGGATTATACTCAGTTTTGCTATGTAGTTATTTTTTATTGTAATCCTAGCTTCTCTGCCTTCTGGAACATCATATTCTAAGCATTCTACTCCTTTAATGTGGAAATTGTTTAGTTTTGTGTGATCTTGTCTGTAGCTCCATGATATTTGAATTGTTTCTTTCTGGATGACTGTGATAGTTTCTCCTTGACCTGGGAGCATTGGAATTTGACTATAATATTCCTGAGAGTTTTCATTTTGGGATCACTTTCAGGAGGTGACTGATGGATTCCTTCAATTTCTATTTTACACTCTGGATCTAAGATGTGGTTTTCCTTGACAATTTCTTGAAAGATGATGTCTAGGGTCTTTTTGTGATACTGACTTACAGGTAGTTCAGTAATTCTTAAATTATCACTCCTTGAAATATTTTCCAAGTCAGTTGTTTTTTCCAGTGAGGTATTTTATGCTTTCTTCTTTTTTATTCTTTTAACTTTGTTTATTACTTCTTACTGTTTCATAAAGTCATTACCTTGTGCTCATCTAATTCTCATTTATAATTATTTTCTTCAGTGAGCTTTCATACTCTTTTTTCCATTTGTCCATTTCTGCTTTTAAAGGATTGTTTTTTTCTTCAGTGAATTATTATCCTCTTTTACCATTAGTTTTTTAAGATAGTATTTTCTTTGGTATTTTTGTGCATCTTTTATTGAACTGTTCATTTTCTTTTCATAATTTTGTTGTATTTCTCTGATTTCTTTCCAAAAATTTTCCTCTACCACTCTTATCTCTAACTCTTCCAAGAATTCTTAGTGACTTTGGGTCTAACTAGTATTTTTCTTTGAGGCTCTGCTTATAGTTTCACATTGCTATCTTCCTCTGAATTTATGTTTTGGTCTTCCCTGACACCATAGTTGCTTTTTATGATGAGTTCTTTTGGTGGTTGTTCACTTATTTTGCCAGTCAATTTCTTCACTTTCAACTTTAAGTTAAAATTGAGCTCTGCTCATGTCAGGGTAGAAGAGTACTGTGCCAAGCTTTAGGCTTTTTTTGTGCTGCTGTTTTCAGAGAGTTCTGAGGTTCTGCAGGTTTTCAGTGCTTCCAAGATTCTGTTATCCTGGCAGAAGTGTGGTCACTGCTTTCTTGGTCTATGCTCTGGTCTTTGCCAGAAGGGTCTCTGCTCCCTTTCAGTCACAAATGCTAGCATTCCTTTTGGCCCTGGAACTGTTACCACAGCTCCTGCTTCCTTATGACTAATCACAAATGCTCCTTTCCACCTGGGACCTGGGACCTGGGACCCAAGAATGCTTTTGGGCAGTAGGGTTACCAATCAGTGCCAATTGCACCTAGTGCTGGCAAAGGGTCCCCTATAATCTCTTTGTGCCCAGTTGTGCAAATCCTTTACTGTTTCTGGTCTGAGAGTTCCTGAAGCTGCTGCTGCTGCTGTTGCTGCTGCTATCCTAGTCTCCTCCAAGGCCCACTCCTCGTGGTCCTGCCACACTTTCTAGCCTGCGCCTCCCTTGGTGTTAAAGACCTCTCCTATATACTGCCTTAGTTGTCTTCGGCTAGATAAATGTCTCCCTCTGGCCTTTCATTGGCTCTGCTACTTTAAATTCTGATTTGAGGAATTGTTTTAAAGTTATTTACAGGGTTTTATTAAGACAGTTCAGCTGGGTCCCAGCCTATACTCCACCATCTTGGCTCCCTGGAATGGCAATGTCAGCTATCAATCTCCAGAACCTTTCATATTTAATTCCAAACAGATAACAAATCTCTGTAATTCAGAGAGTGTAGAATAGTATAATCTTTGGACTGAAATTGCTCTTTTCAAAGTTACAAATAATCCCTTAATTGTCCATTCCAACGGTCTTTTCTCCATCTTCATTTTCCTTGACCCCTCTGTATCCTTTAATATTGTTGATCATTCTTTCCTATTTGCTACTCTTTTCCCTCTAGGTTTTCGGGGCATTATTCTCTCCTAGTTCTCTTCCTACCTATCTAACTTCTCCTTCTCATTCCCCTTTGTTGGCTCTTCATCAAAGTCATGCCTGCTAACCCTAAGAGTCCCTCGGGATTCTATCCTGGGCCCTCTTCTCTTCTCCCTCTATATTATATCTTATTGATCTCAACAGTTCTCATGGATTCCATTACCATCTTTATGCTGATGATTTGCAAATCTATTTCTCCAGCTGTAACTTCTTTCCTGACCTCCAGTATCACATCTCCAGCTGACTATTAGACACCTCAAGCTAGATTGATGGTAGATGTCTTAAACTGAACTCACCTTTTTTCCTAAACCCTCCCCCTTCCAAACTTTACTATTATTATCCAGGTCATCCACCATCATCCTTCACCAGGCTTACAACATGTCACATTTGACCCCTCACTATCTCTCAGCCCAACCCATAATATCCACTCGACTGCCAAGGGCTATTGATTTCACCTTTGTAGCATCTCTCTAATATGTCTTTCTCTCTTCTGATATTGCCATCATCCTTAGTCTCCTCATGCCTGGATATTTGCAATAGTCTGCTGGTTGGTCTGCCTGCTACAACTCTCTTCCCACTTTAATCCATCCTTCACTCTATCACCGAAGTAATTTTTCTAAAGCACAGGTACAATCATGCTATACCTCTATTTAATAATACCTATACCAGTGTCTCCTTGTCACCTTCAGGATCAAGTACAAAATCCTCTGTTTGGCATTCAAAGTCCTTTATAATCCTATCCCAAACTTTCCAGTTTCCTCGATCCTTACTCCCCTCCACGCCCTCCCATTAACTCTTGTGTTCAGTGATATGGGCCTCTCCTGCTCCTCCTTACACAAGACATTCCATTTCCCAACTCCAGCAGTTTTCACCAGCTGTCCCTCAGGCCTGGAATGCCTTCTCTCCTTATCTCCACTTCTGGCTTCCTTGACTTCTTTTAAGTCCTGGCTGAAATCTCACTTTCTACAGGAAGTCTCTTCCAAACTCCCTTAATTCTAGTGTTTTCTCTCTGTTGATTATTTCCTTTTTATCTGGCATATAGCTTGTTTGTACATAGTTGTGTACATGGTGCATACTCCAGTAGATTGTGAACTCCTTGAGTATAGGTATTGTCTTTTGCCTTTCTTTGTGTCCCTAACACTTAGCACAGTGCCTGGAACGTAGTAGGTGTTTAGTAAGTGTTTACTGGCTGAGAACTGTTAAAGCAAAACTTCATCAAGGAGGCTTCCCCTGTTAATGTGCTTCTCTGAATGATGGAGTGAGGGAGAGGGAGAGGGAGAGAAAGTGGGAGGAGAACAACAGGGAAAGGGAAAGCAGAGGAACCCAATGGGGAGAAGAGACAGAATGTGAAAGGAAGAAGGGAGAAGAAGAGGAGGAAATTAAGAAGGAAAGGGGAGAGGAGGGAGGGAGGGAGAGACAGAGAGAAAGAGAAAGAGAAAGAGAGAGAGAGAGAGAGAAAGAGGGATATTATAACTAGATCTGAGGCTAAAAAGTGTTTAGGGTTATGATGTTCACTTAGTACAGGCAAAATAAAGGAAATGAGCTAATGGGTATCCAGTTACTGCTGTACTCACCTAAAAAAGACTACATTACTACATATCCCTTTTCTTTATCCTGTGTGATCTAATAGGGTTTTTTGTTTGTTTCTTTCTATTGGGGGGAACAAAGCAAAAGCGAGAAACCCTAGTGAGAGTATACCTTTTTTATTTTCTTTGCAAAATGATTCTAAGTGCATCTCTAACTTTCTAGTCATTCCACAGAAATCATGAAAACCCAGTGACAACTGAAAATCACCCTGTAAAAACAATGTTCTTATCTCCTCTAGTTACACAGAGGCCTGCAGTCAGCTTCCTGGCTGTAATTCTCCCAGACACTATGGATATTAAGAATGTGAAGAAAATGCTCCAGTAGATTATAAATAATGGTGTGAGACACAGTGAATTATATTTTCTAATAATTGGCATCACATTATAGGACCGAGGGGGGAAAAGGCGAAAAGCAAAGAGAATGAGAATGTGAGGAATCAAGGATTTCTCATTTCATCTAAGGAGCAGAGAAAAAAGGCAGAGAGGGGAAGAAAAAAACCAACAACAACTGATTTCCTGGTCAGTCCCATCGCCACTTCAGACTTCTTAGTACAATGGACTGAAGGACAGAGAGATACAGCTGGTCCTACAGAGATAAGGGCCTAGTCTATCACCCAGGTAAAGCAATTACAATAGCCACAGGGTGATTGCAGACATTTCACACCCTCCTCACCCTTAAAAAAAAATGGAGGGAGAGGAGTTAAAGGAAGAAGAAAAAAAACATACAAGTTTATTGAACTGATGTTGTCTATACATTTGTCTATGTATTTTCTGTGATGTGAATATTTCCTCTGTAGTACTAACTCCCATACCTCCAAAGGGGCTTCCCTGGGGGAGAAGGCAACGTCTTGTTGTGTGAGGAACGCTTGAACTAGAAATCTGAATTCCTAGGTTCTCACTTTGACACTGCCACTTAATAAGCAGGACCCAGGGCAAGTCATTTAGCCTCAATTTCCCTGTCTGTCAAATAGGGAACTATACCTCCCTTTCTACTTACAAAGACCATAGTGAGAAACAAGGGGGACTACTCTGTTTGAAGGTATGTAATGCAAATGTTAGGTATCATAACTCATTTGGTGTATCTCTTGGGAGACAAGGGGTAGACAATGGTTTTGTCTTCTTATCTAGAGTAAAAATAGATGCCACAACCTTGCAAGCAATTCAAAGAAAAGAATTAAAGAAATCATACAGAGAATTCAGGCAAAAAGCCAACAACTGAGTAGAAAAAGAGAGGAATCACTTAACCAGATTGCTTGTCTACACAGTACAGACTCTCCAGATAATTGTTCATCTCTGCTTCAATTGAGTTATGTTTTACACAGTCTAGTAAAGGCCTGCACAACATATGCCCTGAGGGCTGCAAGTGGCCCCCAAAGGATTCCAGATGATTCCCAAAAAACAGAGTGACTGTGGGATTGCCACTGAGTGCTCTCTTGTTTTTCACGTTACCTGGGGCAGCCAACCATTGTCAGTCTGCTTCTAGTCTCTCCTATCTGCATGGGAAGAAGTTTGCAAGTTGTGCAGGTCTGGTCTCCAGCCTTGGATAAATAGAAAGTCCTATCCCACAGAAACAAAAGGTCAATACAGATCCACAGCCTGGCCTAGTCAATCAACAATGCCAAAAATCTTTTGTTAGGGTCACTGAAAGAGAATGGAGGGGGATCAAATGAATGCTTCCATAATACCATGCTTTGAGACCCTTTAAACCCTTATGCTAAATTCAACCCTACCACCACTGTTCCCTACCCTTCCTCCCACCACACATACCTCTCGCCATGGAATATTTTTACCAGCCTCCCAAAGCCCCAACAATGTTTCATATACTACATGGAATCATCCAGAAGTGACTAGTCTCCTGCTATTCTACAGCTTGAAAAAGGCTAGTGTGTCTGTTAAGGAAAGAAACTGATATGTAGCTTGTAGAAATCAGTCTCAATATATTCTAGTGGGATCTTATCTATTACCTTTGTGGTTTGAATATGATTTTCCTTCCATACCTCTCCAATGCTTGCCTTAAAGCTGATTCCTTTGGCTTCCACATTCTGAGTCCTATATCTCTTTACATGGCTGGTTTATTCAACATGACTAACAAACCAGTTATACAATGACACTGGATATGAGATTCAATTCAGCCTCATAATCCCTAATATCCTAGGTCTGTCACAGTCATTTTCCCTCCCCAAGCCCCAAAGCCCCAAAGCCAGTATTCATTCCACTGTACCATGCTCAGGGTTCCAGTTAGTTGGGTTTCTGTTAATTAAGGTTTTATTGGCTTCTCCAGTCAGCTACCTCATACCAGTGTGACACTGTCCCTTGTTTTAAAGTGTGTGAAAGTTCAGCCATGTAGGGTTTGGGAAGCAAAGATACTACAAATGCTAGATTCACCATCACATTGTTATTTCAGAACTTTTGCTTCATACAGCACTACCACTGACTAGCAAACACATTGTAAAGCAGACCCAAGTGGTGTCCTGGTGTGTGTACCACCTTGGGCTAGCAGTAAGGAGTATGATAATGAAGGTAAAAATAGAGGAAAAGGTATATAGATTTGCTGTCATAAAGGTGGGCATAGACAATTACAAATTTATGGGAAATTGACCTAAAAAGGATGTCCTCAGAGATCACATTTTCAGTGGTATAATAAACATGCTACCAGTCCAGGTAGTCCCTGGGCAAAATTAAAATGTGCAGAGTTCAGTAGGAGGATTCATGCATGAAGTTTGGATTCAGTCAAAGAGCTGCTCTTGAGGACCTAGAGGACCACCCGTGGCCTCTAGTCTGCAGGTTCCCCACCCCTGGCCTAGATGATTTCTTGGGGTCCATTCCTAGACTAAGATTTTGATTCTGCTATTAGCTTTTTCTTTCTTTCTTGGATTCTCCAACTTTGGTGCCCAGTCCATGTCCTATTTCTGTGGGACCTGGTACTCAGTTGTCAGCCATATTCCCAGGTAACTAAGGAGGTAAGTGTAAAGTTTAATTTTTCAACTGGGGAAGCACTCAATTGAAAATCAAAATAATTAGGCTACAATGCTGAAAGGTTAGTGTGTTAGCAAGAATAAATACTGGCCACATTGTCAGGAAGACCAAGGTTCAAATAACTCTTCAAGGCCTCACAAGCTGTGTGACCTTTGCTAAGTTACTTAAATTCTTTCTTAATTCCCTTATTTGCAAAATAGAGATTAATAAATAAATTAATAAATCCTTTTAAAGATCTCTCCAAGTACTAGTATAATTATATCACAGGGTTGTAATGAGTCATATGATGCTAAATGTGTTTTGTAAACTTGGCCATCAACAAATCACTTACTATTTCTAACTTGTTTTGTTGTTGCTGTTTGTTTTTTTTAGTGAAATAAGGATAATAATAGCAGCAACTTCACAGGGTGATTAAAATGACCAAATAAGATTACACAGAAGTAATATCTTTTAAATAAATCTTTATAAATTTTTAAGTAGGAAATCGATATGAGCTTTTTAAAGCACAATAAATGACAGCTTACTATGATTAAATTTGACGTGTATTTGGGGGCAAAGAAGTGCATTCTTGAAATTCCCACAAATCAAAACATTTAGGCAGCCACAGATCTCACCTACTCATATGGTCAGCTCCGCTACCAGTAATACTAAATCTTGTTGACTGCTGAAGCAAAGGAGGTTATAGACCTTCCTTTAGAGAAAGGGGTAGAAAGCTTTTTCTCTCTAGGAGAATCTAAGAGAATTCCTACCCCAACACAGAAGCGAGTGGACTCAGTGGCTTCAGAAGATCCCTTCCAATACTGTAAAGTTGATTTTACCCAAGGAATAATCACAGAACTCTGGAAGAGTTCCTTTCCTTAAAAGGTTAAATAAAAAAAAAAAAAAGCCTTTTCATTTTTCTCCTTTCACCCCCCACAAAGCAAAGGCCTAGAGTGAAAACTGAATCTTGAAAACCATCTATGTTGTCCTCTGTCTTCCTCCATTAAAGTAGCTAGAGCTAAACCACCGTCATCACTAAGTTAGGCATTTGGGTAGCAGCTGACACAGAAGACTGTTTTCCCTACTTTGGGTGGGGAGGGGAGTTGCTTTAACAGGGAATGAGAAAAATAAAATAAAAACTTTGTTGCCAAGCAGTAAAAAATCCCCAACACTGAATATTCGTATTGTTCATGGATCAGCAAACACCCCAGTTTGCCAGTAATTGAAAAACATTTGGCACGTTTCTATTAAAAAACCTTCTCCTTCATGAATGTTTAAACAAATTAACTTGAACAAGAAGTAGTGATATGCATATCAAAAACAATTCTTAAACCTGAAGTTAACTAAGGCAAGGGAAAATCGATGTGCTGGCAGGTATTCTTTCTGAATTTCACGCTCACAATTTCTATTGCTCCCTTTCAGGAGGCTTCCTTTTCAAGAGGGAGCTTTTGCTTTTATCCTGTTTGTTATTATGTGTCTTCTTGTTATGTATAAGCAGGTTCAGATTTCTTAAAGACCTAGGAGACCCCTTCCTGACCAAAACCAGATCCAGTGATCCAAGCTACTGGAGTCTGCTGGATGCACACATTGTTGGATTGGGCCCATTTCCTGACCTGTGGACTAAACTTCTAAAAGTCAAATGACTGTACTTCACATATTAAAAAAAAAAAGACTAAAATAAAAACCATTTTCTCAATAAGTATTGGCACTGAATAAGGATTTGTTGAATAAATGCAGTTTGGATTGCTATATATTCCATTTCTTATCATGTGATGTGCAATCATAGAAGAACACCCCCCCCAAAAAAAAAACTCCTGTGTCCTGTCTCAGAGATATTCAATGATATATAGTATAAAATCTTGTGAGCTTAGAGGGAGGCAGGAGACCCTTTTTCTAGTGTTGGCTTTATCACTAATTGGGCAACCCCTTTAGCTTCACTGGGCCTCTGTTTCCTCTTCTTTAAAATGTGTGGATAGAGTAGATGCCAACTAAGTTAGGGATAGGGATGAAACCTGTTATGTAATGAGTATAGGGAATTCCCAGGTAAGGAAATTCCCTCTTGTCAATATGCATCAACATGTTCTCTGCAATTTATAATCTGCAACAGCACCTGATTAAAATTTATTGGGAAGTATTTAACAAAATAAATAAGAATGCAATAAAACATAGATAACATTCCATGTAAAAATGAAGGCATTAAGCAGCTACAGGGATACTTAACCTTGCTTAGTAGTCCCATTTCTATTTAAGTTTTACACCACTGGCCTAGAGCAGTGGGTGCAGTTAGAATATGTTAAAGTTGGTATATATTAAAGGTGATAACCTGGACCCAGGTTTTGCTGGCTCCAATACCAGCTCTCTGTATACCATGCAACCCTACCTCTCAAGCTCTTAAGTATAATGATAAAAGCATATTTAACTCTCTCTCTGTGTCTGTCTCTCTTTCCCTATTCTCTCTCCCACTTCTTTTTTTTTAACTTGGCATGTGTAGACACAGTCTTAAGGGACTCAGAGGTCAAGCAATCAAAGTGAGATGTGTTTGCATTGTATAGGATTTCTTTAGCAGCTCCACAAATAGACAGAAGAAATCCTATACATTCTGTTTCAGGGGTATACACGTCCTTCTGGGACCACAGTTAGAGCATTTCTATCTTTTTTCTTTAAAAACCAGGAATGGTATTGATAGATGGTAGTTCTTTCTTCCCTTGAGATTTGGATTCCAGTGAATACATCTTACCACGTTGCAGGCTGGGCCTCATTAGTCTTGGGACCTCTACAGATACACAGGTCTGCCCTCTAAGAAAAGTTATTCTCAGGTCATAACCCCTAGATAGGGCTCATTAAACCCAGTTTAGAATGAGGGGGGAGGGATGAAAAGGAAAAAATATATATTTTTCCTTTGACCTACAAGGCCTCTAAGTAGAAGGAAATTTTCTTTATAAATTTAAATGTATTTATTTACTTTTGGTTTACAACATTCACTTCCACAATCCCTTGAGTTTCAAATGTTTTCCCCTTCCCTCTCCTCCCCCACCCCCATGGTGGCATACAATCAAATATAGGATCTACAAACCCCTTCACATTAAACATTAGTAAAGTTATAAAAGAAGGATTATAACCAATGGAGTGAGCAATGAGAAAGAAGAAACACAACAAAATAAAACAAAAAAAGAGAGCAGGTAGTTTGCTTCAATCTGTATTCAGACTGTAGTTCTTTCTCTGGATGAGGAATGAAGACATCTCTTTCCATCATGAGTCTTTTGGAGTTGTCTTATAACCTTGCATTGCTGAAAGGAGCCCAGTCTATGCAAGTTAGTCATCACAGGTACCATGTGTCTGTAATTGTGTACAAACTTCTCCTGGTTCTGCTCTCCTCACTCAGCATCAGTTTATATAAGTCTCTCCAGGTTATTATGAAATCTGTCTGCTCTTCATTTCTTATAGCACAATAGTATTCCATTGCATTCATATACCACAACTTGTTCAGCCATTTCCCAATTGATGGGCATCACCTCAATTTCCAATTCTTTTGTCACCACAAAAACAGCTGCTATAAATATTTTTGTACAAATGGGTCCTTTTCCCACTTCTATGATCTCTTTGGGATACAGTCCTAGAAGTGGTATTGCTGAGTCAAAAGGTATACACCTATTTATAGCCCTTTGGGCATAGTTCCAGATTGCTCTCCAGAATGGTTAGATCAGTTCACAATTCCACCAGCAACGCATTAGTGTTCCAGTTTTTCCACATCCTCTCCAGCATTTATCATTTTCCTATTTTGTCATCTTAGTCAATCTGCCTGGTGAGATGTGGTACCTCAGAGTTGTTTTGATTTGCATTTCACTAATCAATAGTGATTTAGAGCATTTTTCCATATGCTTATTGATATCTTTAATTTTTTCCTCTGAAAACTGCCTGTTCATATCCTTTGAGCATTTATCAGTTGGAGAATGACTTGTAATCTTATAAATTTGACTTAGTTCTCTGTATATTTTAGAAATGAGGCCTTTATCAGAGACACTGGTTATAAAAATTCTTTGCCAATTTTCCACTTCACTCTTAATCTTGGTTACATTGGTTTTATTTGTACAGAAACTTTTCAATTTAATGCAATCAAAATTATCCGTTTTGCATTTTGTAATCTTCTCTAACTCTTGTTTAGTCATAAAATCTTACCTTCTCCATAAATCTGACAGGTAAACTATTCCTTGCTCTCCCAGATTGCTTACAGTACCAGTCTTTCTACCTAGATTGTGCACCCATTTAGATTTTATTTTGGTATACAGTCTTAGATATTGGTCTATGCCCAGTTTCTGCCGTACTGTTTCCCAGTTTTCTCAACAGTTTTTGTCAAATAGGGAGTTCTTATCCCAAAAGCTGGGGTCTTTGAGTTTATCAAACAGTAGATTACTATAGTCATTGACTGATGAGTCTTGTGTACCTAATCTGTTCCAGTGATCCACTTCTCTATTCTTCCACCAGTACCAAGTACTTTTGATGACTGCTGCTTTATAATACAGATTAAAATCCGGTATAGCTAGGCCACCTTCCTTAGCATTTCTTTTCATTAATTCCCTTGATATTCTGGACATTTTGTGCTTCCAAATGAATTTTGTTATTATTTTTTCTAGCTCTATAAAATAGTTTTTTGGTAAATTGATTAGTATGGCATTAAATATGTAAATTAATTTAGGTAAAGGAAGGATTTTTTTAAAAAAATCATATTTAGAGTATGGAATTTTTCCCCTTGCTCTTGTCCTCTCCATCCCTCTCCATTATCAATGGTGGATGCGTCATTGTTGTTTGTATTATGTCATCCATCTTATTATTTAGTTTTGGTTTGAACTGTCATCCTTTGTACCTCTAGAATTCAAATGAATTGGTATTATGGGCAAGTGTTTGAATTCCTTCACTCCAGTGAAAAGAATAGAATCACATGATGTTAGAAGGGATTTTGGAGGTAGTCTTATCATAAGCCCTTAATTTGACAGAGGAAGAAACTGAGGTGTATAGGGTAAAATGACTTTCCTAAGGTCACACAGGAAATTATTAGCAAAGCCAAGACTCTTAGGTCCCCTGAATCTGATGCTCGGTCCAGCATCACACAACAACCTCTTCACAAAATACATCTGTGCTTGTGTGTGTGGCTTTGGACTGCTGGGGGTCTGGCTTGGTTCGACTTTTTAGGGTTGGATTTTTTTGTTTTTGTTTTACATGCCCATAAGGTGGAATGATATAAATCCCTTCAACTGACACTGCCTATGTAGTACACCCAAAGAGATGGCTTGATGGGGAGAGAAGAGTGAAGTCAATCTTTCGGAGTTGCTAGAATCCAAGTGACAGGCAAAATTACTCATTCTTTGAAAAGCTTCCTATTAAACAAGGCAAGAAAATATGGGTAGTATTGAAAATCCAAATAGCAGGCAATAGGCATGGGAAGGGGGGGTATTAGAAAAAAAAGTTGTAGAAAATGGGTATTGGAGAAACCTTTGGAGCCAGTTAGAAATGAAAACACCCTCTCCTTTACTTGCACCACAGAAATTCCCACAATTGTATTTGCTTTATGATGGTGTAACAATTACTCTCATAATGCTAACAAGCAGTTTTTGTTTGGATTTTTTTTTCCCCTGGATGAGGTCATATTATCTCTTTGTATTTCCTTGCTTTTCATATAAACCTTCCATCCTACACCAGCTCAGGGCAGACTGTTTTTTTTTTTTTTATCAAGTCTACTGGCTTCATTAGAATTATGGCAAGGCAAAGCAAACTCACATTGAGTTAACTCAAAAAAAGTTAGGGGATTGTTTGTTTGTTGCTTTTTTCTGTTTGATTCTTCCCCTTCCTGGAGATAAGCATTGTAAATAAATACAGATTTAATCTTCTGAATCCACCATCAAGGGGAAATGTGCAGTTCAGGTGAATGAAAAGAAAAGATAGACATAAAAAAATAACCTTTCTGCTGATCAAACCTTTCATTTTGAAGCAGAAATAATTACAGCAATGGTCAATGGGGAGATTTGAGCAATTTACAGAGGTATAACAGCAGTTCCTATCAACACAATTTTATATTCAGGGCAAGGCATAGAACTCTGGGTCCTGAAGCATTGCCTATAATCTTTATTTCATTTTTAGATGTTATGCTGTAATAAAATGTAAAAAGGGAATACATAAAAAGTTATAGAGGTGGGAAAAACATGGTTTGAAGTTGTATGGCATTTCTTGACAGGGCATGTTCCTAAGGATATGCAGAGAATAACAAATGCCATTTGATATAAGTACACTCGAGATCTGAAACTAGATTGAAAACCCAAGTCAATTTTCCTGAGTGTCATTTGATTAGCTTTCTCATATAGAACTGAGGCTTAAACAATGCTGGGATTCCGAGTGCAGAGGTGCTTGGGAACAAAGTGAGAAATGGGTTCCTCCCACCAATTTCATTCTGGTGGCTTTATGACATTATCTTTGCACATTCTTCCTGTGTTTTGGCAATAATCCATAAATGAAGCAAAGTCAGAGAAAACGTGATTGATAGCAGGCAAATGCATACGTGTACAAGAGGTTATTTCTCCATCGCCTCTTTCAGCCAGCTCTGACTTGCTCCAGGCACATACCTGCAGCCCATCACCAGTCTTTGGTTAAAAAAGAGAGAAAGAAAAAATTTATAGGTTGGCAAGGGAATCACCACTCAGGCAACTGATATCTCAATTATGGGGAGTTGGTGGCTCTTTTCCACAAGGTGGTTTTTTTTCCTTCTATCAGGACCATGGAATTTGTTAGGCCTTTATGGTATAGACAGCCCTACATATGCATCATTTAAAAAAGCAAAAAAAGTCAATGCCCTAGAATTCTCTCTTAGAAACAATGAAAAGTATATCAAACGATGCATCAGATTCTTAATTCGTGTCTTGTAGGTAATCAAGCCAGACTTGCATCGCCCTCAGTGCTGGTGGACATTTGTCTGATTTGCCTATTCTTTGTGAGAGGTTAGGTGAAATATATTTTTGAAAAAATGAGTAAGAAAGTGGCAGGTAAAGCTCCAAAAAGCTTGGACGAGCTCAGCTGGGGTAGTCTGAGGCTTTTGCCTCATGCCCAGTGGAAACTAGATGGCACAGTGGATAGAACCCTGGGCCCAGAATCAGGAAGACCTGAGTTTAAGTCTGGCTAAATACTAGTTATGTGACCCTGGGCAAGTCTCACACAGAAAAGGTTTCATTTGTTTCTTTATATTGCTGTTTGTGTCTGCCTGGCACCTCATCTCAGGGAATGTGTATGTGAATTTACATGGAGTGTCGCAACAGCAAGACACCGGGACTGGCATTTTGGGGATGACATATGTGCTGGAGCTTGATTATTTCGTACCTAACACCTTCCATGCACTCTTCAGTCATTCATAAGGAAGGTATTTCATTGGAGAGAAGTCTTTCCCTGTTTGTGATTGATCTTATTTCAATCTTGTAAGTGTCCAAGATTGGTTCTTCTTACCCTTACCCACTCATCCAGACCCTTCTCCAACCATACCTTTTTTTTTTTTCTAGTGCAGGGTTTTCAGGGAATGCCAGGAGCGTCCCAGATGGATTTGGGAATAACTGTTAGCCCCTTAAAGAAGCTTTACTTTGCTTAGAATATGCCAGACCTTTAAAGTAATCTCTAACATTACCAACTTCTCGTGCCACGTCACTCTTGCACATGCCCTTGGAATCGAACAATGATATTTTCAGCAGAAATGATGCCAGCTGACTACATACATTGGCTTTGTACCAGAGAAAATCAGGACAATTTGATTCCAACAGTCTGCTTATAGATCGCCATGTAGGATAAAATAAGGGGTTTCTTTGGAAGTGCTTATGTCATAAAGATTGAATCTTTACATACTAGAAATCAAATCTTGCCTGAGTTCACTCAGCATGAGAAGTGAAGTGTTGGGCACTGGGAACTTGGGCTTTTTTTTAAGTCTTCTGTTTATAGAGAAAATTAATAGAGACTGTATTAGCTGGATTCTCAGGAGCACTGATTTAAATTTTTTATGGATCTTAGAGATCCACCTATACCAACTCAGTCATTTTACATATGAGGTAACTGATGCCTAAAGAGTGTAAGGACTTAGCCAAGGTCACACAGGTGGGATATAGCTGTAAAAAACTGACAAAATGAATTTCTGTCCCATACATGGCAGGATCTTTCAAACTATTACTTGGTTCTTTATATTAAATTTTGTATCCTCTACTGATGTCCAGAATCAGCACAAATCACGTAGAGTTTATAAGAATATACATATGTGTGTGCGTGTGTATAGCAGTCTATAAGAATGAGACCTTTATGGCTATATCTCACATGCAGTATGATCCATGTCAAATAGACCATTCAGCAAGTCACATTAATTTTCAAGCATGTGTCTGGTGGTAAATTATACACACCAAATATGGAATGCCAAGGCATGTTTGTTTTTTTTCTTCCCACATAATAAGGAACTTCCTGCTTCTCCCATGAAAGCATGTGTTCCTTCTTTTCTCAAGATGCCTATAAACTTCATCCTCACTGACATAGACCTAGATTAATTTCATCATTGTTATCATCAGATACTATTCAACCTTTGTGGGGTAGGAGAGGAAAGGGGTAGCTATGATTTTGCAACATCTTTGGATAATGTTTCAAGTCAGCGGGATTTTGCAAACAAAACCAGCTTTGCTCTCCTTTCCCTAAGCTATCTTCTGTCTGACATCTCTCAGCCCTACACTGGTCTATTGTCAAATATAGATTGCAAGACCCTGGGGAATTGAATGTTGCTGAGTTCGTGAAATTTCTGGAGTTTGGTTAAGTTGTTGCTAAACTCTTCATGGATCTCCTATACAGTCTTCAGACAATCCTTTTCATTTTTCCCCCTCTTGCTATTATTTTTTTTAAAGGGAAAAAATGCAATCTCCTTTAGCCTCATAGAAGGGGAATGGCAGGGAGTACTAATGATCTGCTACACTAATCATTCCATCTTTTAGGAACAAATCTAGATTGTTCTCCTGGCATGCAGAGATCTACAATGCTGGCCCCCTGACCCCACCGCCTGAGGGTGTGCGATGAAACCACAATCAGAGAATGTACTAGATGGCAGTTTTGAAGGGAAAATGACACGTCTAATAACCAACAGGAATGGCTAGTAATTAACAGAAACGACAATAATTAACAGAAATGACAAGTCTAATAAATTTTCACTTATGTGTTGTCATATAGCACTCTGGGTTTTAGTTTTCCATTTTTAATATTTAATCTCAGTGGATTTTTGTTTTAAATAAAGAGCCATAACAATTATAATACTCGGAGTACCATCCATGCACACTCCATCAAATTCTGTTTTATCACTCTTATTCCTTTGTAGATCAAATAGCTAGATTAAGATATGTTTTCCCTTCTCCCTTCTCCTGCACTCCCCATCTACAAATACAAAATACTACAGGACAAAAAATATTGTTTATATCTTCTGTATGTAGTTCAAAAGGAATCTGAGGGGAAGTGTGTGTATTTTTTTTTTTTTAATTTTCTTTGATCTCTTCAAAGATAAGAGGGTTTTCTTCCCCCACCGGGTGTTCCTTCTCTGGATACAAACAAAGAAGGTTAAAGCTTATTAGCATGTCCTATATAGCTAGTCATAACCTAAGTGACCTGTCATGGCACAAAATGTCTACTAGAACTTTCTCTGTACTTGCAAGATGGAAATTTTATGCATCAATGCTTTTATGCATGCATCTGATTTGGGAAGTTCGCTGCTTTATGGATATGAACATTGTGATCATGTAAATTGATCTACATAATGGGATTTTGTGTGTGTGCGTGCATATATCTATATGGATATGGATGTATGCAAGAGTATTCTAAAAGAAAGTATAATATATGTAATGTTCACTGTAATGATATGAAATACATTAAATTTCAACCACCTTGCTTGTGTATACAGGTGTATTATGTCTCTATCACTGTCCTTTGTGGGAATTTAATGTTGAAAAAACAATTCATCCTTTGATACCTAACGCCAACTCAGAGTACTACATGGAAATATTATCAATGATAAATAAAATCCACAAAGGAAAAGCCCTTATGAAGCAAAAGCATGAGATTTACTAATTCTGTGACCTTGGGAAAGTCAAAATCTATTTGACCCTCAGTTTTCTCATCTATAAAATGAGGGAGTTGGTCTAGATACTCTTTACTTACTCCTTCTATTTGAAATCTTACGATACTCTAAGTTTACCTTCAGTGTCTCTTTCCTATTTCTTTATGCTACATCTGTCATCTTTCTTTAGAGTCTCCCTGTAAGCCTTCTAGTGTCCTCATTTTAGCCTACAGTAACTGACCAAAACTCTTATACTATAGAGTACCATTGGCCCCATAAGGTTCCCCACACACTCAGTCACTCTCTTCTTTCAAAATTTATAGTGTCCCATTGATTGAGAATTCTGTTATCTTATGGATAAGAAATGACAGTGAAGAGTACTGGGTTATTGTCCAAATAAATTAATCCTCTTTAAAACTCTATCTAGGTAATATAACAATGAATAATAGCTAAAATTTGTATAGAGCTTTAAGTTTACTGATTATACTCAATATTTGACTTGATCCTCACAAAAGCTCACTGAGGTAAACAGCAAGCTTTGATATTACCATTTTATAGATGGGGAAGTAGAGGGTTTTGGAGATTCAGTGACTTTCTCTCAAGGTCAGATGATTATTAAATTGTTTCCCTGGGATATTAATCTAAGTTGACTGACTAAAAATCCAAGGTACTTTCCTTCATGCCATATTGCCTCCCTATGATATTTTAATCTTCTCAGCAACATAATTTCAGAATCCAGTAAAATGTAATGCTTAAGAAAGCCCTTAAGGGAGGTGATAACATTGGAAATTGCTTTCAAAGACAGTAGCATGTAAGTGGGCAAGATGATTGTGGTGTGGGTAGGGAAAGGATGAGGGCTTGGGTCACACCACCTGGATGGCTAACTTCTCCCCAATGTATAAGGCTATGCTTAAATGCTCTCTTAATGAGACTGACAACAGTCTGGTCTAAGGTATAGTTGTCATCTTTTTTCCAAACCCAATTACAAATTACCAACTTTACCGGTCAGAAAATTATCATTGTCCTTCATCATCATCACCATCATCACTATTTACTGATCATCTAGCATAGTAGACACTGAAAAAAGTATTTTTTTGATTCCAAGGGTATGCTATACAAGGACTATCCTAAGCACTAGGGGCACAAAGAGGAAGGTATATGGTATAGTGTGAGAAAAAAAAAAAGTCCTGAACTACAAATGTGTAGATATTATTTCCTATCTCTCTGAGTCTCAGTTTTCCGTTCTGTAAAATAAGGATGTTGGATCAGGAACATCCCTAAAGATCTCTTTAAATTTTAAGGTTATGTGATTCTAGATGTGGTGTTAGCATAGTTCTCATCTGTCAAAAAGTTACAATAGTTGTGAAGAGAGAACACATGCTTATAAAAAGATAATTAATCACTTAGTCAACTAAAAGATAACTAACCACCATCACCCCCTTCAAACTCTTATCCCCTGATGTCGGGTATCAAATTCTCAATACTTCTTATAAAAATATAGTGAATCAAGCAAGGTAAATGTTCAGAACGCCCAAATGCCAAACACTTTGCACAGTTCTGACAACAAATTATTTCTGTAGCCATGGTCATGCTTGAAGATAAGAAGTATCAATAGCACATAATAAGAAAATGTCCTTGGGAAATGATACATCCACAGTGTTAGCAAGAAGGGCAGTCATAAGAGGTAGATGGGTGGGGCAGACTGAGAAAATATAACTTTCCAGGCTTCTGAATCTCTACATTTTAGTGATTGCTCATTTGATTCACATCTAGATGAAGGGTATTACTGTAGCTTTCTACATTTAAATAAGATATCACTTGTCAATTTTATATTAAGTAAAAAGCACCATGAAGGTATTATTGTCATAAAAACAACAATAACATTTATTGCAGTGTGGAGAAAGAAGGGAGGTTTCGTAAACAGAACCAGGACCTGGAGATCAGTGTTTCTCAGGGTGATGCCTTTCTTTACAATTCATTGATAGAATAACCTTGTTCAATTCACTTCAGATCTCTTGGGTCCTGTTCCCTCATTTTTAAACAAATGAATGGAACAAAACTCCTATTAATCACAGCCTGAATTAATATAGCATGTGCCTCAATCCTCTTCATTCCTTCACAGCTCAGATATGCTCCCCAACTGGGGCGTGTCAGAGATGAACAAATAAATGCATCTTCCCCATATTCATGTGAGGCAGGTAGTGCAGAGCCTCCTAAATAGGATACTCAAAAGAATTCTGCTTAACTATCTACCGAGGAACAACTCAGTAGATGAAGACTGTCTGTTGTCCCGGCTATAATATGCAGCTAAAGAATGGAGCTGGTCCGTAGTATACATTTATACATGTGTTTTTGTGCATATTTTATACATATGTATCCAGAAATATATATATATGCATGCATGTACATACGTCACAAAGAAACCCAGAGATAGCCAGTGAACTGGGCACAAAACTAAACATGAGGAAGAATTAGGGTAGATTACATTTAGAAAACAGTGTATTACTTTCTAATGACCATAAGCTTCTTCAGGAGACACTTTTTTAATACAATTTAACACCTATTTCATACAGTTCTTCCAGTGATAGCATATGCCACAGAGCACGGAATCCCACAGTCTACAAAGAATCAAAGCTATAGGTCACCCAAAGCAGAATATAGGGATATATAATAGGAGTAAATCACCTGATGCATATAAATATCAGCACTGAACTGTGAACAAGAAGTAATGTATAAGGTAACATCAGAAAGAATAGAAACATGATTATGGTGTGACTGGAGAATTACAGATGAACACCTCATCTGATCCACTGGTACCCATGTAACATCACAAGATTTAAAAGAAGCCCCCTAGAATTCTGGGAACACTCTCTCTACAAATACTAGCAGAATGAGAAGCTGTTGTTCCATTTGGGAAGCTACGGTAGCTGAAAAAGGGCTTGAGTGATGATGATCTCTTGTTAGGTCATAGGATTTTCCTTCCCCCGCCCCCCCCCCAAATAAAAACCCTTCCCCTTACACACAGAGAGGCAAAAGAATCTAATCTTAACGATGTTCTGAGTATTGAACAAGTGCATTTCAGAACCCCAACTTTGGTTGTAATATGTAACATCTAATTCTGCACTGCCAACCAATATCTGTGACCTGAGCCAATAGCAGAAACTGTGCTTTTGGGGGATATCAAATTTTAATTAAACTAGTATCTCCGTCATCTTTTAGAAGATGACTGGATATTTAGAAGGCTGCCATTCTGCCCTTGGTTCTCTGTTCATTTTCTCCCGTCCCACCACCACTTCTGAGTTTTTGCAGCTTCTTATTTTAAAATGGGTTCCCTTGTTTTATATGGAAGCCCACAAATGAAAGCTGAGATTAGTGAAGTGTGCTTTAAGACCATCAGGCTCTATCAGGAAATGCAATCTGTCTGCTGTAGACCCAATATCCACAGAGATGAAACAAAATGTTGTTTACTGAATCAATGCTAACCACAGCATAACCTGCATAGGGGAACAGACACACATTACTGCAAAGGGCTAAAGAGCATCAAATCACTGGTCATGCCATTACAGGGTCATAAAATCCTGCTTTCTCTGTGAAAGGCATTTAATAGTGGACATTCTGAAGGCTTCATCCCAGTGAGTTTCCCCAAAAAAGGGACTCTGAATAATTATACTGGGAAAAATGTGGGGAGCAATCATATCACAGAAAACAGATGGTCTCCCCACTACTCGAGCACCTCAACTCCAAATGGGCACAAGGAATTGTGGCGATATGACTGCACATGAGAAACAAACATCTCCTTTTTTTTCTTTTTAAATTAATTTATTTCCTTGTTTACATCATTCAGTTCCATGAAATTTTGAGTTAGAAATTTTCTCCCCATCTTTCTACAACCCACCACCCCCAAACAGCAATCCCACTGTATAATACCTCCCCCAATCTGTTCTCTCCTTTGTCCTCCCCCATCGCCCCTCTGACTTTCCAGTAGGGCAAGATGGATCTCCCTACCCCAGTGCCTGTATTTCTTAATTCCCAGTTGCATGTAGTTAATAATAATTATAATAATT
>CM053587.1:50285920-50335034 GCA_028646515.1 Pseudochirops corinnae | reverse complement strand
CTCCTCCTCCTTCTTCTTCTTCTTCTCTCTCCCTCTTTCCTCTCTTTCCCTCCTCCTCTCTCCCTCTCTCTTCCTCTCTCTCCCCTCCTCTTCCTTTTCTCTGCCCCCTCCCCAATCTTCATCAAGTCTCTTCTCTATCCACTACAGTGTTCATTAATTCACTCATGCCACAAATATATTTTGAGTGCTTACTGTGTTCTGTCTAGGTGAAAATAAATGACTCAAATAATACAATTAAAGTAACAACTTAGAAAGAACAGACAAAGCTATGGGAAGGGTTTTCCAGTATAATGTTCATTGAACAGAGCGGAAGACAGAAGACATTTAAAATCCTAATGTTGCAGTTTTATGGTGTGTTGTGATGCCACCATCTCAAAGAATTCAGAGTCAGACCACTTCTAATCCAAGTACAGGCATTTATTGAGGATTGATGCCCCTCAGAAGCAAGCTAAATTCTAAGAGGAACCAGGAACCTTAGAGAAAGCAAGATGGATTTTTATAAGGTAAAAATACACTTACATAACAGAAATTATGAACATTAAAAAGGGAGGAGGGATTTGGATTTGTTAAGGGATTAGGTAATGGGGAGGCGTCCCTTCTATGGTTTGGTGGTTAAACATCCAGGGCGTGCTGCCCTCCAGTTGGCTAGCTATTGTGGCCCTGTCTGGTCAGGATGGATAGTTAGATATTGTGGTCCTGTCTTGGGCTAAACAGATGATGTGATTATGGTTGAATATAAGAACATACCTGTTCAAATATGTGAATTAGATCTGGGAGCAGTGGTTGTATTGAGTCTGGGGGCCTGTGGTGTGGTTAAAACCAGATTGTGTGGTTAAATGAGAACATGCTGCTATTCAGTGAGGCCCATAAGGAACTTAGAATATTGGGGCTGGGGACAGCTTTGTCAGGACTCCATCGCTAAGGCAAACATTTTGTTATTTTGAAAGCTATCTATACCTTTGTTTTCAGGCAGGACAATGTGACTTTTCTTTTCTAAAATTGTCCCTGCATGGAGAAACAAACAATTTCTTTTTTTTCTATGGTTGCAGTGGACAACTTATCTCTTCCCCATGCTGGGCCTAGCAGATCAAATTTAAATGAGGTTGAACTCAAAAAGTAGGATTTACTCAATATATATTGAAATGGAAGCTTGTTCTAATATGGAGTCACTCATATCACCAAATGAAAAATACAGTTCCCCTTACCACTTTTCTTCCATAGGTCAAACAGTTTTGCCAGAGAATTTGAGATCAAGTTCCAAAGCATAATGAACAGCACCTGAGGGTGAAGAGATAATTAAATATTTGAGGAGATAAAACATATGCTAAACTTAAACAAGACTATGAGATCATAGGATTTAAACATGGAAATGATGTTAGAGTTCATTTAGCATAACACCCTCATCTTACAGATAGACATACCAAAGCTTGGAAAAGTTAAATGACTTGGAGTAAAATGACTGGTTCATATAGGTAATTGAGTTTCAGATCCTCAATTTAAAACCATGTCCTCTGTCTCTAAATCCAATGTTCTTTCCACTATGCTTCCCATAGACATTAATAGTAAAGAGTCCACAAGATAATATGTGGTATTCCTAATTAGTCATCTAGGTGCCATTTCCTCTAGGCAATCAGAAGACAAATGTCTCTGAGGGATGAGAAGGCTTATGAGGAGGTAGGATTTCAAGGCTAGGTGCTATTTGGATAGACAAAGAAACCGCTTTGCAAGAACAGGGAAGGACAAAGATATGGCTGTTGATATATATAAGGCATGTTTCTACTCACTGTTCTGGGAATGAGTAGGCCAATCTGATTGGAACATAACCCTATCTAGGGAAGTATGAGAAAGAAGACTGAGACTGTAGGCTGGATTATCACTCTTACAAGGTACCAATGTCACTGAAACCTCTCTACCTTCATCTTTGCCAGATCCCATGAAGTCATCCAAGTCCTCATACTCAGAAGAAATGAGACCTAAACAATCATTTAAATTCTTTTCCTTGACTCTTCTGATTGGGAGGGGACTGGGCTGAAAGTAAATACTTATGGAGGCTTCCATTCTGTCAGTGGACTTTGAGCCCAAGTGCATAAGTGCCTTTAAAATTCTCCTAGAATGCAAAACCAAGACAACTAATGACACTCATCCCACTGGGCAGGGCACATGGCAGGAGTCAGGAGAAAAAAAAAATCTATTACTTAAGACTGAAATAAGCTGCACAACTAAGCTCTCAACTTGTTACCAACTCAATTGACTATATCCCCTACAGAATTTTGTATTTCAATTAAAAAAAGAGAGTGAATGCAGGCAAGGGAGAAAAAAAAAAAACCTATGAAACCTTAGGAGGTTTCGAGCAATAATAGACTTTTACCCTATTAGCCGTTCTAATTTTCAGGAACTTTATCACCTCCACAATCTGTCAGGACTGTTTTTCTTGCCTTTTCTTTTTTGAACAATCATAAGAAACCAACTTGGAAGGCCAGTGAAGCGAAGGCCGAGGAATCACCTGGAGGCCAAAGTTCCATGTTTGGGGCGAGCCCCGGGGTGCCCACAACAGGGCAAGTGTTTTAATTTTCATACTCATTAACGAATGTGCCTCTTTAAAGACAGAAGTACGCAGTGAGCCAAATGTATGCTCGCCTCATAATGAAGACAAATGTCCACTTGGAGCAGAGCTCAGACCATGGAATTCATTTTGCTCTGGAACTTTTATTGCTTTGTAATTAGAGTGACATTTGGTCATTCTTGTTAGGTCTGGAATCACCCCAGGGACTTGGAGGTAAAAAGGCTCTATTCTCTTTTTTTTTTTTTTCCCCTTCCAAAAATGAATCATGTAGGGAAAAATAGTGTTCCTTTTATAGTCCTTGTACTCAAAGTGAGATTATCACTGGGCCTGTTATTAGTATAGCATTCAGGAATCAAAAGTCCTTGCTGCACTGTGATCTGTCCTTTGAAATATGATGATTCATTACTCAGTTGTCTGGAGCTTTCTTGACAGAGGTTAAAGGGTAGATTGTGGCGAGTTCTCTGAATACTTGGTAGAGAGACCATAAGAGAGTATAGGACAGAGGGGGATTCAGAAGAATGGTGCTCTTTGCTCTGAGAGATTGCTGAACCTGGGAAAGCAAAAATCAATTGCTTCCAGCTTGGCTCCAAGATTTTCGAGGATCTCAAAGCACCTTATGCAACCAGAGCATGAAAGTGGACAGAGCTGTTCCCTAGCATATCACAAATTGGCGTGATTACCCCAAACCTTGCACTTTGAGGGGTCCTTGATAGTAGTTAGCATTTATCTAATTCTTTGAGGATTACAAAGCATTTTATATTCCAGCCTTTGAAATCCCTCTCATCTTTTAAGACTCAGTCCAGGTACCACCTCCTCTGTGTAGCTTTTCCTAAATTCTTCCAGTCAGAAGTTTTCTCTCTCTCTCTCTTCCTCTCTGCTTTCACATACAAAATACTCATCACAGTCTTTTGTGTGTTACTCTTATCTCCACTCATGGAAATAATGCTGTAAAGGGCCCTTTTATCTAGGTGTAGTACATATGAGCTGGTACAGGTGTGGTCGCTTTAATGCTCTTGTTTTCAATTTTCTCATCAATAAAAGGAGAGAATTGGATTAGATGGACTTCTAGATTCCTTCCATTTCTCTATCTTTGGTCCAATCACCCTATGACTACATGATAGCTAAGGACTTTTCCAACTCTAAATCTATAATACTGTGGTCCTATGACTTGGTCTCCAAAGAGGGCAGTGATCTGAGCCTTCTTCATCACTGTATACTCCATAGCATGTAGCAGGATCTTTCCCATAGTAAATGCTACATAAGTGCTGTTTGAATTGAATTTTGACCCCTCAGGTGTATATATTTTAATGCATATCAAACATCTTTTGCTAAAGTTGTCAAATACAATGAGGGAGAAAAATAAGATGCTCTAAACCAGCTGGCTAAGTGGTCAAGTGTAGATGCAAGTGACACAGGAAGACTTACAAGTTCACTGACAATCTCAGCACTGAACAAATTTATGACTTACAAAAAAATCCTATAAAGAAATAAATGGAATATTTACATTATGCAAATATATTTCCAAAGCTTCCCTCTCCAGGGCTTGGGGCAGAATTTTGTTTGCAAGAACCCCTTATGGTAAACTCTGAATTTTGTTGGTCCCCAAAACTATTCCAGTGGCCCTTCTGGTGAGAGACCAAGGGAATCACAGCAGAAATCTTTTAGCTATTCATAAATTCTTCATCTGAAAAAAAAAGGAAAAAGAAAAGTTTTGTAACCCAAGTATAGGGATGAACTCCAGGGCCTAAAAACCATTTTCATGCAAAACCAGGCAACTCAGTATACAAATAAAGACCTAGCTGGGTACCCTGAACAGTGAAACATAAATACTCACATCTGGTATAAATAAACAACAAGATACATTGTTTTACGATTAATGCCCAGCTCATGAATAAGTGCACACAATGGAGATGGAAATATTTAATTTTGTGTTGTAGAACATAATTAGAAATTATTAAACAAAGTCAGAACACAGTAGAGACTTCTTAAAATGCACAAGCTCCGTGTGCAGCCAGGCTGGATTTGAAACAGGTTTTGTCCAACATCAGATGTTTTTTTTTTAATGTTTTGTTAAAAGAGAAACAATCAGTTGAAGCTGCAATTATGCTGTTTCATTAAATAGTTCATATAAACCTCTCTCTCTCTTTTTTTTTCTCTCTCTTTCCTTCCTTCTGAGAGTTAAATGTACTACAGTGAGATAAATACCCTCATTTTAATGATAATCACTCCATATTAAATGTCTCACCCTGTTACTGATAAGGTAGGAGATTATGAAAGATGAAAACAACGTAAAAGTCTCATTTACTCTTCCCTGTTGGTGCTGCGTTTACCTTTGTGTTCCCCCCCAGTTTAGCAATGAGGCTGTGTCTCTTAATTTCACCACATTCTTCTGAATTCCAATTGAACTTTGGTGACATTGCTGACAGGCCTCTGTTTTCTTCTCTAGCCTTTGTGTAATATACATGACCTGGGAATCACGCTGAGGTCTGAGTTCTCTGATTCTAGCAGAACCAGACCAATTTGCCGTGGCTCTTTTGTACAGCCTTACCAGCTTCATGCTAACTTGTAAGATACATGGGTAGGATGCAATAAATCAAAAATTTTCATATCAAAGCCGTATAATATAGTGGACAGGGGGACACATTTAAGTCAAGAAGATGTGGCTTCAAGTCTTGCCTCTGACATCTATAAACCATGTGTCTATGGGCAAATTATTTAACCACTCATTGCTTAAAGAACTTCCTAAGGTGATGTTACAGAGGAATTGCTGATCTGAATTAATGGAGAGTGTTTTCACTCCTGGACCTCCCCACCAGTATTTAGTTGGAAGTCTAGACTAAAACAAATATAAAATATACCAATATGAATCTTAATAATAGTTAAAAAAAAGAATAGTTAGCATTCATGTGGCACTTTAAGGTTTGTGCCACATTTTACAAATATAAACACACTCCCAAAACAGCCCTAGAAGGTAGATGTTATTATGATCCCTACTTTACAAATAAGTACATGGAGGCAGACAATGGCTAAGTGAATTGCCCAAGGTCACAGAGCTAACTAGTGTCTGACGTTGTGTTTGAACTCTGGTCTTTCTGACTGTAGGTTCAGTACTCTATCCACTGCAGCACCCACCTTATATGATAAGCCATAAATATGTGAGTTTGTGTGGGGTAAGAAGGTGGAAGAGGCAGAGAATGCAGGGAGTGGTGGGGGGAGGAGGAGGAAGGAGAAGGAAAAGAAGAAGAGAAGGAAGGAAAGAGAAGACAAAAAGAGAAAGGCAGAAGAGAATGCTGGCACTCTCAAGAGGAATAAATGGATGATTGGTTATGTGAATTTTCATCCTCACGGGTTGGACCTGTTCAGGTAGGAGGGGGACAGTTATAATCTTCTTTATGTTTTGTTTCACAAAGCAAGAAAGGAGAGGAAAAGGGTCAACAGACAAAGTCCAAAGAAGAAAGGGTGCTACTGAATTAGGAGAAATTGTAATGATTTTGATCTTGAGGGGAAATGTTGCCTTATGACATTGAAAAGGACAGAGGCAATGTTTTTACCTTCAGAGAAAAGTTTCCTTTAACTAGACTCCCATTGGCTAATTTCTCACCTTCTTGGACACCAAAATTATAGGTGTTCTGAATCTGCCTCCCTCCCCCATTGCTGCCCACCAGCACTGTAGCTCCTATTTGTTGGAAAATTAGTCATTTAACGCAGTATTGGCTTCACTGGCTGTTCATTCTGCTGACCTATGGGAGAAGCTGAAATTGGTGCTGCAAATGTGTTTCTCTAACAGGTTTGTTATTGCATTATTCCTTTATGGGGGCTTCTACGTAATTACACCAAATGCTGTTATAAATCCCACCGGAAGCAACCTCATGGTGGATGTCTAGAGGACACTTGCTGTGTAGATCTCCCCATCTGCCATTAGCATGCCTCCATGTTCCTTTCTGCATACTAGAGGACAAACTGAACGGAGGACAAGGACTACAGGATCCAAACGGAAAGCGAGAGATTTGACAATAATGCAAGTAGCACTTAGAAGCAAACTAACTACCAGCAAAACATTTCCTTCACAACAAAGGTTGAATCAAAACCCTATTCCCCCAGCATATGAATTAGAAGAACAATTGTCTGATTATGATTAAAAAAAAAAGAGCATTACATTTTATGTTCAGCCATAATTGGTATTTATGACAATTTATGTAAACAGTAATGAAGCCTATGTGATTTTTGCGGGGGAAATTGCATTATGACACCAATGATCGTTACTGTTAATTTTCCTGAAGATGATGGCAATCAGCAGGCATAGTTTCATTGTAAATAGGTTAATTTAAAATTCAAACACTGCTGGTATTTCAAAGTGAGTTCACATTTGATTTCTGAAAGCTTTGGCCCAGGCTGCCTCCGTGTCAGGGGAAAAATATATGGCTGACTTGTGTCAGTCTATAAAACTTTGTCATGGAGAAGCAGATATATGTGTGCATGGGTTTGTAGTGTATGTGCATTTATGTGTATGCATATGTGTGTATGTGCTACACATGAGAGGAACATTCAGCTTTCCTATCGCTTTTGTGGTCATAGAAATATGTTTTAGAAGCACTTATACTCACCTAATGGAACATGAAAACACGAGCCCCAGAAGGTGACATGAACACGGATTGATTTACTAGCTCTGTCACAGAAATGAGGGACTACATACAAGAGCCCAGTCTTCCTTCAATTTTTTTTTCCCAAAGAAAATAATCCAAATCAAGTCTTGTAAGTGGATTAAAAATACAATATATGCACATATCTATTTAGTGACCGTAGCTCTCTGGTTGTTACAGAGTTTAATTTATGAGCTGTCAGGATATATTCTCCTAGCAGCCCAACATGTTTCTCAGATTTCTTTCCCCTTTCAGAGGAACTCTTGTTAGCATTTAGACCAATTCCCCACAACTTGCTCACGTAAAGTAAGAGTGTCTAATTTTCACCTTTTGACACTTTTCTAAAAATGGTAACCACCCTGATATTTTTGCTTCCGCAATTGCTTCCTAAAATTTTCCTTTAATAAAATGAAAAATTCTAAAAGGCCAAAGATACCTTTGCTATATAAAACACAATGATCCTGAGTAAACAATCTAAGCAATGGTTAGAAGCCTGCTTATTTCATTGAATCTGCAATGCAACAAAATTCCAGTATAACAGAAGTGTAATGACAATCCTTTGTTCATTAGTTTTCAATAATAAGAGATTCAGTCTGTTTGTATGTGTGACTCTTTTAGACCAATTGTATCAGCAAGCACCCTAGCATGCCCAGGGTGGCTGCTAGCACAGGTTCTTAGATCTGCTTTTCTAAAGGAAAGCAACTCCAAATGGGTTAACAGTCTCACTTTAATCAATCAAACACATAGCATTTACCTAGTTCAGGGGAAAAAGTCAGCACCCTGAACTTCAGAGAATACAAACACAAGTTACAAGCAAACAAAGAAACAGATCAGCAGACGGCTTCCGGCATCTGACCATTACATCAGTTACCTATTCAGTTACCAGAGAGGGAAGCACCAGCATCTGGGTTTTTCAAAGCCGGGGGGGCTCGATGGCATCCCGGAATCTTCTCTGGCCAAATCACAAAACTCTTCTCAAAGTAAGCCCCAAAGCAAAACCTCACATCAGGGCATACATATAGCCTTCTCCTGGCTCAGAGAACGTCACAGCCCTCTTGACCCACTGCCCAATCACAAAGCTACAAGGCGCGGGCATTCCCAAAAGCAAGCCACCTGCCACAGGCTCCACCTGACCACATTCAGCCTTTTAGGGGGCAGTGTATACTTTCAAATCAGGGAAGGTTCTCAGAGTTACGCAGCCACTTTAGCAAAGGGCCTAGGGGCAGGGAAGATCTTGAGATTCCCATAACACCAATCTATAGTCCTGGTCAGTCAGGATTATAGATCATCAATTAATCCAGAGTCAACTAGGCGTCACAGTGAATGGAGTTCTAGTAGAACTGAATTCAAATTCTGCTTTAGACATATTAGTCATGTGACTCTGGATAATTCACTTAACCTTTCTCAGACTCAGTTTCCTCATCTTCAGAATGAGCAGGTTGGACTAATGGTCTTTAAGCTACTTTGCAACTCTAAAATTTATTCAAGTGATTTTTTAAGTAATGAAAGTGAATGAAGGGGAAAACTAGAAAACACAAATGCAGTACTTTGAACTTCTGATTCTGAACAGATTTAGATCCAGCACTTAGCGCAGTGTAGTGTATGTAGTAGGTAGTATGCAGTAGGTGCTTAATATATGTTTATTGATTGATTCCTTGATAGATCCTCAAATACTAAGGCAAATAAAGCTGTAATTCTATTAGAGATGATATGTTACATGTTGCAATGGGGAAAAAATAGATTTATAGTAAAAGGACCAGGTTTCAAATGATGTCTCTGTCACTTAACTATTCAACTATAACCCCAAGCAAGTTAATTGATCTCTCTCTGAGCCTAATTCCCTCATGTAGAAAAGGAGACGTTTGGACAAAATCACCTCTAAGAATCTTTCCAACTTACAATTTATCACGTCATCATATCGTGAGTAACACGTATGATGTTTATGTTACAGTGAGGCAGTGATACGGTATTTACTTTTCATCTTTTGGCCACTGTCTTTTCCTTTAAAATGGTATTCCCTTAATATGCTATTGTAATGTAACTTTTAAGCCCACAGATATCGTCAGTGAATGATCCTAATTCAGTGCCCATCATATGTCTTAATTCCCAAATGCATTTCATGTACTTTTGAAGATTTTCTTCAGGGTAATTTTTTCCCGTTGCAATGAGTAATTGACTTGGATACATACGCTCACAAGGTCGTAACACTGGTTGTGACTTTCACGTTGGCTAGTCATGTTTGCTTACGATGAGGTTGCTGTTTTCCTAACATTTGCCAGATATCCTTCAAAGGCATGACATAGAGACAAACGAGTGTCTCTTGGAAAAACAAATACGACAACCCCACAACAGAAGAAAGAATTAGTTTAAATTGTATCTCTCACTTGGAGATTCATTGTTAGAAATTTATGTATAAAATACCTTTGGATTTCAGTGAACCTCAAGCTCAGTATGAATGAATGATAGTGGAATGTGCAAGCCCCCAAAGATTATGAGACCTTGTTGTAATTAATAAAAAGAGAGAGTTAAGAGGGGTGGAAGGTTTGACTCTGGCATATTCTTCCTTGATCACACCAGGTCTGGTATATTGTTTCTCATCATGGGTGTTACATTTTAGAAAGGATATGGAAAAACTAGAGTTCATTTGGGGGAGAGTAACTAGGACGGTAGGGGGTAAGGATACCAGGCAGTAGAAATATCGATCTAAGGAACTAAAGATATTTTGACTGGAGAAGAGAAGGTTTATAGGGAACATGATCACATATAGTATATAAAAGTCTATTACTGTACTGTCAAAGAAACTTGACTTTGATTTTTTTTCTCAGCCACCAACTTGTGAAGTGAAATTGGTCAAGTCATGTCACTCTTGCAACTCTCAAATATGGAGACTGTTTTAGATTATCTCTAAAGTTCATTGTAATCAAACCTTCTGGGATTCTAGCTAGAAGCAATGGATGGATGTTTGAGAGGTAGATTTAGGGTCAATATGCCTATAAAGAAACCAGAGGCAAAATAGTCTGTGATGTATTTTGAAGGCACAGAGATGGAACTGAGCGTTAGATGATACCACAAAGGAAAGAGTAGTTCCAAGAATAGATGTTCTTTACATAAATATCTCTGATCTCCTAGTGCCACCTTGCTAAGGTGAAGTGGTTCATAATCATTGACCAAAAAGATCTGACTGAAAGGACAGTAGCCTTCTCTTGTAAGAGATAGGCTTAATTTCCACAGAACTACCAATGGACAGTGCCTTGAATATAGCTGAAGAACAAGAGTAGAGGAGACAGAGAAGGCAATGATATAGATGTGATACCTAGAGGGAAGCAGATCTAGCAGAGCAGTGAGTAGCACCATGACATCACCAGAAGAAATGGGCTGTCTGGCCACATTAGAAGCACTGGGACTTCCTCACTTTGCCTACTCCTCCAGGCAAGTCACAGCCATGTTTAATTTCACTCCCTACTCTGTGGCCATCTTTTCCCCAATTTTGCTGCCACTGGTACAGGAGAGTCTGCTTTAGAGGTTTTAACCTTTTCATCTCCAAAACGTTTGCCTTGGAACCCTAAAGCCCTCAGACCACTTGTCACTTTTTTTTTCCATGCAGGTTCCAGATGTGTCTCATTTTACTCCCTACTGGTTTCTTAATAATCACCATCATGCTAGATATATGTACTGTTGCATCCTCCTGGGGCAATGTTCTGGAACCATGATAAAATTGATTCTGTCATTGCTCTTGGAAAGAATATGACAATGTTTTTCATTCTTCCTTCTTGAAGATGACTGATCACATCATGGGGATGATGTCTTGACTTGAATGTGAATTGGATATAAGTGAGGCAGAGCTGTATGGAGTTGTTAGCCTCACTGTGTCCTCCAGAGTCATCAAAGTCCAGCAGCAAAACACAGGTTAAGATGACTGGCAATGGTCTAAGATTCAGTGGGTCAATATAATCCTCTGTGGTACCACTCACTATCTCTTTAATTTTCAGGACCAAAGTGGCTCTTCCTACTCATCCCTTCCCTATGTCTGCTGTTTCCCCCATCAGAATATAAGCAATTTGAAGGCAAGGACTCTCTTTGTTTATGTGTTTTCACTTTTTGCCCTTTAGCACAGTGTTTGACATATTGTAGGTGTTTAATAAATGTGTTTGCATTCATTTATGTATATTTCCTAGCCACATGATTTCCCTACATGCATATACCCTATGAATTTATAAGCATGTCCTTTGTTCTCACAGAAGGTCCTTATATTTGTGCAATGGTGAGCATCAGTTTATGGGGAGAATATTCTGTTGTTCCTTTTGCTCTGTTGTCTTTCATTAAATATCTTTGTATTGAGCTGTGTATTATCTTGCTAACTAAAATTATCTCATGAGCTATGATTTGGAGAAAATTCTGATCCACAGTATACCTAGAAAGTGAAATAGCTTTCTGTATGCCTACAGGGAGTAGGTTAACTTCAGTGCTATATGAAGGAAAAAAAATACTTCCTAACGATATTGTCTAGAAATAAAATGGTTTGCCTCAAGAGGTAGTATACTTCCCATTGTCATGGAATAACTGGTCTGGTTCATCAGGCAAGATTGCTCATCATTTTATTAGACAAACCAATCACTTTCGGAGAGAGATTCTATAAAGCTCCGTAAATGTTCCCATGTGCTATTATGTACCGTAAGAGGAAGAGAAATTGCGCTTATTAGAATAGTCATTGTCAGGATGTATATTCAAATTCTAGACTATTCTGAGTACCAAAATTGTGATATCTTGTGGTTACAAAAGTAAAGGGAAAAAATAGTATGTTGCAAAGGTCACCAAGGGGCCCTTAGGTCAAATATTTCTATGGTTGGGTTATACCTTCCTGGGCATAGAAAAGCAGAATATTTTTTCATTATCTACTGGAAAATAATTTTCAAGATAGAAGGACTTCAGGTAAGCTAGCTTCATTACTTCAGGTAAGCTAGCTTCATTACTATCCCTGGCAGTCTTCAAGCAGAGGTGAGAAAATGCTGGGAATGTATTTGTACAAGGAATTCCTATTCAAAATGTATGTATAATGTTTGGATTAGATTACCTTTATGGTCTCTTCCAGTTTTGACATGGCATGATTCTGTTAGGTGCGGCCAGATTAGCACATCCCCATCTTTGCCACTGGAAAAATGATGCAAAGCATATTCTCATTTATTATCAAGGAAGTAACATCCTTTTTTGTATAGAAAGCTCCAGCCTGGGTGTGGGTCAGGATTAGGGAAAGACCTGGATTATGCTAATTTTGCGCACACATTAAGAGTGGATGATTAATAAGGACACATGTCCTGAAGATGTTTTGATATGTAATTTGTCAGGACTATCACATACTTAATACCTAAGTGACTTTAGGTAAATCACTTAATCTTTTTGAGCCTTTGCTGCTTTTGCTGCAGAGAGAGAGAGAATTCTAACTCTGAAGTTTATGATACTGAGCCTGTTTCCCTCACTTTCATCTTAGATGTATGATTGCCTGATACATTTGACACAATGTTAATAGTAGAGACTGTTCTTTAATGCTTTAGCCAATAAATATCTAGCCTTACTTCCACTGTGGAATTTTCTGATGCCAGCCTATGGGTTATGGTAAAAGGTGGGAGATCTTAGTGTAAGTGCCTTGATCCAGCCGTGTGCACTTAAACCTGCTTCCAATTTTGAATATTGAGAAGAACTCAGGGTATTATATCCCATAGTTATTTAGAATTGTATTTTTCCTCCCAAGCATTCCCATAAAATGGCCTGAGATGAAATCTGGGCCAGGGTAAAAATCAGTAAATTCGGCGGAGATAGAACAATACAGTTAAAGCTAGGGCCTAAATGCATGGTAGAATCCAAGCTAGCCTTTGACAAGATCATAAAGCAGCTGAAGTTTTCTCTGGAGCCTTCCCATTTCCTCCATTAAAACCTCTTTCCTCACTCCTGTCAGTCAGCTACCCCTGCCCCACCCCCTTCTAGGGCCTATCCAGAGTTCTTTTCTTGCTCTTGGCTATCTATTAACTAATTCCTACTAAGATATAAACTGATAGATAGGATGTTCATGGTAATAACCACCCCTAGGCTTAGATGTGAACCCAAAGATAGTTGCATTTTCAAAGGGAATCTTTGAAGATAGACAAATTTCCCATTCAAGCAGCCCCTGGGATTTGGGGGTGGGGAGATCTGCAGGAAGCTGCCTACTACCCTCTCTTTCGGTGACCCCTACCCAAACTCATAAGGGAGTGAATAAATGAAGACTTGGCATAACACCTCAGAAAAGGTTGCCAACCCTTGCTATAGATCATGTCCGAACTGTAGAATCTGACAGCTGATTTATTAATCCTCCTGAATGGGCCAGGGGTGAGAACCCGCCAGGAATTCTGCAAAGCTATAGTTGTTGGCCTCTGCCAACCTACTTGTGGTGTATTTTGTTTTGTTTTGTTTCTGCTAATATGGAAATGTCTCAGCTGCACCAGCTGGGGAATTCACTTGCCTCCAGAGGTTTGGGTTGTGAGGATGGGCAGGTGGAGCCTAATTTCATTTGGAGAGATTTATCTTTTTGGACATTGTTGATGAGAATGAGAAAAAAAAACCTTAAAATGAAGAATAGATGCTTTTTGGGGGAAAAAAAAGAAAATATGACCAGAGTGGTAGATCTGGTTGTTGTACTGTTTTATTTTTAAAGGCAACTTTTGGAGGATGAATCTCCCTTTTTCCTACAAAACAGACATGGGCTCTTTTTTATCCAATTAAGGATCATAAATGAAACTACTCAGAGCCTTAGTGGGCTTAGCGGTCAATAAAGCAGTCTGAAAGGTGCCAAACAGTAATTCATTTCACCGTTTGTTTTCTTGATGACTATTGCTTCTTTCTCTCATTTTTCACGTTTCTGGGGTTCTGCAGAATGAGTTTTGTGTCCTTCTAAATGGGGGGCAGCTGTGCCCCAGCTGAAACTAGCATACTGCTGCATTGGAGTTTTCTCCATTCTGAAATACAACCTACTGCTCTCTGTTCCTCTATTTATCCTCACAATTCTCTTTCCTAAATAGAAAAATCCCCCAAAGTAATTTTGGAACTTTATCCTGATATTTAGGGATTAGAATCACTAGGAGAAAAACAGTCTGCCTTTCTGCACTTTGGCTAAGGTAAAAATTGGAATCTTTTTTTCCCTTTTTTCCTCTGCTAAATCAGAGCCAAAGCCCCTTACCCTGGAAGATTCCTAAAATTAGCCCTCTCTTTAGTAATTAGGTTAGATTCTGATGAACTGAACTTCAAAGCACTCAAGTTTTACTTTTTTTGTTTTTACTTTTCAAAATGAACTTTCTTGTTGGAGAAGGAAGAAAGTGGAGATATTTGACTTTGTACATTCCAAGATTAACCCAATCCAGAAAGCAAAACCGCATAGGAAGTGAAACACTACACTTCTGGATTAAGCCATTTCTTTTAGTCATCTTCACAGCTGGTAATTCACAATTTGCTCAAACCAACCACACTGCATTTTTGAAATGGTCACAAGCTTAACGCTTATGGGCTTTCCTCCAATTAAAAAAAAAAACCATGCCAAGAGATATTTATTTCACATGTATGTGTGGACTTATATTCATACATTAATTTCATATGGATACACAAATTTAGGGTTATGATTGCTAGGACAAAAAAAATAAGATACTGGCAAAAATAAATTAGGGAGCCCATCCAGGGACCTTAATGTAGCCATCCAATTAGAGAATTATTGAATCACCATTACCTTTTAGAGCTGGGGACTTTCAGAGCCACCCAGCCTACTCTCACCATTTTACAGATAAGGAAAAATAAGTCCTAGAGCAATTAAGAATTCCCCATAGTGTCACATGACTAGTTTCAGGGTAAGGACTACAACCCAGGCATATTAGGCTCAGTCTAGTTAATCCAATCCAAGCTTCTTGCTTCTCCTCATACACACACACATACACACACACACACACACACACACATACATATACTATTAAAGGTTTGGTTTTCTAAAAGATATTCAGTGCATTTGAGCTTTACAGTCATACCCAGTTATTGAAATGCATCTGCCATTTTGTCACTCTGTGTTCTTCTGATGCTGCAGTTTGCTACCCATCTTGTTTGACTGTCATCTTTGTTTGTCGTAGGATGTGCTGGGGGCCTTATTTAGTCTCTATTGACTGAAGGATATAAGGACTTAAGGATACCAGTGAGGCACATGATCTGCCTATAAGTTATCACTTACATTTGTCAGATGGTTATTCTAATCTTTTTTTTTTTTTAGCATATTTTTTGGTCCTAGTTCTTTTATTTTTCCTTATTTATTGTATATCACAGTCCATTCATGCCTACCATTTGCTTCTTAAAAAATCTGCTATGCAATGATTATTTTTAATTCTTCATAGACAAAGACATACCACAATATACAATAACTAATAGCATGTTGTTACTAAAGATACAGGCCCTTGAAAAACTGGCTCTGGGGGTTGTTCATCTAACCACTTGTCATAATAGGGATATAAGACCCCCTCTTTTAAAATTCAGTCAGTCAATTAACATTTGTTAAGCAGCAACCCTGTTCAAGGCACCGTGTTAAGTAAAAAAGGCTGGTTGGGGGTCACCACAACATGAGGAACTGTATTAAAGGGTCATGGCATTAGAAAGATTGAAAACCACTGCTTTAGAAGATGGGATTTTAAGTTGGCAATTAAAGGAAGCCAGAGAGGTCAGTTATTGAAGCAAGAGGCCAGAGAACATTCCAAGAATGAGGACAGCCAGAGAAAATGCCCAGAGCTGAGAAATGAAGTGTCTTGTTTGTGGAACATCAAGGAGCCCAGTGTCACTGAATAGAAGACTGTGTGGTAGGAATAAGGTATAAGAATGCTGGAAAGGTAGGAAGGGGCTTTGAATGCAGAACAACATTTTGTATTTCTGGAGGCAATGAGGAGATGCTGGAGTTTGTTAAAGGGTGGGGAGCAGTTTGTGTAACAGTCAGACCTTTGCTTCAGGAAAATCACTTCGATCTCTGAATGGAGGGTGGATTCCAACTGTAGCAACAAAATGTTTTCCCAGTAAACCTGGAGGGCACTCCCAAACTAATATACTCAATGTCTTTTGAAAGATTAGGACAAAAGAGTGTACAGTGGTTTGAGGCACATATGTAAGGAACACACCTAGCCAAATGACTCCATAATTATAGTACTAAGGGGCCTCACAGTCCCCTTTTCTCTGGTTCAAAGCTTTCCTTATGAATGTAGCCATCTGGATTCTCAGGGTATGTTCCTTTCCAAAGCTCAGCTCTGTCTCTTTTGCCAGACTTAGCTCCCTCTTCCTTCCATAGCTGGCTCTCATCTGCACTGTCAGGGGTCTTGCCCCTTGGAGCTTCTTCTCATCTTAAGCTGCTACCTCTTTGTATTCATGTCTGCCTGAAATGTCTGTCCTGCTTGGAAGCAATGTCTCCTGCTAGTCAAGTGGTTTCTTTCAAAGTGACAAGGCCAATGGAGTGGAAGAAGAAGAGCTCCCCAGGAGCAACTATCTCCAAGGGTCATGGATTCTTCCTTTATTTCTGGATCTGGTTTTGGAAGCAGTCCTGAATTCTCATTAGGGCTTTGATATTTAAAACTCCATATTTTCCCAGACAAACAAGTTGCTCCTTCTGATTCACTCAGAGAATGCTGGTCAAATTTTGGTGGCTCAGTGGATAGGGTGTTAGTCCTGGAGTCAGGAAGACCTGAGTTCAAATCTAACCATAGGCATTTATTAGCTGTGTGACCCCAGGAAAGTCACTTAACCTCTGTTTGTCTTGTTGTTTTGTTGTGTGTCCTTTGTTCTCAAAGAGGACCTTGGCATTAGGAAGGTGATACTATGATTTGCAAGTGAATTGAATTTAAGTGAGGAAGGGCTGTGCAGAGTCAAGCAGCCTCACTTTATCCTCTGGACCCATCTGGGCCCACTAGCAAGAAACAGATCAGGAGGATTAGAAATGGCCCAGGATGCATTGGGAGACCTTGGCTTTTTTAAGCTAAAGTCTTTCCCACATCTCAGTTTGACTGAGACAATGCCCATTCAGTGATTCAGTAATTAAGACTAGATAAGAAATGAGGCAAAAAATGGTGTTCTTTTACGTAGTCAAAAGACAAAAAAATCAATCTGGAAAGGGATGACCCTCAAGGTTTCTGGCCCAAACAGAAACAATGGCTATTTATATGACATTCTGAACCAAGAGGGCCTAAACAATAACCACATGGGTCTTGGTCTGGGACCTGTTGTTGGCCAATCAATGAAAGCCAGAGTGATTTGCGTTTAAGGCATGGTCCTTAAGAAAGAAATGTAGCCCATAAACCCTAAGGTTTCATCAATCCAAATTAAGCATTGAAAAAGGCCGATCCGGAGAAGGAATACGTTTTAGACGTGGAGAATAGCCGGTTTAAAAGCATGAAGACTATGAAATGCCATGGGAGAAGAATAGATAGTAAGCCAGTTGGACGGCATTGTACAATGTATGAAGGAGAGTAATATGCATTAGACTTAGGAAGGTAGGTTGAAGTCAGGTTGAAAAAGAGTTTAAATGCCATGCATATGAGTTTTGATTTCATTTTAGAGACAGTAGGAAGCCACTAGAACTTGTTGAAAAGAAGAGTGACATAATCAGACCTGTGCTTCAGGAATGTCGTTTTTTAGTCATATGGAAGATGGGTGAGAGAGACTGGAGACAAGGCTTTTGCATAGTATGCATCTGAGGTAATGTGGGTCTGCACTGTAATAATACTCATGTTAGGAGAGAAAGGGAATTGATGCAAGGCATGTTGTGGAGATTAGATCTAAAAGAGAAAACTATCTTCAACTTGGATTCTGCATTATCTCCTCCATGATGATGATGAACACATTGGTGAGTGCTTGTCTCCATATCCCTTGGATTATCTTTTTATATCTTTCTAGGACTCTTGATATATGGATGGGATACATCATATTAGAGGAGAATATTTAAAGTAGTGTTTTGTTCTCTTGAATAGCATGCTTAAAAAGAAAAAAAAAACCCAACCCAAAACAAGCACAGTTGGTTCAGCATTCCTTGCATAGTTTAGTCAGTTGTTGGATGGTAACAATGTGGGTCTTCTGTGGACTATCACCTATAAGACTTTTCCTGTTCCTTACTAATCTCCTTATTGAAGATGTCCTAGATATGTATAGATTATTACCATGTTCTAATAAAAATTTTATATCTGTGGGAAAGCTCATATATGTACATTACACATATATACTGATATATAGGATATATATTTATATAGGCGATATCTCCTATATAAACATATATCATATATCTATATAAGCCATTCTGCCTGATGTCATAACACAAAACAAAGCAAAAACACATGTTTAGCATAAATGAACTTCCCTTAACTGTAAATGGCCATCTTCCTCTCGTATCTCTTCAAAATACTTCCAACAGGATGCTCAGTTTCTGATCTCCCAGAAGGGTCAGTAGCAAGGGTGATGGTGAGACCCATGGGATACTTGGAATGTTGTAATGCTGAACTACAGGCCAATGATGCACTAAAAACATAAGGAGAAGGATGATGAGGAAGACTAGAAGATAGCTCAGTCAGAAGTCTGTGCAGTCACTGTCTACATTTCTTTCTGACAAGGTCGACTTCAAGGGTGACATTAACAACTTGTTCGCAGGCTAATGACACATTTAGATTAGAGTTTGCAATGTACACAGTCTCCTTTTTTTATTATTCTGTTCATTGCTAGATAAGATGTTTGATAGGTATCTCCACTGTAACCTTTCAGAATTCATTTATTTAGATGAACTAAAATAATGAAATGCCAAATGAATTAAGAATGATATTTTTTATATTAACTGGAGACAATTTAAATAGTCCATATGCATAAGCTCTGTGACATGAATGATCTTTTCATTTCAGAGTAAAAAACAGGAAGAATTTGTTAGTTGCTATTTGGGGTGATTGTGTGTGTGTGTGTGTGTGTGTGTGTGTGTGTGTGTGTGTGTAGAACCAAAAAAGAAGCAAAAACATCTCTTTAACAGGAATTCATAGCCACTTTCCCCCAAGACTCTCATAAGAAATATTGTTAACACAGATAAGGCAGAGATTTGAAACTGTGGAGGTTTCTTTAAATTTCTAATGTTTTTTTTTTTAAAAAAAGCAATATGATAATATGCCTTTTTTTAGTTTTCCCTCTTTAAATATTATCAGCTTAAATTTCAATGATTTGCAATAAGCAGTAATAAGCTCTCTGGTGTTAAATGAAACTTTTGTCTTCTGCTGTTGCACTGGTGGTTTTGAAGCTTCAAATACAGCATAGATTTTTCCTTTACATCCTGCCTCCAACAACCTCCCTTTAGCCTTGTTTTAGATCCCATTTGTCCTCTCAATCTGAGTGTGTCTGTGAATAATGACCAAGCACCCAGTAACAGAATTAAACTATCTTCTTGCAAGTATCACCTACTCCATGAAGACTTCCTTGATCGCCCCTGCCCATAGTGATTGTGTTCTTCCTCTTCTTGGCTGCCTTATAAAGTATTGCCTCCCATTTATTGTGATGCTTAAAGTACAAATAATAATAAATTATATTTGTATACTGCTTTAAAGTTTGCCTAGCCCTCTATGTACATTGCCTAGTTTAAGCCTCACAGCAACTCCAAGGTAGTTCCCTCAGGCATTTTTATCTCTGTATTACTGAAGCCCCAAGGGGTTACATAATAAGCTTAACATCACACAGCAAGTGTCAGAGATGGTATTTAAGCCCAGGTGTTCCTGATTCCTTTTGACTACACTAGATTGGCTCACCTTACAAGGTGAGATATGTGTGTGTATGTATATTTGTGTGTATATATGTATATGTGTGCATGTATAGGTAATGTGTATGATATTACATATGTGTACAATATACATACACACATATATACACATACACACACATATATATATATATATATATATATATATATATATATATATATATACATATATAAAATCTGATTTAATTCTTGGGCAGCTACGTGGCTAATTGGATAGAGTACCAGGCCTAGAGTCAAAAAGACTCATCTTCCTTGGTTCAGCTCTGGCCTCAGACACTTCCTAGCTGTGTGACCCTGGGCAAGTCACTTAACCCTGTTTACTGCAGTTTCCTCATCTGTAAAATGAGTTGGAGAAGGAAAAGGCAAACCACTCCAGTATCTTTGCCAAGAAAACCCCAAACGGGGTCACAAAGAGTCTGAAACAGCTGAACAATAACAATTTAATTCTTACAACTACCTCAGTAAAGGAAAGCTATAGAATAAGCATTTATATCGTCCTGACTATGTTCTAGACACTTGTTATCCCCATTTAACAAATGAAGAAGCTGAGACTTGAGGTGGAGAAGGGAGTAAGGAGTCAGTAGCAGAGCTCAAATGGGAACTTTCTGTAAAACTCCTTGCCTCCCTCCCCCCCATCACGGGTCTGTCCTTTGCCCTTCTACAATTCACTCTTCTACCTCTCCCCAGTGAAATCATCATCATGTCCTTTCTGGCTTGATTCTTTTTCTAGTGGTGCCATCTCACCGCAGATCTTCTGACTCCTAGTCTATTACCCTCATCATTATAGCATTTTGACATATAATTATATTGCTTTCTGTCTTGTCCTCTAATATTTAAAAAAGGATTTAATCTTAAGTCATTTCCACTAGATTGAGAGTTCCTAATAGATAGGGGCCACATTTTATGCTGCTTTGACATACCCCATGGTACCAAGAATAGTGTTGTACTTACTCTCTAGATTCTTACTGAATTGAATTAATTTGTGGATTGCAATTCCTGAACCATCTACTTGACTACTATTCAGTAAAGTAGCAAACTTTTTGTAGAAATTTCAATGAGTAATATTTCATCTTGTTTTTTTCCCATTTTTTCGAGATGGCTCCCAATTTGTACCTGACCATTTTTCCTGCCTCTGTCCCCTTAGGACCTCTTGCCTTTCCACGTACCCTACAACTGTACCCTCTTATATGTTGTCTTTCTCTCAATCAGAGGATGAGCTCTTTGGGAGAATGAATAGTCTTTTTTTTTTTTCCAATTTTTTAATCTCTAATACATAGCACAGTACTTGGTACCTAGTAAATGATCAGTCAGTGCTGTTTTATTCATTCATTCTGTAGATAACTAATATGGGACTATAATAAAGAAGTATAGGAAGATGAAATGTCATACTCATAATCACGTGTGTATGTCAACACAATTCATGATGAGGAAAAAAACAACAACCACCTTTTAAGCGAGGTTAGGCATTGGGCCATGCTTCCCCAGGTACCATATGTCTTGTCATCTTTGAAGTCCTACTGGATTCTGGTGCTTTGAAGTGAGCCATGCATTCTTCTCTACAGAAAGAGTCTGCTTCGTGCAGGAGCAGCAGTTAAATGATGAAAGTGTGTGCTCTGGACATGCTGAATATACTGTGAATGTTTTAATTTTCAGAAATGACATTAACCCTTGGCTTGAAAGATGGGCCTCTGGTTATAATTCTTTTTTCAACTCTGTTTGAAAGTATAAAAGCTCAATCTTTCTAGATGTTTTATACCACAAGCAGTGTTTTATAACTGCAAACTTTTCCTCCTAACTCTTTATTATAACAAGGCTGACTCAGGCTAGATACGGAAACAGAGTGCTGTAGATGTACTCAGGCCCACCTTAACACAGACTTGCACAACTTGTCAACTTGCACAGGCCTCATAGGTTATATTAGAGACAAACTGTCCATAGTTGGTTGCTGTGGGTCACATGACAAACAGGAGACTGCAATGGTAACTGTACATTTTTTGTGGGCTGCCTGAAATCCTTTGGCAGGACGCTTGTGGCCTACAGATCATATGTTATATGGGCCTAAGCTAACACTTCAAGAAAAAAAATGAGTATTTTGTGTCTCTTTTTAAACATTTTTTTATTGTTTAAGGAAGGCTTAGTTATCTTAAGAAAAATAATTTTAGTTAAATTTTAGTTTCATTAGTTTGTTTGATGAGTAAAATTAACAATGCTTTATAATTATGTGTCCAGAGATGGGCAAGAAGTAGAACAATAAATGTTCACCTTAAAAAGTAAGTTAAACTTGAAAAAAATGTTCACTTTAAAAGAATGAGGTTCTCTGGGTATATACCCTAATAAAATGTGATGTGCTTTGTGATGAAGTTTGCTAATTCATTTCGTTCAAAGATACACATCTTAAAAATAGAAAAAGGAGAAAACTCCATTTTGTAGATGAGAAAACCAAGAAATAATGTTCCTTTGCCTCTACAGAAAAGGTTGAATGAATTCACAATTGTGGCTAGAGTGGGGCCAATTTACAAGGAATGATTTCTGTATTTTACTGCATGGGTGGTTTAGTAGTTAACTGTGGTTTAATGGAAATATCACACTATGTGATGTGGAACAGCCTAGGTTTAAATCCTAGCTCAACTCTTTTCAATGTGTGTGATCTTAAGCAAATCCAGTGATCTATTTAATTTCTAATATTTAATAAGAAAAAATCTAAACAGATGATTTCTAAGATCTCTTCCTCCTGTAAATCCTAAAGTCCTATAAATGCAAGTCTTGTACTATCTTTTATTAAAGGAACTGTCACCATGATAGATCAAATTTTCCTTCCTGGGAATTCAACAAGTAAGGTATGGCCATTTCTTCCATGTGATATTCAATAGCAAACCACATTGTGGGAGAAATGGGCCCACCAAAACTGACCCAAACCAAAGTGACTGTGTCATCTGGAGGGAAATGAGGCCTCTTCAATGGGGAATAAGTGACTTTTAAATGGTATTTGAAAGGTTACAAAGAGTTTCATATACATAACTTCATTTAAGTTTCACAATAATCCTTTGTGGTAGGTTGGGCAGATAATATCCCCTTTTTGCAGATGAGAATATGAGACTGAGAAATAGCAAGCAATTTGCATAGGGTCACACAGCCAGGTTAGAGGTGGGATTTTAACACAGGTCTTCTGGAACCTAAGTATAGTAGTATATCCATCATGCCATGCTATTTTTTTCAACAATGCTAATTCTCTAATTCAGGTGGCAGACTAGACTCGTGTAAACTCACAAACCAAAGCCAGGGATGAGTTTCCTCAGACTAAAGAGACCATCACTTTTGATAGGAAGCAGAACAATCAAAAAGTCAAACATCTCTTGGGCTTTTTTAGCAGTAGTATGGTGATGGCCATGCCTTACCCAACCTAGAATCCTCTGAACTGTGAATAATAAATCTTTCAATATTTAATGAGCAACCAGTAAGCAATTGATATGTGTTCCAAAGACAGTAGCCTTATCACGCGATCAATACTTTCAAACATATGTGTGTGTGCCTATGTGCAGTTACCTAACACATTTCTATACACCTAATCCCCGAGGGAAACTCTTGAGACATCCAAATGTGTTTGTAGGTATGTATATATTTACATAGATACGTACAAACATACACATTTACCCAAAGATATAATAGCTTAAAACTCAACTAAGGTTTTTTTATACTCTGTACAGCATGTGTATGCATACACATGCATAACAAAACATATATGCATACATATGTATACAAACATACATGTATCTATGAAATAGCACAATAAGCTGTATAATTGTGTATAGTCAATTATAAAAGAACAGCTCTTTCAGAGAAAGGAGACATTTTTGTGGGCTAAAATAGTCAGGGATTAAACTCCACACAAATGGAAATTTTTGAAGCGGTAGAAATTATCAAATAGAAACTGGGAAGACCCCACTAAGGATATCATAAAGGTAATTTCTACTTTGAGTAGGATATCCTCTAAGAAATTACTTCACATTTAGTTATTTTGTGTGCCCATCGTATCCTTCACTAGACTATAATAAGATCCTTTAAGTCAGGGACAGCTTCATTTTTGTCTCTGTATTCCCAGTGCCCTGCATAGAGTAGGCACTTAATAAGTGCTAGTTGAATATAAATTGAATTCCACTTGAGATGGCCTCTCAGGTCTTCTCTTATTCTAAGATTCTGAGGTTCAGTGAGTCTAAGAAATGGTAAATGAAATGAAGTCACTACCTCCTGTCTTTTTTTTTTAACTTATATCAATGCATGCATGTGAAATAGATAATATGTGATAGATAGATAGATAGATAGATAGATAGATAGATAAAGAAATAGATAGATAGATAGATAGATAGATAGGTGATAGGTAGATAACTAGATGTATAGATACACGTAGGCAAATAAGCACACATTCCTCCTTGTTTGCATACAAGGTTCAATGCCTCCAGCAGAGCACAACAAATAATCACCAAGCAATTCTAGTGACCTTTCTCTCAAGATGCAAATGTTTCATATGTACCTATACATATATACACTCATATACTTAGATACTAGCATAGCTCTGCCTCACTTAAATCCAATTCATACGCAAGTCAAATCCTCACTCTCATCATGTCATTGATCTTCTTTGAGAACAAAGGCCCACCATCATTACCAACAATATGGACTAGTCATTTGGTGGGGTAACCAACATAAGAATGCTATTTCTATACACCTAACTCCTTAGGGAAAATATTGAGACATCCTTATCTGCCAAATAAATGGCAAAATTAATTTATGGAATAAAATAAGCATTTCCAGAACATAGTAGAATAAAAAAGATGATTGTACGTGAAACTGCAAATTTTTATGTACAATTTGCTATTCCTTTAAACTATATACTAAAGTTATCATATAAATTTCTTTTTTTTCCCCTCTGCTGTATAGATGGTTACCATTAGACACAGCTATATACAAACAAACACACACATATGTAAAATAATTCTATACATACTTCTAATTACTAGTTATTTCTCTGGACACAGATACCATCTTCATATATTCTTTGTAGTTTATTAAAGTATTTATAAAGATCAAAATTCCTCTTGATCTTAATATAGTATTTAATACTTCTCAAGTGGGTCTTCTTGAACTTTTTCAGTATACATTTTCCTACAAGTACATATCCTTAAAAATGAGAAACAAAGCATCCCACATAATGTAGACAGAACTGAATTCTCTGGCGAGATAATGATCTCCCACAGTTACCAAAAATATGTATGAAGATAGGGAGGACACATTTATTGTCAAGGCAGGAGGCTTTTTTTCAATCACAATGTCCAATTTCATTTTCATTAACGCTATTAGATCCAAACAATTTATGACAATGAATGGAAAGAAAATAAACTAAATTAACATCTACCCAGTAGAGCGATGGAAGCTGAGTTCAGTAGGTACTCTGTCCAGTAGGGACTAATTAGTCCTACTAGTGCCTATTCAATGAGAAGCCCACCTGGAAAAGTGGAATGAAAAGAATCTCCAATTTTTAATACCTTCTTCGTTCTACTTTTTTCACGTAACTTGTAATTCTGGAACCCTCTCATTTTAAGAACTTGTGATCATTTGAGGATTGAGTCACATTGAGACAGATACAAGGCACAGTGAATAGATTTCTAGGCCTGGAGTCAGAAAAACCTGAGTTCAAATCAGGACTCAGATTCTAGCAGTGTGACCTGGGCACCTGGGTTAAGTGTGACACTTAACCTCTGTTTGTCTCCGTTTGCTCAACTATAAAGTGAGGATAATAACAACACCTACCTCCCAGGTTCGTTGTGAGGATAGAATTAGATAATATTTGTAAACCACTTAGCTTGGTACCTGATATATATTAGGTGTTATATAAATGCTTGTTCCTTTTCTTTGTTTTCCTTTTCCCTCACACAATATCCACATTGGCTAAAGTTGATGCATGTCTTGGTGACTGCTTGTATGTATGTGGATCAAGTTAACTTGCAGTTTGGAAAAAAAAAAAGTTCTGTTCGGGCTGTGTTATCTGGTAACATGATCAATTCAGTTCAAGAGGCCGATTTTACTAGTAACACGATTTGGGGTTTGCAATTGTTACCGTTGTTGTTTTCTCTGAATTGATTGGGGAATTCCTCATTCCTTTAGGTTATTTTCCTTTCATGAATGCACCTTGAGTATTGGAAGACGAGAAATGTTGGACAATTCTAGATCGTTGACAACACTATGATGGAATCTAGGCCCTCTTTTTCCTATGAGTGGCTGCTACTCTGCCTTTTTCTCTTGCTAGGTCCTGTGTAAGGTTTGGGCATCCTGGCCTCACACCCTGCCCTCCCTATCCTCAGTATTACTTCCAAACTTCCTCATCATCTGGATATGATATAATGCACTAAAATTAATGTTCCACCGCTTTATAAGATATATCCTTACTATCCCCCAAACCCACTCCCAGTCATCTGTCTGGTTATTTACTTTCTACTCACATATTCAATATACGTCACCATCACCTCCTTTCCCACCTATGCAAATTGCAGCCTTGCCCAGCTCCCCAGACTTCTCTAATCACCAACCACAAAAGGCTGGCTCAAGTTTGACATCTTCAGTGGAGCCTTCTGTGACCCTCCAGCAGCACTTATTGCCCATACCAATGCCTTTGACACTCAACCCAAAATTGTTCTTCAATTTTATTTAAGGTCTTCTCCCTAACCCAATCTGAGAAAGTAGAATTTATGTCAAATTCTTCTATTGAATCTTCCATAACAAGGGGGGCTTTAAGATCCTGGGAGTGAGGATTGAAAGGAGACTTAGAGGATCCTCAGTCCAACTTCCTCATTTTACAATTAGTAGACTTAGGCTAGGAGTGCTTACATAATAGGCCATAAACACATGTAGTATTGAATTGAATGATGTATCAGGATCTATTTTCTACAGGACTCTCATTTTTCTATGTAAAAAGAAATGTTTTCTAATAAGTTGAGATCTTGAAAGTGATTTGTGATGTTGATGCTTCAATCCAGAACAGGATACCCTAAAGAAAAACATATCCATAAAGAGAATAGTGTCTGAATGAGTGTTAAGTAGGAAAATAATATTATAATAATAGAATTCTCATGCTCGAAGGGACTTGGAGGTCAGCTTAGTCCACATGCCACACATCCCCAGTTTGAAGTCTGCATATACCTTAATCCCGAATGACTAAATTTCAGTAAGGCCTTTGGTTATTCAGTATGTGTTTTATGATCATTGCAAATGGTGTCTTTCCCATAGTCCCAACATGTGGCCTTTATTCTCTCAGTATGACATGTAGCTGAAAACCAACAGAAAGAAGCCTTTTACAGAAGAGCATGCTTTTGGCCCCTGCTTCCTAAAATCGTGGTAATAGGGTGCTTATTCAAAGTCCCTTTCATCTGAACATCTCTCAAAGAGCATCACAAACTAATTACTAATTTCATTTAGAACAGCCTGTGTGCATTACCTCCAGATACTTCCTGCTGCATTAGTTCTCTTCTCCCTCCCTATTAAGTCTGCATCCTGCTTCCCTTCTTTTCTTCTACCCTCTGTTCTTGTGCTCATATTGGGGGGAAAAAAAGAAAGGAAGAAGAAAATTGGAAAAGAGTCATTTGGCTGGGCAAGTAGGTATAGGAGGAAGTGATATTCCCTTCTATGGAATGTGTCTTCTATACTCCCCTCTTTTTTTTCCCCTACTATTCATTTGGGCAAGATGCATCCTCCTGAGGGTCAGTTTCCTCCTCAATACCATGTGAAAAAGATCTCTAGGCTCTTTCCCATTTCCTTTTAACATCCTATGGTTCTAGGAATGAACTAAATAGGTATCTTTTTTCCCTGTCTCTCTTTATCTGTCTCTTTCAGCCTTGGTTTGTATTTAACCTAGAGTAAGGCTTGTTAACCTGTGTGTTGGGGTGGGTTTCACCTGCGAAGCCTATGGACTTTTTTTAGAATGCTGATGCACACGATAAAATATATAGAATTACAAAAGAAACAATTTATATCAAATATAGTTATCTAGTGGCAGTTAGGTGGCTCATTGGATAGAGTACTGGTCCTGGAGACAGGAAGACTTGGATTCAAATCTGGCCTCTAACATTTATTAGCTGTATGACCACAGGCAAATCACTTCATCTTTGTTTAGTTTCTGGTCCTTCAATCATAGTACCTGCCTCACAGGTTGTTGTGAGAATCAAATGAAATATTTGTGTAAAACTTTTAGCATAGTATCAAGCACATAGAGGGCATCATATAAACAATTATTCTCACCCTATCTACTATCCATCTGTCTGTAGTATAGGTAAACAAATTTACAATCCACAGGTTAAGAAAACTTAATGGAAGATATGAAAAGATGGGTTTGAATGATTTTCCCCCATTGTCATTGTTGTTTAACTCACTAACTTTGGTGTACTCTGGCTAATCCATTACATACATGAGGTAGTGGAGTGGAGACTATTCTGGACTAGGAATTGGGAGACCTGGCCTCTAATCATGATCTTCATATTCACTAGGACTGAGCTAATGATCATATTTCCTGAAACTTAGTAAACCATGGGGCTGTTGTGACAGTGAGAAAAAACAAAGTCATAATTAATAGTTGTTTAGTTGCATCACAAGAGGCCAGAATTTGAGGTAGAATAAGAAAGAAGTCACAGTAGTTCTCTGTGCCAGCTCAATATCTTTGAAAAATATAACCAACACCCTTAACCATACCTCCTGTCCTTAGTATCTGACGCTTGGGAATTTGGAATGGAAACAGCTGGGGAATTTATCCATTAGGGCTATTAGGACCTGCCCCTTGGCTTCTCCAATTTAGAGGCACCTGTGTTGGCTCTTGCCCACAACACTTGATGGATGGAGTGTTGCCATCATTGGGTATGGGGAGGTGCACTGGTATGTGATTAATAGTCAGATCTTCAAAGCTCTAAATTCTGCCTATTCTATTAAATTCTATTTCAATTTCTGTCTCTCTTTTTTTGTCTTTCTTTCAACTTTTACATATATGCACGTGCATATACACACATATACATACATATATAAACATACATATGGCCATAAGTATGTATCTAAGTATACCCATATTTCCAAATAATATATTTACACATATATGTATAGTAATTTATACAGCAGCTAGGATAAGTCATAAGTTCTCCTTAGAGAGGACATAGGATCATAAATCCAGATCTGAAAAAGTCTTCAGAGGCCATCTAGACCAAATCCCTCATTGTATAGAAAATTAAAGCGAGTGCAGCTGATCTAAACTCTTAGCTTGCCCCCCTGGCCGCCTTTAGGATTCCATTCAAGTTTCGCCTTCTGCACTTTCCCTTTCCCTCACTGTTAATCTCCTCCCTCTGTTGATTATTTCCCATTCGCCATGTCAATATATTTTTATATAAGCTTATTTGCCTGATGTGTCACTTGTAAGAACAGGGGTTCCTTGAGGGAAGGGGCTGCTTTTCTCTTTTTGTTTACCCAAAACGTTGCATATACTAAGCACCTAATAAGGTAAAGAATGTAAAAATATGAACTAAATGAGAAATCACATTAAAAAATTGCAAGAAATGAGATAATATTACATTTAAAGTTTTTAATGGAAAAATTAAGAATTTGATTGTATATAAATACATTCAATTGTTTTGTTTTGTCCCAGTATTTTGCCTACCACTGCGTGTGACAAGGTTGACAATAGCCTACAAATTTAATCAATTTTTGCAACAATATTTAGGTATTTCAAATAGAAAGTTAGATAGGGGACAGATGGTAAACAATGTTTATAAATAAGATTTGGGATCAAGAAACCAGAAAGATTAATAGTTTTTGTACTATTCCAAAAGCTTATACCCAAACATTATGGATACATCAACTGAATATAGTAAGCACCTCATGCCTCAAAAAATATGAAAATGACCTCATCTTAAGAGATAGATAGCAACTGGATATAGGTATAGCCATCCTTACAGATTAAGCAATCTCTTGATGACTTCTCCTGACTCAATGATTTTGGCACCTGACTCACAGTTTTCTTCATCTCCTTCCCCCTTTCCCCTTTATCCTTAGAAAATTTTATATGCACATTTTTGACTTAACACTGTCTTCACAATTGTTTTGATTCAAATTCTATGCCCACATCTCCAGTCTACTTCAGATGCTGACCAGGGTTGTTAAAACTTTCCAAGTGACCTCACTATCCCTTGAAACTGTTCTGTGTCCAAGATACTAAACTCAGAAATTCTCTCTGTCTGCAATTCCAGTATCTCTGCCTTTCCCACTCCCTTATTATTACCATACTTGTTCTTCACTGTCATCATGATATTCAGTTCTTCCATTTCTCCCTCTTCTCTCAGACTGTCAGCTCTGTTCTGACCTAATTTCCCTTCCTACTTTGTACTGACCCCAAAGTCTGTAAAGGACAAGTGAATCATTTTGTCTATGGCTCCACCCATCACCCCTGTGTCTTCCCAAACCAAAATAGCCTTCCCTTTCCATCTCTCTCCTTAAGTATTATCTCCCCCATTAGAATGCTCCTTAAGGGCAGCTAGATGTCACAGTGGATAGAGTGCTGGGACTGAAGTCAGAAAGACTCACCTTCCTTGGTTCAAATCTGGCCTCAGACGTTTGATAGCTGTGTGACCCTGGGCAAGTCACTGAACCCTGGCTTACTCAGTTCTTCAACTGTAAAATGAACTAGAGAAGGAAATGGCAAACCACTCCAGTGTTTTTGCCAAGAAAACCTAAAAGAAGTCACAAAGAGTCAAACATGACTGAAATGACTGAACAATAAAACAATGGCAGAATCTCCACTTTTATATTTGTATCCCCAGTATTTAGCACAGTGCTTGATCTGGGACAACAGAGATTGAGACTAGATTTGTGAATTCCTTGATCTTCGGAAGTTCCTGATGAGGAAACTTCCTCTACCAATTTGTGTTGCCACATTCTCTGCAACTTGTCATCTTAAGAGACTTACCTAGAACACAGAGGGTGAATTCTCTATCCATGGTAACATGGCCAGTGGTAAGAGAGATGAGTTTTTAACTCAGGCTTGGGTTTCTTCACTCTGAGTTTAGTCTTTATTACATTATGCTGCCTAAGTGTTTTCATTTTTCCTCTTTAAGTTTTATTGATGTTTTATTTTTTTCATTATATTTACAGATTATTCCTTCCTAGTGGGAGGTCTCTTATAACAAAGTAAAACAGTTAAGTAAGACTACTAATACAGAGACCACATCTGAAATTGCACGCACCATTTTATATCTCTGGCAACCTCTACACAAATCTCTCTATTTTGAAAAAAGAAAAAAAAACCTAAAAAATATATAGTATTTCTCCCTTCCACTCCCCATTACATTGTAAAAAATTATTTTAACACACATTAATAGTCTAGTAAAACAAATTCCCTTGATGGCTATATAAAGAATACATTTGTGTGCATGTGTGTATGTGTATATATAGATGTATAAAGAAATATATGTATGTATATGTTCATGTTTATATGTATACATATATATATACATGCATACATACAGACAGACGGATAGATAGATGGATAGATAGATAGACAGATAGATAGATAGATAGTCTTATTCTAAATCCTAAATCCATTGCTACTCTATAATGTTTGTTGTTGTTAACATATTTCACTCATGTCTGACTCTTTGTCACCTCATTTGGGATTTTGTTGGCAAACATGCTGGAGTGGTTTGCATTTCCTTCTCCAGCTCATTTTACAGATGAGGAAACTATGACAAACAGAGTTAAGTGACTTTTTCAAGGTCAAATAACTAGTAAAGTGTCTGAATCCAGATTTGAACTCGGGTCTTCCTTGACTTCCAGGCCTGTTGCTCTATTCACTGTGCCACCTACTCGCCTCTGTCATGATTAGCAGGTTTTGCCATCAGTCCTCTAGAAGCATAAATGGTCATTATGTTGGTCATAGTTCTTATAGCTGTCAAAGTTGTTTACTTTTTAAATTATTATTGTTTTTATATACATTTTCTGCTTGTTCTGCTTATTTCATTCTACATCAGTTTGTAAAAGTCCTTAAATGATTCATTTTTATAATACTGATGTGGTATTAATAGTTCTAATTCTATTTATCTTACTCTGCATCAGTTCAAATAAATATTTCCATGTCTTTTTGAAAGCATTTATTTCCTTATTTACTTCAGCATAATCATATTCTATTACATTCATATGACACAACTTATCTAGTTATTTCTCAACTGATGAACATTCCTTTAATTTCCTATATACTACCTAAATGTTTTTCATTGACTTCATTCATTCATTCATTCATTCATAGTCAGTTCTTTAAATTAGCTCCTCTCATCCCCCATGAACACCTTGTGCCATGGATATTTTGTTGTTCCCACCTTATTAACCTTCAACTCCGACTAACTCAGTAAATCTCCAAAGCCATGATGATTGTGTTGACTACAATATAACCTTAACTCTACCTGCCTTCTGCATAGCAATATAGTTGTTCATCTCTTATTGACTTTTAAATCACATTTTTCCATATCCTCTTTTTCAAACTATTTCTTTTCTTCTCAAACTCACATTCTCACTCTCCTAAGTGAGAAGTTTGAAATCATCTGATATTAAATTACTCAATTTAAATCATCAACTTGTTTAGTCCTTATAACTCAGCCATCCTTTCTGACTTTCCTCCTTGCTGTAGTTAAAGTTTCTACGTGTAAACTCATAACTCCAATACAACCTGTATCTATTAGCTTTCTCTCTCACACATCTTAAATCCTCACTGCTACTCCTCACTTTCCCATACCTATAAATAAGATGTTCCTGACATCATGTTATTCCCTTTAGCTACTGTTCATTGTCCTAGAGCCTAGAGTTGGAAGGGCCCTTAGAATCCATCTACTCTAAATCATTAATTTTACAGATGAGGTAACTGAGGTTCCAGAAGGAGAAGAGGTTTACTCTAGGTCAGACAGGTTATAAACTGCGTCACTAAGATGACACTGGGCAGCATTCTACCACCAGACTATTTTTTTTTTTTTTTGCTTTTGGAGGGGGGAAGGCAGGGCAGTTGGGGTTAAGTGACTTGCCCAAGGTCACACAGCTAGTAAGTGTGTTAAGTGTCTGAGGCTGGATTTGAATTCAGGTCCTCCTGACACCAGGGCTGGTGCTCTGTTCACTGTGCCCCTACCACCAGAGTATGATTTCTATATAGCATGCTTCCTTTCATACAATTTCAGGCTTCCCCCCCCTTAATAGCTAAATTTCAAGAAGGAATAGATGGAACTTGCTTTGTTACCCCTCCTTACCATGCATTCTCTCATTTACTCCATGTGATATGACTTTTGTCTTCTATGTTTGCCTGAAACAGATTTCTCCCAGAGCACTGAAGATTTTATTGCTAGTTCTAATAGCCTTTTTTTTTCTATCCTTCTCTCCCTTGTCCCTTCTGTAGCATTTTTCACTGGTGATTTTTTTTTTCTCTTTCTGATACTCTTCTTTCCCTTATATTCTGTAACATTGCTCTGTTAAAGGTTCTCTGCTTTTCTGACCTATCTGGCTGGCGTCTGGCATGGAAGACAGTTTTGGTTTACTGGAAGTTTTCCACTTATATTCTTCAGATAAAACGTAGAGATCATGGAGTCTTGGAACTGTAAGGGATTTTAAGGGTCTAATGAAATTCTCTCAGTGTTCAGATGAGGAAAGTGACCCAGGAAGGAGATGTAACAAATTAGTGGCAAAGCTATTCCGTGGTGCTTCTTGAGGTTTCTAGAAGTCATTCACTTGACCTCTCTTAATCTTCGAGTAAGAACTGGTAGTCAGCACTGAAGACAAGTTGTCCTGACTTAGAGAGATAACATGGAATAATGGAAAGATAACTGGGTTGAGAGTCAGACTAGCCAACATTTGTCTCTGTGCTAACAATAACTTAATATTAGTCACTCCAGGTCACTAGGCTAAAGTTCTCTTATAGAAGAAAGAGGAAGAAGAGAGGGATGGAGAGGAGGAGGAGGAAGAAGAAAAAGAAGAGAAAAGAGAAAGGGAAAAGGAAGACAGAGGGGGAGGGGATAGGGAGAAGGAATAAGAGGGAAGAGAAGGAAAAGGAGGAGGAGAAAAAGGAAGAGGAGGCAGAAGAGAGGAGAAGGGAGAGAAGGAGGAGAGGAAGAAGACACAGAAGGGGCAAGAAGGGTGGATTAAGTAGTCATGTCCCTTCCAGGTCTAACACTATCCGACACTTCATCAGACGTGCCTATAGTTCTGCATGATCCTTGGAAAAAAACTTTGAGTTGGCGCAATTTGGTTTTTGTGGTCCTGCCAGCAAGTCTTTAATGCACAATTTCTGCAGGTTTATCTTTCCTTCTAGTGACCACTATTTTAAACTCTCATTACTCTCCTACTGCCACAGAATGCCGATACTCCTCACTGGAGAACCTTATCTAGGCCCTGCTTGTAAGTACCTTAGGAATTTGCCTCTTCTGTGCCCTATTCTTTCAAAGCCTTGCTACAAACTATTTTGACAACCCACTGAGGCATATTTCTACTGATGACTTCTAAATCTGTTCCCCTTGCAAGGTAAGTAGAAAGTGCTTAAGAGAGATTGTTCCCTACCCAAAGTCTTTGGCCAGACCCTACCTAGACACGTCAAAAACAAGAAAATCAGAAAGATGGTGCTTGGGTTTTAGCTACAACATCTAGCAAATTGAATCAAATGTGAGGAGAGTGTCGTATAGTTATTTCACTATCAGGTCCCTAAGCACTGTAAAAGGCCAAGTCCCAGAATAGACATGAAGGCCTAGGAATGCAACGTTCTGGGTGCCTGTTTTGCAAAGGAAGCAAAGCCATATGGGATCGGGCCCCAAACTCACAGAGGGATATAAGTTAAAGGACAGTGTACTTCCTTTGTTTCACAGGTCCCTCTCACATATGCAGAAGTCTGAATATTTCTAGCTTGGCTCTACCTGTAAATTTTCAGGAAAATGAATGAACAGTCTTGCCGCTGGTAAAGTTCTCCTGCTGACTGACCTATTGTAAAGTCATATTTACTGCAGTGCAGTAGTACAGTAATAGAAATGGTAATTGGTTGTAAAAATATTTTGAAAAAATCTTGAGAACTTTCGACCAGAAAATATGCTCTGATGAATTAAATATGTGTGAATATATATCTACAAGTGTAAACTAAAGGACAAGCTTAAGGAGATTTTGAGATAATTCAAATCTCAATCATACTTTTAACCAAAATATTTAGGAAATTGACGGAATCATGAAGAGGTTGTTTTAATTATTCAGGAAATTGCTTCTTTGAACCAGTTCACTTTGTATGTATAGAACACAGTTCACTTTATATGGTGTTCTTTTCTCTTTTGAATACAGAGTGTTTGTTGCTGCATACATTTGTTTGCAACTGTATTCACACATATACATACATCACTCTCAAGTATATCTATAAGCTTCTGCTATATTCTTTTGAATATTCTCACTAGTATTGAATTTTCATTTCCCTGAGGGCAGATTTAATTTCTGGAAAAAGTCCAAAGTGTTTTGGAACCAAATCAGCTGAATAAGGTAGTTGTTCAAGCTTAGTGGTATTATGTAGATTCCAAGAGGATGTATGACCACAAACTATCAAAATTGTTTCTTCGTGAGGCTTATAGACTGACTCTGATGACAATTTTAAGATCAAATATTTAAAGCTTTAAGATACCTCGAAGGTTATCTAATTCAATCCCTTTGTTTTACAGATGAGTAAACTGAGGGAAAGTGTGTAGATATGTGGACAGGGCATTTGGGCAGTGAAGGAGAGTCTTCAGCATGTCTAGCCTTCTTTCAACTTGCTTCCCTTCTCCATGCTGGCCAGCTTTACTGATCTACTTACAGTTCCTCCAGTAGGACCTTTCCTCTCCTGTCTTTGCTTTGCAATAGTTCTGCTGCCTGCCTAGATTTCTCTCTCTTCTTTATCTCTACCTCTTAGTTTTCCTGTCTTCTTTCAAATCTCAGTTCAAATCCTATCTTCTCTTTTGCAGGAGGCCTTTCCCAGTCCTCCTCATCTCCCTCTACCCATAACATAATGCCTCTCCTTTCAGATTATTTTGATCTATATTGTGTATATCTTTTGTGTTTGTAACGTTTGTACATATTTTCTCTCCACAGCACCCGCATTAAAGTGTATGCTCCTTGAGGGCAAGATACTTTTTTTTTAAAACTTTCTTTGAATCCTCAGTGCTTATCATTGTACCTGAAATATAACAAGTGCTTAAAAAATGTTTGTTGACTGATTAAGTGTCTTTAATACAGAGAAAAAGAGAGAGAGAGAGAGAGAGAGAGAGAGAGAGAGAGAGAGAGAGAGAGAGAGAGAGAGAGTGGAAGAGAGAGGAAGAGGGAGGGAGGGAGAAGGAAGTGAATCAAGAGTTCAGTCATTTTTCCCTCTGGGTTAGTAGTATAAACATCTTTGGTTTGGAAGATATTCCCTGTATCCCCCCATCTTTGGTTGTGTAAGCAGATGAAAGATGAAGTACAGTGTTGAGGCAACTGGGGGACAATATAGGATCAAATACATTCTAAATTGAAGTTGTGATTCCACTGGGATGATAAACTCTGGCTTTCACTTTTCTCTGTGCACAAAAAGCTTTAGACATTACATGCATGTATGTGTATATTTGCATTATACACATGTGTGTATGATCAGAACTTGTTTGGATGATACTTACAAAGCATACAAGTGTAGCTGCTTCCATGTGTCTTCTCTGCCAAACAGCTGCTCCTTTGGTTTACCTTTTCTAGTTTTCACATACTATTGTGTTTTCATTTGCATGTGTTGGTGTATCTGTTTGTTATGGGTCTAAAGGCTACACAGACTTTACAAAAGAAACACATATGTTTGTGGATGATTAGATGAATAATAGTTTTATTACTATCTGCTAGAGAGAGTTCTCTGCCTTGTCCCCCCAAGGTGTGAGTGGGAATTAAAGAGAGTTGGCAATTACAAAGCTCCTGCTGCTGAATGTGAGAACAGGCTCTGCAGTTATTGGCAGGGATGGTTTTCCCCCTTTCTTTCTTTCTTGAGGCTTCAGACAAGTTTGGAGGCCAGTCGTTTCTCCTCTGCACTCTACTGGCTGTTGAAGCCCGGAGCTAACTTGTTATAACCTACTTAGACGGTAGGGAACTGTCACTCACCACTTCAGAATCAATGGTTGCAGATGGAAGCTTGGATGCGGTGCCTTTTCCCCCTGCAGTAACAAGCAGTTAATAGATTTTATTATAATTATTTTAACTGCACAAGCTCAGAAGGAAAGTTAGGAGAGTTGTGCAGGTTTGCTAATCAAAATCATCCACACGCACGTGCGTGAATACAACAAAGCATGGAGAAACCTTTTGAAGGTGCTGTTCCTGGATCCAAGTGTAATATTAATAATGATACAAATAATAAATTCATCCTGTGGGGAATTTGTTTGCATGAACTTGAAATGTCAGTTCATCAGAATTTTGCTAAAGGAAAGAAATATGCATTAGTACTGTCATCAAGGGAGTGAAGAAAAAATTTTGCTGGCATGTAGATTTGTCCATATAGAGTTACATAGATATGGGTATGCATATACTTCATATTTGCATTTACTGCACGTGTGTGTATATGTGAGACAACCTTTTGCTTTACCAGCCCTATAGAAAACAGAAAGTTTGATCACTTGCTATGGCCTGGAATTCACATCGCACTTCCAAGTATTCTCTTATCTTCCTTGTATTAGGGAATTGGAACCCCTTCTCACCAATGAACTTCTTAGGGCATGTACTGTCTTTTCTACCAGTAGAATGTAAACTTCTTAAGTGTGAGGACTGTTTCATTTTTTTCCTTTGGATCCCCAGTTTCTAATACAGTGTTTTGTACATCTAAATTTATTTAGATCTGAGCTTACAGAAAATAGCATGGGCAGAGGTGGTGATGGGTCACATAATTTTTTTAAGGACTCCTAAGATGATTATTTATTATTGTTTATATGTAGCAAAGAGAGACTCATTAACTCTACTATTTTACTGGTCTATACCTGGGATTTTTAAAAGTGATTTGGTATATGTGTCTGTTGACCCCAAATTTCCAATGTGAGACATATAGCCCCAAGGATGCCAAAGGCAGAAAGGCTAAATATGTAGTAAAATATTCATAACACAGGAAAGAACTGGAAGTAAATTGGATGTCCATTGAATGGGAAATGGCTAAAGTAATTGTGGCTGTTGCTGTTGTTGTTGTGTTTATCCTTCATTTTCGAAGAGGACCATGGCATCAGGGAAACGATTACATGAGGGAGAGCTATACAAGGTCAACAGTCTCATTTTCTCCTCCAGAGCCATCTGGATCCAATGACCTGACATTCATCAGTATGACTCGAGTGATCCAGGATGCAAATGAATATGATTGAATATTGTGCTCCATCAGAAACCATAAACATGAATATTCCTGAAAAGCATGGGAAGAGTTATATGAACTGACACAGAACACAGATAACAAAACAAATAATACACCCAATGATTAAAAAAATGAAAATATAAAGAAAGATAACCATAAAAGACAACCAATAGAGAATTCTGTATTATTTTTCTGGCCATGCTTTCTTGACCCTAGAAAAGAGAGAACACGTACCTCCCTTTTGCAGAGGTGGGGCTCTGTGAATGTAGAGCAATGTATATACAATTTTACTTGGTTGACATGTCAATGTATCTTGTTGAACTTTTGTTTTTTATGCTTTGCATAAAGGATGACTCACTGGGTAGGAGAGAGAAGAGGTGTATAATCATAAATGAAGGTGATTTAAAACAAAATTAATAACAACATATCCTAAAATGATTTGATAAATATAAAGAGTCCCCTTTCCCAAATCTGCCCTACCATGCTACATTCAACAGAGCATGAAACCTACCATTACAAATTTCATTCGTTTGAGTTAAAACTCTATATTTCCAAGGGTATTCCTAAAATGCAAATATTCCTGGCAGAAGTAACATGTGATCCCATTATCAGTCATTAACATTCTGACATTAATTAATCAACTTTCATTATCTGAGAAGTCACATACCAAAACTAAGCCCACAAAAGAGTAGGGCAGAAGAAAAGTGAGCTTTGTTCAGTTGAGGAGACAAGAAAATAATAGAAAGAAGTGCAAGGAAAGTAAATACAAGGCTGAAGAAAACTAAAAGAATGATTCAACTGATTTATGCATCATTAAACATTTAGCAAGCATTTACCAATTACTAGGCACTGTGCTGTGATGGAGACGCAATAGAAAAAGAAACAAAAAAATAGTTCTTGCCCTCAAGAACTTTATACTCTAGTAGGGGAGACAACATGTATTTTGTTCAGTACACATAAGAAACATACAAAGTAGATGGAAGGTTAGCTCAGAAAGGAAGGTACTAGCAGCAGGGGTGACCGCAGAAGTCCTTTGGCAGAGTGTGGGGGAAGCCAGGGGTTCTAAGTGGCACAGATGAAGAAGCAGACCATTCCGGGCATGGGGGACAACTAATGTAAAGATACAGAAGGGGAAGGTGATGTGCGGTGTAAGAGGAACAGGAAGTAGGCCAGTATGGCAGAACTGGAATGGGTGGAGCGGGGTCAAGTGACACACAAACATGAACATTTAGGAAGGGACAATTGTGAGAAAGCTTAAAGGGGTAAAAGATTACATATTTAATCCTGGAGGCAATGGGGAGTCTCTGGAATTTATTAAATTTGGACGTATGAAGATTCCAGTTAGCAGAAAGATGAAGGACATGCGGAAAATGTTAAGGATTAGGTTGAAACTAAGCTTCACCTGTTTCACGGTGTTATGTCGGACCAGCCCTTTCCATGCCACTTAGGTATGAGGAAAAGAGCCAGACATAAGAAAGGGCAAAATGGTAAATTTAGGTTAAACTGTTTTTTTTTTTTTTTGTTCCAATCAAAGATTATTGGGATGATTTGATTGTGTAGATCTGGCTTCTTATCGCTTTGTTGTTACTCGCTTTTCTAGAATTTACTTTAGGGTTAGAATAAACAGTTGTATTGTCAGTCTCTAAAATAGTTACAGCTCCTTATTTAGTCTTTAAAAACCTGACAGGTGTTCAAGACAAATTCTTTCTGAAATTACTGAGAAATCAGTTGCATTAATGGGTAATAGTTGTAAATGCTTTGGAGAATAACAGAGTAGCTTGCATTTAGGCAAGTCTAGATGGCCTGTGGAGAACAGGAAATATCGTCTAGTCACATTCTTCCTCCACCTTTCCTGCCTAGGCTGAGAACTTAGCCTTTCCTACTCTGTCTTATGCTTCACTGGATGGCGGGCTGGGTTCTCTTGCCCACCAGAACATTGAGAAATGGAAGTACTCTTTCATTCTCAGCAGCACACAATGGAAATGAGCGGAGTATAAAACTCTTTTTACCCTTATTCTTTCATTTTACACACACACACACACACACACACACACACACACACACACACACACACACACACACACATACAATCATGATGACGGTGATAATGATAATGAGGCTCACCAGTTCTGGCAATTCAACTGACCACTGACATAGCCCACAGTCTGATTATGAGGGCTGATGCTGGCCTCTTGACAAGTTTTCAATTGACTCTTTAACAACCTGGATAAATAGGTTCACAGAATCTTGGAGACTCTCTGCTTGATTGTACCAGTCAGGGGTATCTAGTACATGACATTTTTGATGTGAAAAGCAGTTTCTTGAATTTCTTAAACACAGAAATTTTCCCCCTTTCCTCTTCCCCATCTTAGCAACTCCTAGCAATTGCACTTGACCTAAGTGAGGAGGCTAACTCTCTAGATGATTGCTTTCTGGACTGCATTTCCCTTAAATGCCTTAAATGGAAACTATACTGCTAATGCTTGAGCTGACCTGTTGCTCTATCCAAATAAAGATTCAGACGATGTCTACATGCAAAAAGCAAAGAAACAAAGCAACATGGGGCATGTTTCAACCTCATCCCTCTCCAGAAAAGTGTAGATTATTGTCCATTATCTTGATAATTCGGGAAGAGGTTGTACTAAAAGTCAAAGTTAAATGGAAAATTTTTTTATTCACTTTAATTTTTTCAGTGTTAAATAGAGACCCTGAAAACTTATATTGTTTAGTATAGACTGGCAAGGTGAATGAATTTTCCAGGTCTGGGTCTTCATAGGCTAAATTAACTTCATATTGTGGAGATGACTTTATTTTATTGTATATAAATTTTGTTGTATATAACTATAGACATACACACATATATATTTACATATGTGTGTGTAAATACATAGGATTTCCATTTTTCTTGATACTATAGTTTTTTCATGGCCCTCAAGTCTGAGGGTGAACTGCAGAATATCAAAAGCTGTAGATGCACTGATCCCATACCATCTGACCAAATTATAAACAACAAGGCCAAAGAGAGAGATTACATCCTTACATTGCAAGCTCTTTGAAAACAAATATTTAGATTAATTTTTTCTCATATCCACTATCCTACTTAGCAAAGGACTGGGTGTCCAGCACTTTGTGGACGACCTGCATCAGTCTAACTGACCTAATATTCTTTTAATAAAAAACAAATACTAGGAAATTCATTTTGATTCAGTGTGAAAAACAAACAAATGTTTCAAAAGGATCTACTACACATCCAATCCCTTTGCTAAATGCTGGGGATACAAAGACCAAAAAAAAGATGATGATGATAATAATTTCTGCCTTCAAGAAGTTTATAGTCTTTTGCATAAATGAATACAAAGTATTTTGTTGAAAGGAACACTAGCATATGGGTGGGTTGGGGGGCAAGCCAGGAGAGACTTCTTGTCAAATGTCACATTGAACCTTGAATGTAGCTAAATATTCCAAGACGGCCAAGTGAGAGATGTGAACAGTTGATGTGCAAGGGAGGTACAGTTTGTTTAAAGGACTCGAAAGAGACAGAATGACATGGGGAGGAGGCCAGTTTAATTGGAACATAGAATGTATAGGGATGGGAGAGAATAATGTGGAATGTCTCATAAGACAGGTTAGAGCCAGATAGTGAATCCTTTTAAATGTCAAATAGAAGAAGCGCTTACCTTAGGTGTCCTAAAAGTCTTAGTGCCACTTTAACTTTGGATAGCTTTAGATGGCACAAAGACCTTTGGGACAGCATGTATTTTATCTTATATGCGATAAGAGGTCACTAATTTTTTTTTAATAGGGGACAAACATGGTCGAACCTTTCCTTCAAGAATATCCTTTTGATGACTATATGGAGAAGAGATTGGGGGTAGCAGCAGGGCAGAAAGCAGGGAGACCAAGTAGGTATATATTGCAATAGTTTAGGTACAAAATGATGAGGCAGTCAATTAAGGTTGTGGCTTCCTGACTGTATGGAGAGACGGGGACAGATATGAGAAATGTGAAAGTCAAATCAATACCACTTGGAAACTGATTGGCTGTTGAGGGTGAGGGAAAGGGATAGACAAAAAATAACTCTGAGTTTGTGAACCTGCATGATCAGAAGCCTGGTGGTTCCATTGAAAGAGGTTAAGAAGGTAAAAAGAGGGGTTTAATAAGGAATTAAAAAAGAGTTCCCATTTTGACATTTTCATCTGTCCAATATGTAAATAGTGATGTGGAACTAGAATACAAGAGAGGGATGAGGATAGGATATATAGATTTGTGAATCATCTTCATAAAGAGGAGGATTAAATACATAGGGAGGGGCAATGGGATGATAAGATTACCCAGAGACATAAAAGAAAGAAAAGAGAGTCCAGGAAAGTAACAGAAGAACATAGACAATGAATGAGGAAGGGAAAATCAGAAGGAACAATTACCCAGCTGTGACAAGAACCAAAAGAGAGCAGGATCATAAAAATCCAGGGAAAGAGGGGCAGGTCAACAATGCCAAAAACTAGAGCAGTCAAGAAGACTGAGAACTGAGAAATGGTTATTGAATTCAGCAATTAAAGGATCTTTGGCAAATGTGAAGAAGCCACACACTTTCAGGTGAGTCTTCAGTTTGGTTGTCTGTTTGCAAGAAGTAGAGGAATGGCAGGTATGGAAGTGAAGTCTATGAATGTAGGTTTTCTTTCCTCTAGGAATTTGGTTGCTGTTGCTCTTTGTCCTTCATTCTTGAAGAGGACTGTGATATTAAGGAAGTGATGACATGCAAGTGAAATGGATTTAAGTGAGGGAAAAATCACCAGCCTCACTTTCTCCTCCAGAGTATTCTGGGTCCAGTGGCCAGATATGGATCAGGACAACTGGATATGGCCCAAAATACAGTGGGGGACCTTGGTCTTTTCAAGCTAAGGTCTTTCAGAAACTATTTTTATTTATACTCATTCTGAGACAATCAGGACCCAAATAATAACCAAGTTGGATTTGGTCTGAAACCAGAGTGATTTGAGGATAAGGCTGATCTTTAAGATGGAAAAAAAGAGATTTCAGAGATTAAAATTTATATTCCTTTTGGGCAGAGCACCTGCAGATAATAGTATGATACCCTATATGGAGAGAGAAGAGAAAGAAAAAAAAGAAAGGAAAGTTTCAAAAGGAAAGAGAAAGAAAGGGAGAAAAAAGGAAAGAAAGAAAGAAAAGAAGGAAGGACGGAAGGAAGGACGGAAGGAAAGAAGGAAGGAAGAAACAAAGAAGCAAAGAAAGAAAGAAAAAGAAAGCTGTGTCACCCACTTGGAAGTCTGGTCCCTAGTAGGTATCTCTTTCTGACTTGTTAAAGACTTTAGCTTGAAAAGGTCAAGGTCCCTCACTGTAGCCTGGGCTATCTCCAGTTGTACTGATTCACATCTGGCCACTGGACCTAGATGACTCTGGAGGAGAAAATGAGGCTGGTGATTTTTCACAACCCTTCCTCACTTAAATCCATTTCACTTGCTTGTCATGGCATCACCCCCCTAACATCATGGTCCTCTTTGAGAATGAAGGACAAACAGAAGTTCTGTGAGGAATTTGATAGGGAAAGGAAGGAATGCTATAAATCAATAGAATGAAAAGAAACAGAAGAGAAGTCTTCTGAAAATACAATAAAACCTCTATTCCCTTTGCTATACTCTTTCCTGTCTGTCCCATTTGTTCAATTCCTACCCTGCCTTCAAGATCCCCTGAAATACCACAAACCCTTACCCTACTTTCAGAAAGCAGTGCTCCCTCCTTTGAACCAACATGATTCTTCCTATTGTATTATGCTATTCTAATTTGCCTTGTGGTTATTTGTACATGTTTTATCCCCCTTTCAGGACTATAGACTTCCTAAGGGCATTGAATGACCATGTCTTACCATTTTCCACAATAACTAGTATAATCTCTTGTCTAATTGTCAGTCAGATTTTTTTGAATTAATTTATGAGTAAATGCCAAATCATGTATCTACACAATGAGGAAAATGGGGTGGTACGATTTCTTTTTCTGGATCCTTTACTCTCAGCCAATTCTCTTATTGATGGTCTTTTCACACTCAGTCCTTGACCTCATATAAAGTCAATGTGAAGTTCAGCTACAACTCATACAGAATCCCATTTGAACTTCTCAACAACCTTGTGAGATAGGTATCATTATCTTCATGTTACAAATAAGGACACTGAAATTCAGAAAGGTTAAGTGATAAATATGTGTTCACAGAACTAGCGACTATCAGAGGGAGGATTTGAATCCCAGCTTTCTTTTTTTTCTCTTATCGCAACATCACACAATCTTTCTCCATGTCATACTGCCATCTGAATTACTAAACTGATCCTGTAATTCCTATAAACACAAAAGCCTTGACTGCCTTCAGAAGACTGACTCATGCTTGATGCCATCAAAAATTTATTTGGTTGCTGGAAGCGTTGGACTATGCAGAAATCATTAGGCCCCTACAAAATGTGCCAAGATTCAGAGTATTTAAAGGTGCTTTATTTTTTCCTCCTCCAAGAAATGTATTTATTTTGATTTACATTTCGATGAGGTTCCCCATAGCAGATGGCAGGAATTTCAGTCAATTTCCAAGAGGAGACAGACATTCTAGCCAATGGAATATCACAAAAGCAATGACACCTGTTTTACTTCTCTCCTCTGGGCAACTGTCTTTGAAAAAACAAGTGAAAATTCCCAGACCAGATGGGTGTTATTCCTTAAATGTTGATGGAGGAAACCAAACTGATATGAAGAGATCCTTTACCGTTTTGAATGCAGATAGCCTTAAAAATGGTTATTGACCAAGTGGAATAACGAATATTTCTCTGCATTCTCAGCAATAATAGTATCCCTCCTAGACTAAAAATGGTGAAACTTAGAATTGTGGAATTACATACACAAAATGATGAATTACATCCAAGAGTTCTAAAAGAAATCATGAGACATAGCTTTAGATCCACTGTTAGAAATCACTGAGAAAGAATGGAGAATGAATAAAAAAATAAAAGTTATCTAGAGATTGATAAATGTTCCTCCAATGTCCCACACATGGAAAGGGGTATATTCTGGTAATCGTAGCAAGAATGCTGGGGACGTGGTAATAATGCTGGAGAAGATTACAGAACACGTCGTTACACAGTTTGCAGGAATTCTAGAAAGAAATACAGTTATCATTAAGAGCTTAAATGGGTTCGCTAAGAATGAATCATGAAACTAATTTCTCTCTCTCTTTCTAAGAAGGCTTACAAGGTTTGTAGAAAAGGACCATGTTTCAGATAAAGTTACCATAATTTGATCAAAGAATTTATTACAGTCTCCCAAAGTATCTTAAATAAGATGATGAAATGTGAGTTAAATTAGAGTAGGTTTGCAAACTGTTGAATGATTGAACTCAAAGAATGTTGACTAATGCATTAACAAACATAATTTGTATGTCTTAAGGCTGACTAGATGACTCCTAAGTTCTGAAAACTTTTTAAAAGTTTCATAATTTTGTCATATTTCCTCCAAGAAGCTTTCTTGTCATCTTGGACCCCATGTCTCTCTCTCTTTCTCTCTGTCTGTCCATCTCTCTCCTTTTCCTTCTCTCCATCTGTCCCTCTGTCTTACTCCCTCTCCTTCTCTTTTATTCCTTTCTCCCTCTTGCTGTACTTCTACAACTATTCTTTTCTGTCCCATACAATTTAAGAGGTTTATCTACTGCCTGGCATTTGTATAGCTTTCCTTTAAGTGTCTTGGTTTTACCCCTAAATTAGATTACAAGATATTTGAGATAAGGGATTATTGCTTTCTGCTTTTTTGCTTCATAGTACTTAATATTCCATAAGCAAAAGATGTTGATTGAAAATGTTTATATCAGCTTTTTTGTGGTGGCAAAAAATTGGAAATTGAAGGGATGCCCATCAACTAGGGAATGGCTGAATAAGCTATTGTATATGAATATAATGGAATACTATTGTGCAATAAGAAATGATGAACAGGAGAATTTCAGAAAAACCTGGAAATACTTGAATGAACTGATACAAAGTGAGATGAACAGAACCAGAAAAACATTATATACAGTAACAGCAACATTGTATGATGATCAACTATGAATGACTTAGCTCTTCTTAGCAATATAATGATCTAAGAGAATTCCAAAGGACTCATGATGGAAAATGCAATCCACATCCAAAGGAAAGAGTGATGGAGTTTGAATGCAGATCAAAGTATACTGTTTTCACTTTGTCTTTTTCATGTTTTTTTTTTCTTTTGACCTGTTTCTTGTTTCACAACTGTGACTAATATGGAAATGTGTTTTACCTTATTGAACATATATATAACATATATCAAATTGCCTGCCATTTTAGGAAAAGGGGAGGGAGAAAAATTTGAAATTCAAATTTTTGTAAAACTGAATGCTAAAAATTATCTTTACATATAGTTGAAAAAAACTACTATTAAAAATAAAGACTTAACTGATTGACTGCATTCTCTCTTCTTTCATTTGCTATAGAACTACGAAAAGGGTTAAAATGGGGGTTGATGTGGGCAACCAACAGTGGGATATAGATCCAGACATAATAGAAATTGATAAAGATTAAACCTAGCTGGTCAGGGTATGTGGCAAACTTCTCAGTGGTGTTGTGTATGAGTTAACATTTAACAATGTGCTGTTTTTTTCTTATTCTGTTGTCAATCAGTCAATAAATATTAAGCGCCTACTTACTATATGCCTGGGATGCAAAGATGAAACTGTTCCTTTCCTCCAGATGCTGAAATTCTACAGGGAGAAAAATATCAGTATAAATAAGCAAAATATATGTTTTGAAAATGAAGGTAATGGGGAGGAGAATTTTCAATAGAGGGGAGTTCAAGGAAGGCTTCATGTAAAAGATGTAGCTTAAGCAGAATTTAATTAGTGTATTAAGCTTCTTGAGAAATAGTCTGATACGGTGAAATAACTGTTAGAATACTAGGCATTTAGAACTTTGTTATTTATATCCTGAGTTGTTTGGCCAAATTACAATGTTCTTGTTCTTCAATTTCCTCATTCAAATAAATTATGGTGTTTGATAGTTGATCTCTAAGGTTCTCCTCTATCATGAAAGGGGCCCACAATGGGTACTCAGAAGATGTAGAGTAAGTGGTTAAAGTACAAAAACCAAATAGTGCTGATTGGGAAGTGTTGGTGTCCAATAGAAACAAACTTTGTCTACTTCAGTTATTCCTTGCTGTGAAAGCAATCACATTTTAGTAGATGTGTTGCTCAAAGGATCATCAGAAATGAAAGGGACTTTATAAAGATCATCTAGGACAATTCTCTTATATTCTTTAAGAAGAGGAATTTGAGACCAATAGAGAAGTAATGGCCTACACAAATAGTAAGTAGTATAACTGGGACTAAATCCCATGTCCTATAACTAAGGCTCCAATGTACAGTACACTACATGCTATCGTCTCACTTTCAGGTCATTTTTCTCTTCATGCTCTGTGCTATAGTGAGGTCATTCAGGCAAATTTATGAAATCTAACCAGAGTGTGGAATTCACAGCAGGACTACTGAGTTCTTTCAATACTGCATTCATAAGAAAGTAATATGAAAAGGGATGGAAATAACATTTGAAAATATCTTGAATGGGGAATATAAAACTTTTGTTTTGCGTAGAATGTTTGTATCCCAAAATTTATACCCAAATCCAATACACAAAGTGGACTGTCAAATTGTGGTCTTTCGTTTGTGAATCCTTATTTTTTTAAAAAGTGAATTATCACAGAATTGTGTTCCAATGTTGCCAAGACTGTGTAAACCTGACTCTCAACTGGGCATTGGTTAGGAGTTAAATTTAGTTGTGTTTCTTGTTAAATTTCAAAATGCCCTTCTTACTTCTCTTTAGTTTATGTAAGGAGCTCAGAATGGAGCACATAAAGGCTACATTTGATACCAGATTTTTGTTTTGCTTTTGTTTTGCTCACTTCTCTGTGCTTTAATTTCTTTATATGTGAAGTAAAGATAATAAAAACACATACCTCTTAGACTTGTGAGGATAAAATGAGATTATGTTTAAGTATGTTGAAAATCTTGAAATGTTACATAAATGTTATTATGATAATTATTATACATTATAAATATTAGTTGTAATAATAATCTCTATGACTTGAACCCTTAATTAACACTGAACATATTAGCAATGTGACTTCTATGCCTTAATCTCCTGAAGGCAAAAATTCAAAGCATTAACAGAGGTTTATTAAAGAATAATAATAATAATAAAAGGCAATAGAGTAGGGATCAATAAGATAGGTCACCTTCTTTCCCTCTTGAGGTCTAGCACAATACAAAGGCGAGGAGTCTCCTGGGTACTTATTCACTTTTCCTTTAACAGGCTCACTTATTCCTCCTCACATTGCTGGTGCTCCTGCTGCCGTCATAAGTGTCAAAATTTGGTTTGCAGTCTCTCAACTGCAGCATTGTAAATTATTCAGGCAGCTCCTGTTCCTGTCTTGGTCAACTACCAGCATAGTAACTTCCCCAGGTCAACTCAATATGCTTCTTTTGGCTGGCATGATGCAGGTTGCTACCCTGAGGATGCCAGCATTCTACAGGATAGATAGCAACATGGGTCTCAGTGCCACAAACCACTGGACATTTCAGCTTTGGCATATATATATATATATATATATGTATATATATATATATGTATATATATATATATATGTATATA
>CM053587.1:50247838-50285420 GCA_028646515.1 Pseudochirops corinnae | reverse complement strand
TATATATATATATATATATATATATATATATATATATATATATATATATATATATATACTGGGCCTGTTTGTGCCTGAAGGGGAGAGAAAGGCGATTCACTTGAGTAGGAAGCTCCTTTCCCTTCCAGTTCAAAATGAGGAGAAGGAGTCTACTAAATACATTGATAAATGAAAGAAATTAAAATAAGAAAGGCCATGGAGTTGCAAATGAGTATTGTATGTAGATGATGATGAGGAGGAGATTATTCTGGGTGTTTTGTAGCTAGGGCTAGGATATAATGTCTTCTGGAGGTGGATCTTAGAAATATTTGATAACTTGGCTAAGACTTTTTAACCATATCATGTAGGGAAAGTGGAGAGTCTTTGGGTAGTAGTATAGTGATGATATATATTCAAGGAGGGTATAGATATGTGTGGAGAATGAATTGGAACTGAGAGAACCATAATTTAGTAGTCTACTATATTTTGCAAGTGTTTCTCAGGTGACTCTAAATTTTTATTTCAGGCTATTTGTAAAAAGTCCTGCAAATCTTCTGATACTTCTTTTTACCCAAATACTTCTTAGTCTCTTTCCCCAGTGAACCACATTTTCATTTGCCATCTTTTATGGATAGATTCTTCTTGTTCTCTGTGCTGGTCTTTTGTCCTTTACTCCTGACATAGCTTAGGTGTGGTCTATAAATATATATGAAGATATAGATCACAAATGATCTATATCTATCAATTTACTTACTGATAGGATCTGAAAGGAAAAGCCAGCTTATTGTGTTAATGTATTGAGAAAAAAAACAGCTAGAGAGAGGGATCATAAGGAGCTAAAACTTGGGATAGGGACTGGGAAAAATTCAAAATCCTATGCTTCTGCTCAAGAATCCAACTCTACAAAAAAAAAAAAAAAAAGAAAGAAAGAAAACATAAGCCATAGTAGGACAACAGTTCATATAATAAAGAGTCAAGGCTTTTGTTTGGTTATCCCCACACTTTCTCTTCTAGTTAAATTGGCATGCTGCTGTTCTCTGTGTAGGCCATTCTATCTCTGGTCCTCATGTCTTTGCACTTTCCCCTAGTTTGGAAGGCATTCCTTCCTCACCTTCACCTCATGGAACACTTAGTTTCCTCAGGTATTACTCCTTCAGGAGGACTTTCTTGATAGCCCAATAATTAGCACTCTTTTCTTTTTCTTTTGAAACCTATTCTCATTGTGTTGTATAAATTGTGTATGTACATACCTGTGTACACATTTTATCCTTTCTAAGACATAAGCTCCTTTTGCTTTTTTATCTTTGAGACTCCAGTGCCTAGCCTAATACATGCTAGATGCTTAATAATTATTTGTTGATTTGAAATTAATTAAAGTAAAAGTGGTTAAAATGTAGAGCTCTGTGGTTGTGGGGGAAAAAAAATCTCCGTCCTCCTCCCCACTCCCACTAAAAAAAAATGACAACAAAAAAATAAATGGACCAGTTTATAGAATGTCCTAATTTTCAATTCTTAAAGTATCTTTGTGAATTAGAGGATGAATTATATAGATGTTCTGAGAAATTAGTTCAGGCAGAGAGAGTGGGGATATATTATGTGTTTTGGGAGGGGGGAATCCCCTATGTTGTGTGTTAGTGAAAAAGAGTGCCTTGAAGTCGTTAAGCTTTTTGCTGTCTTCATAGGAAAAGGTCAGGGAGGTATTTAGTCAGGAATATGTAGCTGAGACAGTGAGCTTGTTCCCTGGGCTTGGTTGTGTTTTCTACCTTTTCTCCTCTCACTCACTGAAGAACAGAAGAAACTTATTAGCTTGAAAATCAGGTCGATCTTCAGCTGCAAAGCCATTTTGTAATTATGGTGCAAATAATCATCACAAGATTTTAGTTTAGCCTTCAGAGATGAAAATTGTGAAATCTATATAACAGTCACCATGAGCCAGAGAGATGCTCAAACCCTCCACCAGGAATAGAAATCCAAAGAAAAGTGCACGCCCAAGGATGTTAGCTTGCTGGGACTACCCTATTCTTTATTCTGACCTTATTCTTTGTTCTAAACAGCTTCATACCTCGGGCTGAGAATCTCTTGCTATGGAGATAAAAGTCCTCTGTAGTAGTAGAGACTCCAAGGGAACAAGACAGGGGAGGCTTCTGTTGATCCCAGAGCAAAGTTTTATTTGTCTGTTCTAAAAGATCTTGAGAAATCTCATGTTTAGAATTTAAGTTAAAATAATATGGCAGCACCCTCCTTGTGTTCTCTAAGGAAGAGATGACAATGGATTATAGCAAAGCCAAATGCTGGAGGTGAAAAGTCTATGTAGTTAGCTGGGTAATGTGTGGCAGAAGCTAGAAGCAAAGCAGAGCAGTGTCCAGCAATGGTTCAATGGAGCATTGTCTCACAGGGTCTACAAGACCAAGGCCATCCATCAGAAATTATGATACCAGCAGGGGTCAGCAGGAGAATAGTGATGACACCACTAGCAGATATCAGTGGTCCTTACAGCATCAGAGGAGTGAGTTGTGGCTCCATGTTTGTGCCTTGGCCACAGAAGTTCCCTATGTAAGAATTCTTCTCCGTGTGTTCCCTGGCCATATGTGTTCTCTAGGTATATTTCTCCACATGTGGTCTCTATATAGTGAAGTACACGGGTGTAAATTTGAATAAGAAGTGCTCTAGGAATTTGGGAAGGATTTTAATTATTTGTGCCCATTTAAATTAACTAAGAAAGCATTTATTAAACTCCTCCTATGTGCCTGGTGCTATATCAAGATTCAGAAATGAAACGGCTATGCACTCAAGAAGGTTATGGGGAAGGAGCAGTATGTACACACAGAAATAAATATACAATTTTTATCAAGAAATTTCCAGGGTGAGGACAGTTGGTTAACAACAGAACATGGGTTCCAAAAGACCCAAGGGAAGGATAGAGAAGAGTATGACAGGGGCACTGGAGGGATGAAATTGACATAGATGAGTATGAAGGAAGAGTGAGTGATGGTTGAGGAAGGGAGATTCAGCCAAGGAAGTCTACAAGTCAAAAGTATAGGGATCCTGAATGGAGTCATAGGGCAATGGATTTTCATTCTTTTAATGATAGCAAATGAGGTGATGATTTGGTTGTCATTCCCAGGAGAAGATCCAAAAGGCGGGTATATGCATGAGGCAGAAAAGACATCCAGTACCCATTTCTATCTGTTGGTTAAGGCAGGGGTTAATGGAATCCTAGAGCAATGCTAATTGTTTATCCTTCATTCTTGATGAGAACCATAACATCAGGGAGGTGATGCCATGACATGCAAGTGAGTGGGGTTTAAATGAGGGAGGGCTGTGCAAAGTCCAGCCTCACTTTCTCCTCTGGAGTCATCTTGGTCCAGTGGAGAGACATAGATCAGGATGTCTGGAGGTGGCACTGGATGAAGTGGTAGACATTGGTCTTTTTAAGCTTTTTAAGTCTTTTTAAGTCTTTACAGGAGTAAGGAATGTTTGAAGTACTCCCCTTTACCCAAGTCAATTCAGTTCTTCACCAGTACTCAATCTAATGAATGAAGAATGAGTGAAAATGATGGATTTGTTATTGTTTGAACTTGTATTCTAGTGGGGGATCTAGAAAGGAGGAGAGGAATACTCACAGTAGTTTTCTTTGGAAAGGTGTGGGAATGTGGTGAGGTCTTAAGTAGATTATCTCATATGAAACATCTACCATGTATATTAAAGCAATATTATATCTTCTATACTGAGAGGGAAGACAAAATAATGTAAAACTTGGCTCCTGCACTCCAGGAGTTTACAGTTTAGTTGAGAGACAAAACATATCAAAAGACACTAGTTATACAATGATGCAAGGCTGAATTAGTGCCCAAACAAATGGTATAAATAATATGTACCATAGGAGTTGAGAAAAGGTGCAGACTACAGGACTGAACAGTTAGAAAAAGGCTTTTGGAGAAATAGGATTTGACTTGAGCCTTAAAGGACAGGGAACATAAAAGTTAGAAAGAAGTATGGGAAAAGGATAATTGAGGAGAATGGAATAAGAACAATAACAAAAATAGATCTCATTTTCATTCTGTTTTACAGTACGCAGAGTGCATTTCTCACAAAAGACATGTACGGTGATTAGTGGTATCATTATCTCCATTATAGCAGAAAATAAATTGGATCTCAGAAAAGTCCATAATCACATAGCTGGCCAGCAACAGAATCAGAATTTGAACCCAGGTCATCTGAGTCCAGGTCCAGTGATCACTTTACTACATAACACTGAATGAAGGCATGGTGGAAGGACTTAGGATAACTTATTCAGGAATGTTGACTGAATTAGTGGGTATTTCCTGGAAAGGATTGGGAGACAATGCTCGATAGGTAATATTGTATGACCAGACCATGAAAGTCCTTTAAAATCAGGCTGAGGGGTTTGAATGTTTGCCTGGGATTGACAAAATATCTTTCATAAATTGGTCTGATTATAGACTGTTAGGGCCTCAAGGTATATTAATGGAACCCATAAAAGTTAGTTCGAGGCTATAAAATACTTCCAAGTATTTTCAAACAGGAAATAAGCTGCTTTAGAGTTGAGAAGAAGTTGATGAAATCTTCATGTGAGCTTAGATGACCACTTGTCAGGAATGTTGTAGAAGAAACTGCTATTCCTTCATGAACTAGGTGACCTGTGAGATATTTTCCACACCTGAGATTTTGTGATTCTAGATTTATGTTATAGCCAATTAGCAGCCGTTGGAGGTTGTCATTTCCTTTTTGATGATAAGTATTGATTCTCATGTCTCTAGATTTCTCAGTATTTTTAAATGCCCATTGATGATAGTATTCAATAAATGGGTCACTCATTGGATGGAGAAGTTTTCTGATAGCTCTTACCAGTTCTCCCCTCTCGTGCTTATTCTTTCCAAGCTTATATAGGCTAAAGTTATCAGGCGATTTATGCTATGGCCCAGTTATGCAGTGTAGAGAATGAATAGTTTGGTGATCTGAATGACTAGGTAAGATGGTGGAGCTATCTATCTGGCTTGGGCATGTCAAGGCCTAGAAGATGGGTGATATGTCAGCATGGTCCATTTGGTGTCTCTTCTCTACCATTTCTAGGATCAGGGATAGGGATCCAGAAGGAAAGGGAAATATGAAGGATTTAGAGGAAAATGCCAGAAAGAAGAACCACAGGATATTTTTACTTGAAAATTGCCTGAGAATAGACTGCAGAGTCTATGTAGAAAATGCAAATTATATGTTAATCATATGCAAATAGGCACGTGGCCCTACTATTTCATACACCTGCATGTGGCCCTTGGGAAAATTTTGCTAAAATCATTGAATTTTGGTGTATGTTCTTGAATTGGCTTTACTAGTAAAACTAACACAGATTAAACTTTATTTTTCGTAGCCACTGCAGATGTTTGCCAAGCTCCCTAAGCAGCTAGGTTTAATCTCCCCCAACCTCTATCATATCTGGATTCAGGATACTTGTCAACATTGTGTGCCACCATCTGCATTTGCTCCAAGCTGCCACTTGGCCAGCCACACTGACCCCATCTGCAGCATGGCCTCTGCCAGTCCAGAACCTGATCAGGAGTGAAGGGGATGGACTGGGGGCCTGGCGATTGAAAGCACGACCACAGGCACCAAGCAACACAGAGTAACAAGGAGGCTGTGGTCACAGCTGAGGCCTGGGCTCCTGGCCAATGCAGATATAGACACTGCCAAGCAGGCCAAAGAAGAAAGTCTCTAAGTGTTAGGTGAGCTGCAGGTGGACTCAGATCACTAGGCAGCAGCAGTTTGAGATTGGCACAGTTTTTCTCACAGTTTGAGTGCTTCAGCCTTATTAAACATGGCTGCAGAAATTTCTTATGGAAAACTGCTTGTTTTCAACACTAAAATAAAATCTCCTCTCTTAAAGTGCTTAGGAAATAGGACCCAGTTGGTTTAACTCACAAAAATATAGCCATTCAAAATGGCTAATGAAGCTCCTCTAGGATCATAAAATCAGAAATCTGGGATACGAAGGAACCTTAGAAATTATTTAGCCTGAAGTTTCTTAACCTGGTAGCCATGGACTTTTTAGAGATTCCGTGGATAAATTCCAAGAAGTCTATGATCCTGAATGGGGGGGGGCGGGGAATGTTTTCATTTTCACTGACCTCTCACTGAAATTTACCATTCCCTTCGAAGGTCAACTACAAATATGTATCTGAGGAGGGGCTCACAGGTTTCACCAGCCTGCCAGAGGAGCCCCAATCACAACAAAAGCCAAGAACCCCCTGTTCTAGTCTAACCCTCTTATCTTATAGATGAGGAGACTGAGGCTGAGAGAGTTTCAGTGATAGTGCCAGATCACAAACTCATCTTTTCTGAATTCACATCATATCTCAACATTATTCAGTTATCGTTGACCACTATAGTAAGCACCACTAATTCAGATTTTGTCATCACGGGGACACAAGATTCAATCGTTGTTAACTTCTGTACCGTATAAAAGTTTTTAAAAAAAAGGATTTGGTATTCTGATTAATGGAGTAAGTAGTACATGAAGTAGGGGGAAAAAAACATAGACACAATAGAATATAGTAAACTCCTCAGGATCGAAGTCCAGGAACATGCAGAAGTCAGCTTGAATGGAGATGTGATTGCCAGATTTTCAGGGTAAGCATTTACACCTCGGAAATCAACACTACAATTCAGAACCTGATTTACTGTTTTATTTATTGTCTAGACTTATGGAAGTGATAGAGAAAATGTTAATAATGCAGATTAAATTTAAAACTGTGTCCTGTGTATGTGTGTGTGTGTGTGTGTGTGTGTGTGTGTCCACATGTTTGTGTAGGAGAGTGAATTGTTAAATATTTACCAGCAAACTTCTGACAGTTTGTCTTTTATTGGTTTGTTTGGTTTTGTTTTGCTGTTGTATCACCAATGCCTGTATAATGCTCGCATTAGTAACTTAATAAGAGCTTATGGAAATGGGTTATGGAATTGAATTTCCAAATATTAATTAGGTACTTAGATGAAGTTGACGTAGATATTTGAAAATATTAATGTGTCATTTCTTTAAAATAGCCTGTGATTTAGACTTAGATGTTTCTCTAATTCAAACTAGTATTCCTCTCCATTAATCTAGATAATGAAGATTTATATTGTGGCTTATCAATCAACAAGTCAGTTTTTTTGCAGTACTTTCTACAAATAAATTTCCTGTTCCCTTCAGCATCAAGATATTGTTGACATAGGAGCAAGACCACTGGACTAGGCACCAAAAATCTGTTTATTAGCTGGATAGGTAACTTTAGGAGGGAAATAATTATAAGTTTTTAGTATGGCATTTCCATCTTTTATGAAATAGAGGCTATATAGAAAGATATACATATTATATAAATATATAAATAAAATATATATATTAAATAGTATATGAAATAAAATATATAAATATTATATTAAATAAAATAGAGATACCTGCCCCAGCAACATTTACAAAATGCCAATTTTAGAAGGAACTTTAGGAACTATTTAATACAAGCTAAATCTGAAAGGCCACTTATGTCTGCTTATCTGCAACTTATCTGACACACTATTGAGCTAGAAGACCTCCAGTGAGAAGGAATAACCCCTACTGAAGCAATCACTATTCCACTGTGGTGTTGTTCGTTTGTTTCAGTCCTGTCTGACTCTTCATGACCCCATTTGGAGTTTTCTTGGCAAAGATACTGGAGGAATTTGTCATTTCCTTCTCCATCTCATTTTACAGATGAGGAAATTGAGGCAAACAGGATTAAGTGACTTGCCCAGGGTCACCCAGTTGCTAAGTGTCTGAGGTCAAATTTGAACTCATGAGTTGAGTCTTCTTCATTCCAGGCCCAGCTCTCTTTCCACAATAGTGCCACCTAGCTGAGTTTCATTGTGGGATAGGTCTAGTTACTAGGAAGTTTTTTTTTTTTTTTCTTATTTCAAGTCTGTTTTCCTCTTTGAAACTTATATGCATTATTCCTAAGTATAATTTCTCTTCCATGTGGGAGTCTTTAAAATATGTAAATAGAAGTATTGCTGAAGTATTCTCTTCTCCAGGATAAACATTTTTAGTTCATTCTTCTAACACTCATATGAATGCTAGACCCAGAACGGTCCTCTGGACATTCTCTAGCTTGTCAACATCCTTCATCAGCTGTGGTGCTCAGCAGTAACCACAATGCTCCAGGTGTGATCTCACCATGGTAGCTCACCATCCTGTACCTGGGTAACCTGTAGGTCTCCTAATTCACACTAAGATTTTTAATTTTTTTTTTTTTTTAGTGAGTCTTCTCTTTTATTTCCAGAATGTCAAAGTTCACATGTAGATAGGAAAAAAACTATTCCCAATTTAAAACAATTTCTATTGTTTTTAATTTATGGAATAAAACAATGATTTCTTCAACTAATATAATAAAAAAAACCCATGATTGCACATGAAACTACAAATCTAATATGTACAAATTGCTATCTCTTTTAAATATACAACAAAGTTATTGTGTAAAGTTTTTTTCCCTTTTTTTCTTCCCTCCCTTTCCCTCTCTGTTCTAGAGATTTCCACCATTAGATGCTATTCTACTCACTTCTATTTATCAGTTCTTTCTCTGGATGCAGATAGTGTCTTTTTTTTTCTAAAACAGGTTTGACTGTGCAAAGCAGTCACCAGAGTGAGAAGGGATGATGAGCCCATCTCTTTAACCCAGTATTCTCCTGCTGGTTTTCTCAGGCTTTGAATCCTAGAATAATAAGTATACCACAGGGCAATGTAAAGATGCATGGTGGGCATGAGAAAGCTACAGTATGCCACCAGGGGCAACTGGTCAGTAGAAAATGAAGTAAAACACATAATTAAGGATGTATATTACCAGAAAACGACATAATCTGTTCCAGATGTCCTTCATAGTTAATTTGTGCATTATAATAGTCAAAATAACTTATTTGCTCAAAGTCCTTCTTAAAATAATATTGCTGCTACTGTATCCAATGTTTTCTTGGTTTTGCTCATTTCACTATTATTTTGTGCAAGTCTTTCCATGTTTTTCTAAAATCATTGAGTTCATCATTTCTTATAGCACAGTAGCATTTCATCACAATCATATACCACAATTCTCGGCTGTCATGTTACATTATTGACTCATATTGAACTTGTGGTCCCCTAAAACTCCCAGCTCTTTTTTTAGGCAGATGGCTTTCTAGCCAGGCTTCTTCAATAATGTGCATGTGAAGTTTTGTTTCTGCTGCTGCTCCTATTGTTCTTTTGGTTTTTGGGAGGACCCAAATGTGAGACTTTACATTTCTCTCTCTTATGTGAAATGGTAAAAGTCACAGTGTGGTATGACAAAAAAGCTCTAGATTTGGAGTGAGAGGATCAGGATTTCAGTCCGACTCTGTACTAGGTTAATTGTGAGACTTTACCTCTTTTCGCTTGTCCATTCCTGTCTATTAAATGAGGGGCTTGGGCGATGTGATCTCTGAGCTACCTATCAAATGTAAACCGTATGATCTCATAAGTAAAAATTCTGGCAAGAGCAATTGGGTCAAGGTAAATACCAGATACGAAGAGAAGACCAAGATGAGGGGAAAATACGGTTTGGGATTATACCATCTCCAAGCAGCTACTTAAAAAAGCTTTCCTTTCCTTTTATTTTTTTTTAAAGGAAAAGAAAAAGAAAAGGAAATAGCTAAAAGTAAAAACAATATAGTCTGACGTAAGACTATATTACCATTTTCTAAACAGGTTTGACTGTGCAAAGCAGTCACCAGAGTGAGAAGGGATGATGAGCCCATCTCTTTAACCCAGTATTCTCCTGCTGGTTTTCTCAGGCTTTGAATCCTAGAATAATAATTATACCACAGGGCAATGTAAAGATGCATGGTGGGCATAAGAAAGCTACAGTATGCCACCAGGGGCAACTGGTCAGTAGAAAATGAAGTAAAACACGTAATTAAGGATGTATATTACCAGAAAACGACATAATCTGTTCCTAGAGCAAGAGTGAGGGATCTCAGAGGTTCAGATTCGGTTGCATTAGTCCCCATAAGATACCAAGAGATGTAGAACAAAATGTGGACAAGAAGGGTCCAAAAAAAGATGTCATTGGAGAGGACAGAATTTTCTTTACTGAGCGGAATGACCACACAGATAAAATTATGGGTGGCTTAAAGCATTATAACTTGTACAAACAGTACCGATGATAGATATCAGGCTGGTATCTTATCGCTTGTCGCTTGTGGAGGTTAGAGGTCTCCTAAAATATAAGCTTTAGTCTATTCACTGCACCACCTAGCTGCCCCAAGAACTGTATTTCTACAAATTTGGAAATGATTCTTGGCCTCCTAAACCCCAAGATATGAATTTTCTGCATTTTCTGCTTCCTCATTATGTGATTCTTCTCAAAAGTGGTATAGAAAACTCAGAAGCTGACAATTCTTTTTCCTCAGAAGAATTTTATCTAAAGAATCTTTCTGTCTTTGTCATTCAGCTAGAAATTTCATGGTAGGAAGTATACTGGATTGAGAGTCAGAAGACCTGAAGTGAGTCCAAGCTTCACCACTTAACAGCTGGCTGAACTTACACAAGTGACAACCTCTCTGAATCTTAGTTTCCGTATCTGTAAAACATGGAAAGTAATATTTATCTACTTATTGCTTAGGGTTGCTGTTAATTGCTCTATGAAAACTTCCACGATCAGTGCTGATCAGTAACTCTTCTACACCTTATTTTCTCAGAGACTTAAGTGGGGAAGTGAGAAGTTAAGTATTTGCCCAAGAATGTGTCTAGCAAGAATAGAACCTAGGTCTTTCTGGTTACAAGGCCAGGCTGTAAGCCAGGCTGCATCCTACCTCACAACTTTGCCTACTTTGTTCCTAAACTTGTCAAACTAATCTTTGTTCCTATCTAGTAGAATGTAAAATCCCTAAGGGCAGGGGCTACACCACTTTGGTATTTGAACACTCTGATGTAGCACAGCACTTGGTAAATGTGTGCTAATTGAGTGATACAGTTGATTTTACTATAGTTTGCATTCAGTTCACTCCTTCCTATTGTCAAATGATGGCATTTTTTTTTCCTAACTCTTCTCCTTTCAAGCTCCAAATGGACTTTAGACTTTATGAAGTAATGGACATTTAAAAAATCATAACATGGATATTAACAAAGAAGCTTAATGTGTACTCATGTCAATAAAAGATTGTCCAAAAAAGATTGGAACATGAAAGAGAATGATTAAGAAGAGAAGAGGAAGGTCTCACAGAATTGGCAGATACCAAGTCATCTTAGTTACAGACAGAATTCCATTTGATGATTCCCACAGTAATGGACTGTGTTGGGACTTTCACAACAAAAACAACCAATTGTCATCATTGAAAAATGGATGAAGTGCTGAAAAGGTAGATGTGGACTAATCTGAAGACTACTGCCTCTGGACTCTGAAGATCTAGAATTATTTCTCCACTGTTTATTCGCTGTGTGATAAAGAGGAAAATTAATATTGGATTGTCTTATTTAATCACCAGCATCTCTCAGTGAATCCAACCCTTTCCTCAGACCCCACTTCTGGAGAGTATAATTCAGGAAGATAATCACTCCCAGAACTCAAGGTGTCTGACCCCTAACTAGCTTGAGCAGGGCCCCAGGCTTTTCTTTCCTCCTTGAACAGAAGCCATTTTGAGTTAAGATCTTCTCCTGGGGATGATTCTTGTGTTCTTGCTTTTTCCTTTACCTGTTCTATGAAAGGGAGATCAAGCCAGTGAAAACCTCATTGAGTCAAGATTGCTGGAGGCAGCTGTCTCTCTTGAAGCGACTGGAATTCCTTGTGTGTCACCCAGGGGTATAATCAGTCACACCTGAAGGCCAGCCCACCTACCAATCAGAGTTGCCTTACATTTGCCAGGGGTGGTCCCAAAGATATATTGCAGGTCAATCAGAAGAAAAATACACCCGGATTTAAAGGGCACTGTGACCTTTATAGAGTATCTTTGATAACCTAGGGAGGCCAAGGACTTCAATTTATTGGCCATTGTTAACCTAACTAATAAATCATGCTCTGGATTTTGTCTCTCAGAATTCCATTTGGCACAATACTGTAAAAGTTATTTAAACTCACTGGTCCTTAGTTTCCTTATCTGTAAAATGAGGTAACAAACCTGGTCTGCCTATCCTGACTACTTCATAGAGGTGTTTTGTTTTTTTTAAATGAGGATCAATGAAATATTGGACCTTTTATGACCCTCATTTTACTCATCTGTAAATAAGGGAGTTGGACTAGTTGATATTTAAGTTCCTTTTCAGAGCTACATTTGTATTCTTACGTAACAGAGAGTCCTAAAAGCCTTAGTTCAGTTTTAAGCTCTTAAAACCTAAAACTTAAAGTTATTAAAACTTACTAAAATTAAAATCTTTCCACTATTAATTCTTAAAACTGTACCAAGACTTTTGGGACACCTTGAATAAAATATATATTTTTTAACTTTATAGTGCTTTGTACATAGTAGGCATTTAATAAATGTTTGTTGGAATGTATTGAATTAGATGTAAATGTTTGCAAAAAGAAGGGAAATCAAGCAAAGTGGTGAACTAAGGGAGAACCAGACAGCTGCTGCCTCTTGGGATGTGCCTTTATAGTGTGAAATTCCTTAGGAAGTTGGGGCTTGGGATAACACGGAAAAACAATAAATTGCATGCCATGAATGGCTGCTTTGACTTGAGCCTAAGTCTTTGTTTCTTCAATTGCCCTGCTTAATGATGTTAAATCATCTCTATTCGGCTTTGAAGTTGAATGACCTGCAAAGCTCTACTTGCAAAAAGCTTTGAAGTTAGATTCTTAAGGGCAAAGCCTCAATCTGAGGGAAATACTGAAATCCTGGGCTTCAGGAGAGGATAGTGTGTGTGTGTGTGTGTGTGTGTGTGTGTGTGTGTGTGTATGGAGAAATTTTAGCATATCAGAATGTTGGTGCTGGAAGAGTTCTAGCAACCTCCTCCCACATTTTTAGGGAGGGCAGTACCAAGGCCAAAAGGAGAAAAGTGACTTGTTCAAAACCACTAAGTGACTTGGAAGTAAATGATAAGTACAGGATTTAAACAAATACAGACTTGTCCTTTCCCACCACACTATGGGTCCTGTTCAAGAAACTTGCTTAGACTATGCCAACCTAGACCAAAACTAATAGGATTCTGACAAATTCTCTAGTTCGTTTGACCAGCGTAGATTACTTTATTGAAGCAAAGTACTCCACTATGGACTAATGAAATCATTGCAATGTTCTATTTTTTGCCTAAATTAAGCAGATTATGACACTCCCAATTTTTTTTTTTTTTACAATATAGACCAAAAGCTGGTCAAGTTTAAATAAAGATATTGATAAAGAGATAGGTGGGAGGTAGAGGCTAACTTCCTAATAAGTGTCTACAGAGCTGCCACATATGGTACTGAATATAGAACCATACAATAGAAGATACTATTTAATAAAGTTTTGAATGAGGAGAGTCAGAAAGTCAGACCTGCCAGTTAGTGGCATTTATTGAGAACTCATGGGGCAGTTAGGTGGCTCAGTGCCTAGAGTCAGGAAGACTTATCTTTCTGAACTCAAATCTGGACTCAGACACTTTCTAGCTATGTGACTCGGAACAAGTTGCTTAACCCTGTTTGCCTCAGTTTCCTTATCTGTAAAATGAACTGGAGAAGGGAATGACAAATCAGTCCAGTATCTTTGCCAAGAAAACCCCAAATGGGGTCATGAAAAGTTATATATGAGTAAAAAAAAAGGCTGAACAATAACAACAGCTGAGAATTCATTATATGAAGAGCACCAATTTGGGTGTTGTCTAGGGATCTAGGAGAGACCATATTGAGCAAGTGAGGTTAATCAAAAAAGACTTTTGTGAAAGGAATTTTAAGAGGAGAACATTTGAAAAAAGAGAAAGGTGATTTGAATGTTGAGATCATTTTAAATTGATAGGGAGGTGCTGTCCTCTGTTTCATTTGGTTCTGGAAAAACTCTTGGGTCCTATAGTAAAACACAAGCCTTAGGGAGTTCAGATGTGAATATAACTTTTAGGGACTTAATTCCTGGGACTTCACTGCACTTTATCCTCTGGAATAGTTTGTCATCATAAGATTGCCTCTTTCACGCTTGAGCCCAGATTTTCTCTATGATTTGTTAAGTAACAAAGAAACACCAATATTCTTTAAAAAAATAAATATCACCAGCTAAGCCAGTATATACCTTAAGTTCTTCCTTTGGCCCAGTAAGAAAGACAGAAGCTAAAAAAAAATCATCTCCCAGCCCATTAGCAAATGAACCACATCAATATCCCCATGGGCATGTGTCACTGAAGAGAGCCAATACTTAAATAAGAGGGGAGTTGTCTTTCATTAATTATTTTGAGCTCTTGTGAAGTCTGTCGTCCTTCCCCTCCCCCCCCCCCACTTTCTATGCTGATGCCTAGATGAAAGTGATGCCATCTCCAAAGAGAAGATCTGAGAAACACAGATGAGCTTGTGAATGCTACTCAACCTCGCAAGCTAAGCTTGTGAGCTCAAAAATCACTGAGCCAGCTGGAGAACTGGTGGCCACGGACCCAACCTAGGGCACCATTCTGTCATCAGTTCTCTGTTTTCGACCTCTAAAAGTTTTCTCAATTAAAATCAAAGCAAAAGTAAACAGCAGAAAACAGAGAGGGAAGGGAGCTAACAAAACAGTTAATTACTTACTGTGTGACTGGCCCCTGTGCTAAGTGCTATATGGAAGAGACAAATAGTTCCTTTTTTCTTTTTTGGAGGACAATTGGGGTTAAGCAACTTGCCCAAGGTCACATGGCTAGGCTTTATGTTAAGTGTCTGAGGCTGGATTTGAATTCAGGTCCTCCTGACTCCAGGGCTGGCGCTCTATTCACTGTGCCACCTAGTCACCCCAATAGTTCTTATTTTCAAGGGGTTCATCACTGAATTGGTGAAACCAGATTAGTATATGAAACGACAGCCAAACATCCAAGGCAGAATGTGAGTAAGCGCTGAGTCACGTCAGCGTCAGCAGGCAATAACAACAGCTGTGGCAGCATGTCAGAGAGGGAGATCCATGAAGGCTGGAGAGGTCCTGGAGGTTAACATGAGTGTAGGACAGCGTAACGCAATGAAAAGATATCAAGATTTGGAATCAATGGATATGGGTTCAAATGCTGTCTCTTTCATTTACAAATCATGTGATGTTATTACGTAAGTCACTTCCTGTAGACTTCCGTTCCCTTATTTGTAAAAAGAGGTCAGGGTAGAAGATCTCAAAGTTTCCTTTTGCCTCTAAATCTGTGAATTTCTGGAATGTCCCATGCTTGAGTAAGAAAGAGGCATAAGCCAAGCTTGATCATCAGTGTAAACTCAAATTTCAGTAAGTCAGAAAACTCACTTTAAAAAGTACCTGTTGTATTTTTTTTTCTTGCTGGGGCAAGGCAAGGCAATTGGGGTTAAGTGACTTGCCTAAGGTCACACAGCTAGTCAGTGTGATCAAGTGTCTGAGGCTGGATTTGAACTCAGGTCTTCCTGACTCTATTGCTCTATTTGCTATGCCACCTAGCTACCCTTGCCTCAAAAACAAAACAAAACAAAATACCTATTCTAGGGGCAGCTAGGTGGCACAGAGTTCTGGGCTTGGAGTCAGGAAGACTTCCCTGCCTGAGTTCAAATGTGACCTCAGACACTTACTAATTGTGTAACTCTGGGCAAGTCACTTAATCCTGATTGCTTCCAAAAAACCCCCAGAAATAGACCAATAAAATTTAAAAAATAAAAATGAAAAGTACCTATCCTAGCCTGAAACACTTAGAAATATCTACTTTTTATCATGAGTGTGGGGGGTACTTTCAGAGGTCCCCTTGATTGCTGGGAATCCATGAACCATGCCAACAGCCACATAAGTTAATTAGCTGGCTTTCCTGGTGTCAATTCACTGGTGGGTAAACAAATCTATAAACTGGTGGCTATAATTAGGAGGTTGGGTGGCTCAGGACAAAACTCTGGGTCTGGAGTCAGAAAGGTTTGAGTTCAGGACTGGTCTCAGACACTTATAAGGCTAGTGACCTTGGACAAGTCATTCAACCTCTGCTTGCCTCAGTTTCTTTAACTGTAAAATGGGAGAAATAATTGCATTTACCTCCCAGATTTGTTATGAGGATTGAATGAGATAATATTTGTAAAATACTTATCATAGTTCCTGGCACATGGCAGGTGATATGTAAATGTTCGTTATACTCCTTCTTGTTATTCTTGGTGGCAGGGATAGCTTTAGGAATAGATCAGGTATTCTCTGATGTGAGTTGATTTAAGGAGCACAACCTAGAATAGAGTTTGATCCATATCTTTAGGTTTTATAGGCTTTGGCATTTTCTGGGATATCCCTCTTGGGAAGGAACATAGCTTAAACCCTATCTTATCACTTGAGAGCTTAGCTGGCATCATAATAGCTGAGAGTAAGGAGAGCCAGATCTACCCTAGGACACCAGAGTCAGGAGGGCAGGAGAGGTGGGTAAGTACAAGGACAAATGCTTTCTACATTACAGTTTTCCTGATGGCTTCCTTATTTGGTGGAACAGAACCAGGGTTTGTAGAGGTTAGCATCAATGCAATTCCTCACCCTGGAGAGCCAAGCTATTTGCCTGTTTGGGTACTTAACCCAATTTGGAATCTTCCTTCACAAAATGCCTTTACCACCTGCTGGAGGTGAAAGGAGTGAAACTCATGCCAACTGACAGGAGTGGTTTCTGCAAGGCTGAGTTAACAGGGCAACCGTGCATTATCTTATGCTGAATAAGGAGATTTTCCCCAACAGCAAAGACTGAGAATGTTCTTTTCGTTGTTGTTGTTTCTTTAAATGAAACGTGAATGAAGCAAAGACCATCCAAAGTTGCAGAATCTATACTTTGGGGGCAGATGAGAAGATCAGTAGGAGAAGGAATTGTGTATAACCTATACTATTCAATATGCCACAAAGTCGAAAAAGATCCTATAGAGGGATGGCAGCTGTTGATGAAATACAACATAACTGAGCAAGTAGAAATTATTTGTTGAACTAATAGAGCCAAGTACCTACACAGAACTGTACATAGACTGTAACATTTGCTTAACAGAGCTTCCTCACCCCAGGCCTGGATTATTAAAATAACATCCTAATTGAGCAGTTCCTTTCTTCTCAGTCTTATTCCTATTCATCTTGTCCATCACTGCCACATTCACTACCCAATATACCACCATATCACATTCCTTCCCTACACAGAAATTAAAATGTCCATGGTTCCATCCTATGCATAAGGAACAATTTGAAATTCCTTAATCTGGCATTCAAGGTAGTGCCAAATCTGACCTCTTTCTACTTTTCCGCATTTATATTCCATTATTTCCTGTCTATGAGTGCTATTCTCAAGCATAGGGCTCTAGTCACTTAACTTTAATACTTTAAGGAATTAAGATTCCATATCTATACAGGTAGTTTCTCTACAGAACAAGCTCAAAACTATTCTATAACTTAGTATAAATTCTTCATGAGTTGCTGTGGCAGGGGGGGAAAAATGCCTGTGACTAATCTTGTAGCAATAGAACCCAGCTAGGATAGTCCTTGGAAGATACATCAAAGCTGTTGCCTCCTTATATCCCAAGCCTTTTAAGTTTGATAGAAACTCCTTGATCTAGATTTATCTTGGTGGCACAGCAGATGGAGCTTTGAATATGGAGTGAAGAAGACTTGAGTTCAAAATCCAGTCTCAGACATTTATGAGCTGTGTGACCTCAGGTAAATTACTTAACTGTCCTCAGCCTCAGTTTCCTCATCTGTAAAATGAGATAATAATAGCACCTCTCCTGGGGTTGTGGGGAGGATAAGATTTGTAATATGCTTCGCAAACCTGAAAGCACTACATTAATACTAGCTATAATGAAAGTAATAATAATAATTAATGATGATAATGGTGATGATTAGCCTTATGCTCCATAGGCATAGCCTTCAAGAACCCAGAGTTGCCTCATACCATGATAAGGCCCAAGTTACTTATTTTACATTAATATCCTTCCCATACCCTGTCCAGGCAAACTGACCTTCCAGTTATTCCTCATAGACAACACTGTCCTTCTTCCACCTTCAAGTCTTTGCACTGGCTGTTAACTCTTCCTGGAATCATCTCTCAGTATGGCTCCCTCTTAGAATTCCTAGCTTTCCTTCAAAGCTCAGTTCAAACTCAGTCTCCTACATGAAGCACTTTTGGATCTTCCGCCTACTCTCTCCCAGCCCCAGCTGACCAATGCAGATCATCTTGTACTCATTTTGCTCCAATTGTGTATGTATCTATAGATAAACTCTTTCTCTTCTTGCAATTAGAATGTAATCTCGAGAGCACAGACTGTTTCATTTTTTTTGTCTTTGTATCTCCACGGGTCTGGAACACTTGGTGAAAGCTTACTGCTTATTTAATTGACATGAGTCACAGTCACTTAACCATGCCCCCCAAAACACTTTGTGCATTCTTACCTCTCACTTTTGTTCATGTTGTTTCCCTAAACAGAATTGCTTGCTCCTACCTGTAGGAGAAAGTCTGATTTGACAGGAACATGGTGAATATATTATGTAATTGAAAAAAAAATTAAAACCATGATACTTAAAAAAAACCCCAAAATTGCAACATTGACTCTTTCCTGCCCATTGGGCACTTAGAACACGTTTACTTTTAACAAACCAGGAATTAAAGACATATATATGTATATAATGTGTGTATAATTTATATACATATGTAATATATTACATACTAGTATATAATATAATTCATGTGTATTTAAATAGTATATAATACAGAATATTCTATGTAATATGCTTTATATATATATATTTAAATTTATATCTAAAATATTGTTAACTTTGCATTCCTATATGTTATCTCTTCAATTCCAACATAAGTTGCTTAAGGGCAGTGACCGTGTGTCCTATTTCTTTTCCTCCCCCACTGATAGCTGAAAGCTTTGCAATAGTGGCTGTTCAATAAATATTTTTCAAATGGATGTTGAATGAAATTAGCACAGCAAGACTCTACTTACATGCAAAATATCCCCAATTGTGGTGCACTGTAAACCTGCTGAACAAAAGAAGGATCATGGATTGTTAAGAGCTGGAACAGGCCTTAGAGATCATATGGATCAATGCCCTGGATTTACAGATGAGGAAATGAGACTGAAAGAGGGGAAGGCACTTGCCCCAGGGGATCCAGGTAGTTAGTGTCAGTGACAAAACTAGAATCTATGTCTCTTACTTCCAGACTAGGGCTTTAGTCAGCAGGAAAAAAACTTAAAGAAGAAGACATTTTCAGCTCCGGTAACAGAAGACCATTAAGAAATAATGCCCAGGATATGAACAAGGCATGCAGGTCAGAATATAGGTTTTGACACCACCCAAAGGACTAGATTTGGACTAGAGAAAATCTTTTCTTTGGAGGAGTTTTAAAAATAGACTAGATTCTGCTTTTGCTGGGATGGTTTTTATATGATCCTACTTAAAGAGAGGTGAATGAACCAAGGTGACTTTTCAAGATCCTTTCCAATCCTTTGATGCTTTTATTTTGTGAACTTTGCTCACTTTATAATCTGACCGAGGCTTACTTATTCAATGCTTCCCCCCACTGCTCCCCAGAAAGAACCTTGTGCTCCAGCCTGACAACTTCCTACCTGCCCTGGTGATTTCCCTGTTCATCCCTGTCTCTCTCTGCACAGAATATTTCTTCTGACAGTCATTTCCTTTCCCCATTTGTTTAGTAAAGTCCTGCTTATTCAAGACACACTACAAATATTACTTCTATGAAAACTTTCAACACTACTATGGCTAAGGCATTGTTTCATCTATGGAGGTGGTTGTGTTTTTTTTTTTTTTTTGGTTTTGGTTCAAGGACAAACTGTTTATGGGTGTCCTGAACAATCCTTAGCTAGATAGCACTATAGCTCAGTGCAGTACAGCTCCAAGATATATATTTGTGTGCACTTAGTATATACAGAGAATGCTCAGTAATGCTCGTAGACCAAATGCCTGAGTGCTACCTATTGATTTGGGACTATGTTCATTCATCCTAAGGGAGCAGCCTAAGAACTAACTGGTTAAAATATAAAACCCAAATGGAACCTTGGGAATAGTGTTCAGAGGCTGGATATGGTGATTAAATACATAGGCTCCAAGTGTGGGGGACTTAATTCAGGAAATAATAATGTATCCAGCTTTGTCTAAAGAAAAGAATTCTGGAGGCAAAAACCCAAATTTGAAGTCTGACTATATACTACTAGTAGTTAGGTAGTAGCTGAGACTGAGCTCTGATTGCTCCTTTACATCATGGCCCTATTTGGCTGCTTGAACTCTTCCTAACTCTGGCTTTTGGTGTTTATATATCCTTTGGCCTTAGTTCATCTCCTGACCTGCTTCTTCCAAGCCCAATCCTATCTCCTATGTGACTCTCCATGAATTGTTTGGTGAAATGATATATGAATCAAGGAACTCTAGAGTTTTACATATTAAGACAAATAAATAGGCACTTGGAAAGATTCAGTATTTTTGAGGTTTTATTACTTAGAGGAAGGGGAAGATATATCCTGAAGTGCTAGTTACCCATAGTCCCATTATTTCTTTTGTCCAAACTTTCCCTGTCAGGTATAGAATTGATCAATTAGCATGTTACCTGGCAGGGTAGAGATTGGGGAGAGGGAAGGGAAGACTCCATTTGGACTTTATCTAACAGGCTCAATATAAGCCTTTGCCAGATTCTGGATGGACTCATGCTTAGGCCCATCAATAATTATGACGGTCAGATTTCAGTACTATAGAAGGCAACGATCTGCCTTTCGTCTTACCCTTTAGAATAGCACATAAAATAAAATAAAATTTAAAAAGCATAAACTTCCCTCCATACAATCCTGCCATGCCCCTATGAGAGAAAGAGAGAGAAAGGGTAATGTTTCCCTGGCAATGGGAACTCACCAAAAGGTTTATAAAGGTTTATAAAGGAAGAGATAGCCCCTCGGGCGACAATCAGTGGTCAGACAGTATCTGACAAGCTCAGTGGAATTGTAGCTATTGCTCTAGGGCTGTTCTTAGTTCTGGTCAATTCTTTTGCTAACTGGGATATGAAAGGAAACCAAGTGAAAATAAAGCAGAGGAGAAAAAAAAAAAAGCAATACAATATAAAACAAACTCCTTGTATTTGGAATATTAAGACACTCTGCTCCTACCCCCACGTCCCCCACAGGCCCCTAGAAGATTCTCTTCTTTTTGCCCTAAGAAGTTCTGAAGATTCATTTCAAGCAAAGTCACAGGCGTATTTTACATAACACTTGTTCCTACTTTTAGAGACTTGCTACAATGAAGTAGAAATTTGCTGTGAGAAGTGGGAGCTTCAGCGAAGTCAGAGTCACAGAGAAGATACTGGATAAAAAATGCAGTAGAGTCAGAGGATGCTGGGGAGATAGGCTTCATGGAATGAGACCAACTGATTTGAGTTAACTACCTCAACTCACTCTGCCATCTTTTCTGGAGGATGGAGGCACCTACAGCTTCTCCTCATAAAGAAGCAGCAGTCCTATTTCCTGACTAATTAAAGAGGTTTATAATTAGCTATTGGCATATAGGAAAGGATTAAATTCCTTTTAGAGCTGTGTGAAATTCAGCAGCTTGAATTAGGAAGGTTGTACAAGTCAGTTTTGGGGAGTTTGTTTTCATGAGTTTGGCCTAATTGGGATTTTGATTCCCCAACTTTACTTCTAGAGAGGTTTCAAAAACTTCCAGACCCTTGTTGGAGGCTGCAGACTTGCAAACAATTCACCCATGTGTCATAGGATCACAGGTTTAAAGAGGGAAGAGGCTTTAGGAGTCATCTAGTCATAGATGTATAGTTGGAAAGAACCTAGCGGCCAACTAATCTAGGAGATCTTAAGATGGGGTCTGCAAACTTGGTATATATGTACATGTACATGTAATGTATATGCATGTATATGTGTATATACACACACATTTAGACATTTTACATATTTGCACATTTTATATGTATATGTACAATTATTTCATCTGTTTTAATATGTATATGCATATTTATACATTTAATATATTTATTCATATATAATACATGTGACTACATGCATACATATATCATCTAGATAGACTTCAATAACTGTATTTCAATATAATTTCTATCTTTCATTATCCTATTATTTTATTTTAAGAATTTAAAAACATTATTCTGAGGAGTCCATAGACTTTACCAGGCTGCCAAAAGGATTTAAGAAGCCCTCATACAGCCCAATCCCTTATTTTACAGAGAGAAAACTGAAGAGCAGAAGAGTTAAGTTACTTAACTTACCATAGGGAGTAAGTGGCAAAGCAGAAATTCAAACCCAAGTTCTCAGGCTCCAAAGCCAGCATTTAGCCCACTGAGCCACACTCCCTCCTCCTTTTTGATTCATCATCTAATAAGCCCATCTTTATCTCTGAAATCAATGACCACGTATTTGTTGAGAACCTACTATGTGCAGTTGTGCTGCATGATGGGGATAAAATAATGGTTTCTGCCTTCAAAAATCTTATAATATGTTGAATGAGGTAGGGACAAAGAATTATAGTTACAGTTTATCAAGGATGATAATAAACCCATGAAAAGTTAATTGCTATTAATTTAACGGAAAGGAAAAATCACTTCAGGCTGGGAAGATAAGAAAGGATACTGGGGAGAGCAGAAGACGTGAGCTGAGATTTAAAGGACCAGTGGGATATGGATAATCAGGGGGAGAGAGAGGAAAAGAAAGAAAGCTTTTAGAAAAGGGAAAAAAAAAAGTTTTCCAGGTGAAGGAACTAGGTGATCAACCTTGATCAGCAAGTAAAAGATCACAGGCTTAGCTTGAAATGGGGTTTAGGGACCCTTAAGTCACCCCTTTCATCTTATAGATAAGTTTACAAAAGCCCAAAGAGATTGTCTGGTGTTTGCTAAACTCACACAGGTAGTGAGTAGCAGAACTGGGATCTGTAGGCAGGTCCTTCAGATTACAATCCACTGCTATTTTTGTTGTATAATACTAAGGAGTCTCTAGGCTAATCCTTTTGCTTTCCCAAAGAAGCTCTACTTAATCCATATTACTTAGGAAAGACAAATTCTGTTGTTGACTGACTGACCACAATGTTCTTGTCACTATATTAGGCAGGGCAGATATCAAACAGTTTAATAATGCCTTGTGAAATGCATACATACCATGGAGTTTCCTTAATCTGTTCCATCCCGCTAGGTGTTCAGCTGTGGGTATCAGCTCAGTTGATTAGAAACTGATTCTAATGAGATTAAGGTCAAGGGCTCCATACCTGTGTGGGTCAGGTAATTTTATTCTGCAACATGGCCATAGACTTGCGCTCTCTCCCTGCTTACTTCCTTGTAAAGGTATATTATTAGTGCCAGAGGGGGCTGGGTGAAAGTGTGTGTATAGGACAGCATTAAGACATCTCCTCTGGAAAAACAGCTTAAACTGTGGGGCCTCCTGATGATGGAGCAGCCATATTATTTCCATAAGACATGTTGTCATTTACCCAAGATGGGTGGCCATAGCCTCCAAATGAAAGTTTCACTCTTTTCCTCCATGGAATCATGTACCCAAAGCAATTCCTCAAGGAAAAACCATTTGGCCAACAGATCAAAAGCCTTGCCTTTTCATTAGTGGTTATCTTTTGCCTCCAGTATCCTTAGCATATATATAAGTATAACTGAAGTATTTGCTAAATAACATATATCCTGATTAATATTGGTCCAATGATATACATGCATGAAGAAAAATAAAAAGAGAGGAACAGATATAATAATGAAGGAAGGCTTCTTTGTAGGGATGCGTTTTGAGGACAATATTGTAGTTGCCTAGAGGACCTAAGGCTTATGACAAAGGGAAATGTAGACCAGAAAAATGATGAAGACATATTGGCCTTGTGTTTCTGTATTGTGGCTTCCTCTCAGTTCTATTTCTTAGAAGCCCTGGATTTCTTTGAGATTTGGCTCAGAAACCACTCCCTACAAGAAGATTTATACAGCTGTTATTCTTTTCTTCCTGTTTCCCATTTCTCTGAGCACAAATGAACCAAACTGTTTTCATGGTGAATCTCCCAGTAGTATCCAGACTCTTTGAGGGAAAGGATCTCTCTTTCATGTCTTTGTATAAATAGTCCATTGTATAGTATGCATATAGGCCACTTTTAAGAAATGCTTCTTGAAATGCAGTCTCATATAGAACCAGTCCCTTCCACCATATGCCAGTGATGACAGGTCACTGTTTGGAGATATCTAGGGATTCATCATTGGGCACATAGTAGGCCTTCAATAAATAACCATTGACTGATTACGTAAGGGAGAAAGACTTCATTAAGTGTCGTTTTAGGTGAAGATAGGTATAAGAAACAGATGAAAGAACATTGGATTTGGAATCAGAAAAAGTAAGTTTCAGTTGTAGTTCTGTTATTAGTACTAGGACCTCAGAGCAGTCATAGGTTATATACATAGCTTGTTTCCTCATTTGCAAAATGAGGGGGTTGGGTTGTACCAATGATTTATAATCTCTTTAATAGTTCTACATACTATAATGAGGTTACCACCAAACATTTATTATTAATAATAGACATCATCTTTATAGCGCTTTAAGGTATGAAAAGCATTTTACAAATGTCAGTTTATTTAATCCTCACAACAATTCTGGAAGGGAGGTGCAATTTCACAGATGAGGAAACTGAGGCCAACACAGATGAAGTGATTTTCTCAGTGTCACATAGCTAGTGAGGGCCTGAGGCAAGATTAGAACTCAGACCTTCTGATTCTAAGCTAGTACCCATTCCATTACAAGCCATAGCTGCCTGCCTATTAAATGCCTACTAAGTGCCCAGGATAATGCTAGTCATTGAGAACATAAAGATGAAATTGAAATAGTCCCTGATTTCTGTCAGAGGAAACGACAACAACAACAACACACACACACACATTCAGTAAATACAAAAACAATTACAAAGTGAGGCCAAGGTTACTTTGCTGGAGGTGGGGGAGAAGGCACAAACCACCAGGAGATCAGAAAAGAGTAGGAGGTAGTACTTGACATGAGCTTTGAAGGAAGCCAGAACTGATGCCTTAGACTTCAAAACTGTGGGAGAATATACTGCATTTAGTGACAATATTACCCAGGCATGACATGAGTCAGGTTGAAGTACCTGGCACATTTTCCTCATTCATCTCCACCCATTCAAATTCTAGATAACCATGAGGGTCCAACTCAAGTCAACCTCCTCCACCAAGTTCAACTAGATAGAGATGGAGATGACAGAGAGATATAGATAGGATAGAATACAGTGTTTTAAGCTATGAGAAGCCTTAAAGATTATCTATCCTATTATAATATCCCTTGTTTTACAAAAGAAACTTGACTTTACATGGCCAGTGAGTGGTAAAAGAAGGCAGGAGGCCAAGCTTCCTGATTCCCACTACAGTGTAGTACTCTTTTCATCCTATGTCCTCTATACATTTTTCCCATTCCTATGATCTTGTCATTTCATGCCTTTACTCACAAGCTGTCAGTATCCTTATGTTACCTACCAAGTATAGTTCAAAATACTACAGCCAGCATTCAAAGCCTTTCACTACCGTTGCTAATCTTCCCTTCGAGCAGTGGTTCTCAACCTGTGAGTTATGTTCAATTTGTAACAATGAAAATACATCCTGCACATCAGATATTTACATTACAATTCATAACGATAGTAAAATTACAGTTATGAAGTAGCAATGAAAATAATTTTATGGTTGGGGGTCACCACAACATGAGGAACTGTATTAAAGGGTCATGGCATTAGGAAGGTTGAGAACCACTGCCTTAGAGTATTTTATACTCTGTATACTCGAGCCAAACCATACTATCCCCTGGGTCCTAGCACCACTTGAAATTTCCATATTTCTTGCGTTGCTTATGTTATTCATTTTAATTGAATTATCCTTCTTCTGATGTTTGCCTGTTAAATTCTTGTTCACTGTTTAAAACCCTACTCAGAAACTTCCTGTAGGAAGCCTTTGTTTATCCCCCTAATCAGCAACAACTCTATCCCCCTAGGATTTTGGCAAACTCATTATTGCAAAACTCTTTAATGCACTTAAACTATAATACTGAGCACTTTAGTTATCTGTTAATATATCCTATCCCCCTAACAAGACTGTGAGCTCTGTGTAGCTCTGTGTCTTATCTGAACTTTTACAATAATTTGCTTAGTTGCTGTTTGTCCTTCATTTTCAAAGAGGACCAATGACATCACTGGTGATATCTTGACTAATGTGTGAATTGGATTTAAGCAAGGCAGAGTTGCACTAAGTCATCAACCTCATCTCTCTTCCTGTGTTCTTCGAGTCTAGTAGCAGGACAAGAGTCAAGTTGACTGGTGATGACAGTGGATGGCTAGCATCTTTGATGCCTGAGCAAGCTCTAAACCCTTCCCAGAGCCTGCTTCAGCTACCATTGGAACAAATTGTTTTCATCTTCCCATTCCACTGGGGGAAGTTTTCCCATACTTAGGGTAGACAGACATCCCCCTAATTCACTGACAGGTTAAAGGCCTGTCAGTTACTCTCAGTCTGGTTTAGCTCATCTCAAGATGGTTTACTGGGGTGTGCCTGATGCACATATCCCAGCCTTTTGGAGCCACAGGTGAGAGTTGGGTGGCAGGTAGACACCAAAGGTGGATAAGGAGCCCTGAAAACGGCTCAGCATGCCCTCACACCAGAGGTGCCAGTCCTTCTGAACACTCCCTAGACCCCAGGACAGCTAGGAAGTATAGTAAATAAAGTGCTGGGACTGCAGTCAGAGAAATTCATCTTCCTGAGTACAAATCTAACCTCAGACACTTCCTAGCTGTGTGACTCTGAGCAAGTCACTTAACCCTGTTTGCCTCAGTTACCTCATCTGTAAAATTAACTGAAGAAGGAAATGGCAAACCACTCCAGTATTTTTGCTAAGAAAGCTCCAAATGGGGTCAACAAAATGGTCAAACGACTGAAAAGAGAACTGAACAACGGTTTATTAAATTGGTTGCATTGCATTGAATTGAATGTTATAATTCTTTGATTAATTTATCCTGGAAACCCAGAGAGTAAGGCTTACTTTCAGATCCTCATTTGATAATTCTCGAGCCGCCTCATGGGAAGGAATGGGGTGACTGAGGGACAGGTGGATGTTGGAATGTTGCACAATAATGCAGGTAATGCACTGCCCTTCGATGTAGCACAACTCACAAAACCAGCAAAATATAAAGATTCCCATGCTGCTTTTCTCTTCTCTGCTTTGCTAAGTGCACAATGAAATTGATTCTCTGTGTGAACTCTTATGAAAATACATGTTTTCCCCCCTTTTTGTGCTTTAAGGACAAAAGAAGAATGGCTTCTCCTTGACTATAGCCTTGTAAAGGATAGACTTGTCCCAATTACATAGCCCCAAAGTTCTGTTGTACCCTATACCTCTTTGGATCAATCCATTCCCTCATAATAAGAATAGAGTAGGGAGACTTTCTTTCTCCCTCTAACAATCCTGAACCAAAGCCTCTAGATTGTATAGCCACCTTCTTTGTGTCCATGTGTCTGAAAAGAATCGGGCTCAGAGAAATGTTATAATAAAAGCAAAGTGGAAGGATACTGGAGGGAAGAGTAAGATTGTCTCTTCAAAATGAGTTTTGGAAGTGCCAAAACCTACTCCACCATTTTATTATCTCCAGACTAGCTGATTATATCCTGTTGTCTGTAGATTGCATCAAACAAGCTGTAGAATATTATGACCTATACCTGATAAAAATTCTGTTAATTAGAATAGCCTTCTCCTACATTTTCTTTCATCCCTTCCACACCCCAGGACTAGCTAAAATCCTACTCAATTCTGCCCATTCTTCAAGGTCTAGTTTAAATCCTACTTCCTCCTAGAACCCTTGTCCTTGTTTGCTGTCTCCTTTAAGTGTCTAGAGTATCTATTGTCTATACCTTCTCTCTCACTTAGCATATGATAACATGGGCTATACATATACACAAACGTGTATGTGTATATATCCCATGCATATTAATATGTACACATACATATGTAATATACATGTATATGTATGTGCATACATATACACGCATGCGTGTATCACATCTCTCTCTTTGTCTAACTAAACTATAAGCTTTGTAAGGGTGGGGGTTAAGTAAATCTTGTCTTCATTTCTTTGTATGCCATGAAACACCTAGCACTAGCTGAAAACATAGTAGGTATTACCAATTATTTTCTGATTGATACATATAGAGAAAGTGAGGTAATGTTAATGCCCAGGTGTTTCAACAATTAGGCAGGTCCTTACTGACCAAGAGGATCATGGAAGTCTTCATGGAGTAGGTGATAGATGCAATAGTAGTCTGAGAAAAATATTCACTTTCTTCTTGAACCTATTTACATATTCAACTATTGGTTACAAATGACTAAAATAATTACTGTCAGCATTCAATTACCCATTCTAATTAGGAGATTAACCAAATTGGTCTACTCACTGTCCCATGACCATGCATCATGATTTGCTAGCTCTATGCCTTTGCTCTCAGACTTCCTCTACTTCTATTATTCTGCTTAGACTTTTTTTTTTCCATCTTAATGCTATCAGCCTTTAATGCTCTGCTTAAGGCCTGTCTCTTTCATGTAGCCCTCCCAGTAAATAATTTCTGCCTTTCTCTGTATGATAGCATGCACAAAGTATACCACTCTCTCAGAAATTAATCCTGTACTGTCTTGGGGTAGGAATTTTATTGCTATAGTACATTGTCTTTTAAATCTAGACAACATGGCATACTAGATAGAAAGCTGGTCTTAGATGCAAGGACTCTTCTGACACACAGAGGCTGTGTGACCATAGGCAAGTAGTGCTCTAGGTAACTCTGTAAGATTATAAATTGTTAAGAAGATATCAATCTCCCATTGTAGAGGAATTTTCTCATCCTGGAGTTGTTGATTTCAACGGTCTAGTCCAATACTCAATGGCTCCAATCTTATGTTGCTATTTAACTTTTCATTTGTTTGTGTCTTATCTTTCCAACTAGATTTTAAAGCTCTGCAGAGCTTTAATAATAATAATATAATAATATTATAATAATATAATAATATATATTATTATATATTATTATTATTAATTATATTATTAATTATATTATATTATTAATAATAATATTATAATATTATATTAATTAATTATATTATTATTAATTATATTATTATTATATATATTATTATTATAATATATATTATGTATAATATAATAATAATAATATAATATAATAATAATAATAATAATAATAATAATTTCAATATTATCCCATATTTTTATTTCATTTCCTACGTTAGATACTACACGACCTGGGCACATACTTAGTGTTCAAGAAAAAAAAAATGGATTTGTTGATTAACAATGAGGATAGTAAAAAACAAAATTGCATTTGACTTTACAATTACTTTTTTTCTTCTCAGTTTATACTAGTTAGGCAATAGGGGTTGTCCTCCTAGGGACTTAAAATCATTGAATGAAGAAGTCATCCTAAGATTCAGAGATTCAGATACTACTGAGTAAGTCTTTAAGGATTGTCTGTATGTAAGGTGTTCTCTCTGTCTCTATTTCTGTCTAGCTTTATGTTTTTCCATTTCTCTGTGTGTACACACACACACATATATATTTATAAATATACATATATAGCTGTATACATGTAATAAAATACACAAATCACATAGTCATCTTTAAATCCATTTTTTCCAATATTCAGTGACTTCCCATGACAGAACAGCTTAGTACATAAGCACATAGCTTGCTGAATTTGTGATCTGGAAGAACTAGGGTCAGAAATCATCTTTAACATTTTTTCATCTTTATGACCATGAACAAATCTTCATCTTTGTCAGCCTCCATTTCCTTATTTGTTGTGATGCCAAGCAAAGGCAACTTCCAAGGTTCGGATTACCAGCATAGCAAACCCATTTATTCAGTGACAGAGTAAGGCAAAACATTCACAGAACAGAGAAAATCAAAATATAGTGTAACTCATTCATTTAGCAAGTAACTTCTCAATTCAGCTGCAAAGTACCAAGGTCCAAATATCCTACCCCTGGCCAGTACATTAGTCAAAGTAGCCCATTCCTGGGCAGTACATTCATTTAGTCAGCCAAAGTCTCTCTTCTCAAATGGAGATTAGTTTCCAGTCATAAGCAAAGTACATTCATTTGATCAATCACAGAGCACAAAAAAGTCAAAGGTTTCCCACCCCTGGATCACAATTGAATTATAATACCATCCATTAACATCAAGCACTTTCTCAAAAGGGGCAGGAGAGCACAAAAAGCCATCTACCCTTAAGCTACAACAAGGTTAAGATATCATCGCAGCATTGAAAACCCAAGGAAAGGCCCTCCCTTTGTCGTGACTAGAGGCAAGTTCTCAGCAATCTCAGTTCCGAGGGAAACAAGGCTCAACAAAGCCATTGTCAGTGTCCTCACCAAGTCACTCTCTGCCTGCAGAACAGTTCCAGAACCCCTGAAAACATCAGCAAGGCCCTATTCCAGGATTTCTGTAAACATACAACAAGAAAATCCTCCTTCAGGGCTTCTGAACCAACAGCAAGTTTCTAGGACCTCTACAATAGCAGCACTGTCTTTCACCAGCAGGTGAATCTGGCAAAACAACATCAAAACAGATGGACAAAATACCAGCATCATAGCCATGCCTCCTTAGTTCTCGGTAGCTCTGGGTGGCAGTTCTCAAAAGTCCTGGGCAGCTGCAACCGGCCCCCAGCAGTTTTTCAGCAATTTTGGCTTCCTCTGCTTGGGCCTTCTCTCCAAACCGTGGCTTCTCCCAGTTCAGCCCTCTCTCTTCCCTTCAACAAGTCTGTCCCACAAGTGGAATTCACAAACTCTGTTTTCAATACCCAACCCAAAAACCAAGCCAACACAGAGGGATCTCCAAATTCCATTACCATTACATTTGTAAAACAGAGTAATAAATAATACCTTTAGTACATAACTTGAAGAATTGATATGAAGCTAGAATGAGATGAAAGTTTAAATTTAATATGCAAACTATAATGGTCCATGTCAATTAACTAAGATAATTATTGTGCTGTGCTGACAGCACAACTTTGTAGAAAGTTCAATATCCTTAATAAGGAATTCAAGTTCAACAAGTATCCAGCCCCCATCTCTCTCCCAAACTTATCTTTCACTATTCTACCTCACCAATTTGGGCTATTCTCTCTTCCCAAAATACACACCCTGATCTAATGCTTCTTGCCTTTGATTATGTATTTCCTAATGCTTGGAATCCACTATCTCTACTTAGTTGCTACTTTTTCTGTGAATATTTCCCTGATCTTCCAAAAAAGAAAGTTCTTCCTCTGACCTCTGATAGAATTTCTTGATGTCTCTCTTTGTTTCTTCACCCTGACCACCTGGAATGACCATTATTTCTATACGTGTCTGATCCCCCTCACCCCCAATGTACTGTGGGTTCCTAGATGACAAAGGCCATGACACATTATTCCATGGATCCACAATACTCTGCACATCATATGTGCTCAATGATGTTTGTGAAATGAATGAGTATATTTCAGAAAGTTTAGTAAAAAAATTGAATGCCTCCCATCCCTATTCCAGAAAGACTAGAAGGAAAAAAAGGGCTCAGTGCTGGGTATTGAGTAATGGGAAATGTGTATTCTAGCAGATGGGGTGAGAGATTACCAGGACCTGGAGGAGGAAAGTGACAGATTTGGGAGCAGTGGCATATGTGCATAACTTTCCATACTAGCAAAAGTGTCAGTCCTAGAGGGAATGGGCAGGGGCATAGGGAAGAGACTGAAGGTGTGGGGAAGGGTGGCTTACTTTCTAGAGTCTGCAGCAGCAGGAAGTGTTGATGTCTTTGTAGGCTCATGTTAACTTTTTGTTTTCATCTTGACATTCTAGACAGTGGAAGATTGGCATTAGAATCAACATCATCACTGTTTATTTGACCTCACAATATTTAACCTGAGGAATGTTTTGAGAAAATGATCAATGCCTTTGAGGATTTGAAAGACTGTTATGTGGAAGAAAAATTATACTTGTTCTGCTCAGAACCTAAAGATAGAATGAAGAGTCAGAGTAGAAGTTGCAGTTAGGCACATTGAGAATCATTCTAAGACATATCTTCTTAACAATTAGAGTTCCAAAGTGGAATGAGCTACCTTTGGAGGTAGATATCCTTAAGATCTTTTAACATAGACTGAATTGCTTTGTATTGACCATCATGTAGAGAGAATTCCTGTTCTGGAGTATTTTGGACTAGATGGTGCCTGAGGTCTATTCTTCTTTTGTGGAATAATAATAATAATAGATCATAATAACATAATAATTTCAATTTGGAAAGGACTTCTAGCACCAGTCTCTCATTTTAGAGCCTGAAATTCTCAGTACCAGTAAGGTTATAAATGGAAGAGTTAGTATCTGTACCCAAGGTCTTCAAAATATTACATCAGCAAGTACTCTTTCTACTTTACCAAGTTTCTTCAGTTTGGCTATAGTAGAGGGTTTATGCATTCATAATTATGATTCACTTAATTGAGTTTTATGTAGGGATTACTCAGTCAACAAGCATTTATTAATCATTCTGTTCCAGGCACTGGGTATACAAAAAAAGGGCAAAAACAGATCTTACACTTAAGAAACACCCATTCAAATTGTGGAAACAAAATATAAATAATTATTTATAGGCAGTATACATAAAAGCAGTTTTCCCCTCAAATAGGACAATTCTAGTAGCTTGGGGAATAGGGCAATACTTCTAGCAGAAACTAGGACTTGAGTCTTGAAGGAAGCCCAGGGAAGGCAGAAAGAACATTCTGGGCATGGGAGACAGCCAGTGATAAGGCACTGAGATGGGAGGGAAATGAGTCACTAGGATCTGTCTCATAAGAGTGTGTAGAGGGGAGAATAGTAAAAGAATAATGAAAGGGGCCTGGTTAAAATAGTTGTAAGTGAAAACATAGGAGTTTATATTTGATCCTGAAGGTATAGGGAGCCAGTGAAACTCATTGAAGGGAGGAACAAGAGGTGGCATGGGCTGACTTACATGTTACAAAAATCAGCTTGGCAGCTGAATAAAAGAAGAATTGGAGTAAGTGAGGGGAGATGAGAGAGACCAGTTAGATGATTGCAGTGGCTCAGATGAGAAGTGATAAGGGTCTGACCTAGGTGGGAGCCTCTGTGAATGGAGAAAAGGAAAGGTAAGGAGGAACAGAAATAGAAGGTGTAACAACAATTGTCTATGTGGGGTAAGTGAGATTAGTGGGATAAAAAGCTTCAAAGTTAAATAGGCATCAGATAGTAAAAGATCAGTATTGCTAAATTTTTAATTGTAGGTATAAAGACCTTTGACATTTCCACATTTGTATACATGGTGCTTGGGTAACACCCCCAGCACTTTATTAAATGCCACCCCTTCCACTTACCACCGGCATGTTTTTGGGGAAATCTTTTAAATTCTCTGGGGTTCAGCTTTTTCATCTGTAAAATTAAGATTTTAGATTAGATGGCTTCCAAGTTCCCTTCTACTCTAAATTTATGATCCAATGAATTTTTGGTTGAAATGAACTGAATCCAAATTGTCCACTTTTGTGTTCATTCTGTATCTGAGACAACTCCTTTCCTCCTCATTAACTGAGGCAGTTAGTTGCCACAACAGATAGAACACTGGACCTGGAGTCAAGAAAACCCGAGTTCAGATCTGCTACCTGTATGGCTCTCAGAAAAATCACTTAACCTCTCTGTACTTCAGTTTCCTTATCTGTAAAGTGGGAATAATAACAGCACTTACCTCCCACAGTTGTTGTGAAGGCCAAATGAGATAATACATGTAAAACTCTTAGCATGGTGCCTGGCACATAGTAGGTACTTAATGAATATTTCCTTCCTTCCTGTTTCTTTTTATGCCCTATATAGGAGATACAAAAAAATGAGTTGCATTGTCACTATTTAGGATGCTAACAAGACCATCCCTCTTCATTCTTGGGTTCCTAAACTCAAAATGTCCAAAGCTGAACTCATCACCTCATTCCTAGACTATTGTTATAGCCTGCTGGTGGGCCTAACTGCCTCAGGTTTCTCCCCATTCTAATATGTGCTTGTCCACCCCACCCACTGGAGTCAGCAGACTCCAGTGGCTTCCTATCACCTCCAGGTTCAAAGACAAAATCTTCTATTGGATGTTCAAAGCCTTTGATATTCTGGCCTCTCCTGTATTTCCAGACTTTTTAGACCTCATCTCTGACTATTCACTTCTCAGTCTTCCTTCATGTCACAACTAAAATGCTATCTTCTATAGGAAGCCTTTTTCAACTTGTCTTAATTCTAGTTTCTTCATCGTCTCAGTTATTTCCTATTTCTCCTTTATGTAGCTTGTTTGTACATATTACTTTGCTTATTTTCTCCTCAATTAGATTGTAAGTTCCTTGAGGTCAGGGACAGATTTTTGCCTCTTTTTATATTCCCATCACTTAGGACAGTGCTTGACATATAATAGGAGTTTAATAAATCTGGCTGATTGGTTTTAAATCAAAATCAATTCCATTTAACAAGCATTTATTAAGTTCCTACTATGTTTGTAAAACACTATCCTAGGCACTAGGGACACAAGATAAAAACAAGATAGTCTCGATCCTCAAGGAGTTTGTCCTCAGTTGAGCTCTACAGTAGAAGGCATATACATCCGTGATAATTATTCCCTTAAATCAAATTGTTTATATGAGAGTTCAGAGTAGGAGTTTCCGAGGATATAATGGAAACATAGGTCAGAGGAGGAAATTATCTGAGAAGGTTTAGGCTTATGGTAAATGGGAATAACTATCCAGAATAGTTCATGGGAAGGAAGAGATTTTTCTCTTGGGAGACCTGAATTCTAGGGATTAGGGGAACAGAAAGAATAAATCTACTAGATTCCCCACAATATTGAAGAAGTAGCAACTGTTTAGGGATCCCCACTCTCCAGGATCCTGATGAAGATCAGGCTTCATATAAGTATTCTTGTTCCAATTCAAGTAAGAGTTGGTGAGGAGAATGAAGGTGATAGGGAGTTAGGACAGTCTCAGGACATGGTTCAGGAAATAACTGGATCAGATATAGCTTATTCATTCATTTCCTTGCAATGAACTCACAGTGACATTGCCATGCATCAGCTTTTCTCAGCCTTGAGTAGCATATATGTTTCTTAGATTTTTCCAAAAAAATAGTAGTTTTAATTTTATCAGATGTTTACAATCTGAATTAAATTTATTCTAAACTTCATATTGGAGGCATGTAGGTGGCACAGTAGATAGAGCCTTGAACCTGATGTCAGGATGAACTAATTCCAAATCTTGCCTTAGATATTTACCAACTTTGTGACCTTGGGCACGTCACTTAACTTCTGTTTTCCTCAGTTTCCTTATTTCTAAATTGGAGATAATGATAGCACTTACCTCCATGGTTATGGTGAGGATAAAATGAAATAACATTTATAAAGTGCTTTACAAACCTTAAATGGCTGCATTGTCATCATCATCATAGTTAATTATTACTAGTAGTAACGGTTATGGTAATAGTAATATCATTATTATTAAATGTATCCTCCTTCTTTGACCAGTACTCTGAATTTCCTTATCTTATAACCTAGAAATGAGTTTCTCATTTGAACATTTTAAAGGGAGAGAGGGAGCCCAAGATGGTGGAATATGGCAGGGAATCACCTGAGTTCTCCCAAATACCTCTCAAAACAACTTTAAGATAATTCTTCAAATTGAATCATGGAGGTTCAAAACTGACAAAAGGTTGGGGTGAAATAATTTTCCAGGCTGTGACACTTTAGGAGATCAGAAGGAAAGGTCTGTCTCAGAAGGTGGTGGTCAGACTAGGAGCAAACCTTACCAAGGTATCAAGAGCAAGCCTTGGAGGCACTTCAGCGGCAGCAGCAGCAGCAGCTTTAGAAATGCTCAACCCACAGATGGTAAAGGAGTTGGATGATTGGTCAGAAATAGAATACAGTGGCACATGGGTGAAGGACTCTGTCTCATTGCCCATATAAAGTTCTGGGCCACAGTTTCAAAATTTAGAGGAGTATTAGCTCACTAGCACTTGTGTCTGCAGGTGTGCAGGTTCCAGGGTGAAGAGTGCTTGTGGTCACTCACAGACCACAGCATAGGCAAGGAGAAAAATGACCACAACTCTCCTTAGATCATACTTCCTTGGAAGAACCAAAAAACTTAAAACTCCAAGAGCTAGCTCTGAAAATAGAAGCAAGAAAGGCCTGAAGCTTGGAACAATACCACCTTGACCCTGGGGGCAAAAATTAACTTTAAAATAAAGTTTTAAGTCAATAAATAGACTGGAAAAATGAGAAAGCAACAAAAGAAGAACCTGACCATAGAAAGTTTTTATGGTGACAGAGAAAATCAATATGCAAACTCAGAAGAAGATAACAAAGTAAAACAAAACAAAACAAAACAAAAACCTACATGCCAGGTTAAAAAAAAAAAGTGAATTGGTTAGAAGCCTAAAAAAATTTTCAGAAAGAGCTCAAAAAATTTTTTTTAAAAATCAAATAAGGGAAATAGAGGAAAAAGTGGGAAAAGAAATGAGAGTGATATAAGAAAAGTAAGAAAATAAAGTCAATAGCTTGATAAAGAAGACACCAAAAAAATGCTATATAATACCCTAAAAAAAAAACCAACCCAGAATTAGCCAGATGGTAAAAGAGGCACAAAAATGCACAGAGGTGAAGAACTCCTTAAAAAGCAGCATTGATAAATTGGAATAAGAGATACAAAAAATAATTGAAGAAGATAACTACTTAGAAAAGTAGAATTGGCAAAATGTAGATAGAACTCACTAAAGAAAATAATTCCTTAAAAATTAGAATTGGGAAAATGAAATCTAATGATACCATGAGATATAAATAAAAACAATAAAACAAAGTCAAAAGGATGGAAAAAATAAAAGAAAATGTGAAATATTTCATTGAAAAAACAACAAACCTAGCCATAGATTAAGGAGAGATAATTTAAGAATTATTGGACTACCTGAAAGCCAAGATTTTTTTTTAAAGAGCCTAGACTTTATATTTCCATAGATTATCAAAGAAAATTGCCCTCTCATTTTAGAGCCAGACAGTAAAATAGAAAAACTTCTTACCTCCTGAAAGAGATTCCCAAATGAAAATTCCTGGGAATATTATAACCAAATTCCAAAGTTCCTAGTTCAAGGAGATTATATTGCAAACATCCAGAAAGAAACAATCCAAATATTGTGGAACCGCAATTTGGGATAACACAAGATTTGGCAACTTCTACACTAAAAGTTAAAAGGGCCTGAAATGTGATATTCTAGAAGTCAAAGGAGGATAAGAATCAACAATAACTTACCCAGAAAAACTGAGCATAATCCTCCAAAATATGAAAATGAGTATTAATTTAAATTAAATATAAATTAATTTATAATTATATAATATAATATATAAGTTAATATATAAATTAATTCATATGTATAATTTATAT
>CM053587.1:50225416-50247338 GCA_028646515.1 Pseudochirops corinnae | reverse complement strand
GTAGAAATAAATATGTGTGTGTATATATATATATATGTTGAAATATATATATAAATACCCAAATTATAAATTTATATAGATATCTATATACATATAAAAATATATATATATATATATATATATATATATACACAGACACCCCCCACCCCCCACATAACATTGTATTTATAATATTGTGAAAGTGGGAAGGCTGCCATCTCTTCTGCAAAGACAAGCTCAGATGGGTTCAAAGATGCTCATCTCTAGGAGATTGGCCACTAGCTTAGTTCTGTTTGTTTATTTTGAGTCATAGCAATTCTTGAGGACGTTCAGTTGAGATGAATTGGGGTTGTTATCTCCATAAGTAGGAAGTATAATCACAAGATGAAATCATACTTCTTGGAAGCATTGGAATAAACAGTTAACTTGTTCTAACAACTGGTTACAGAATCATAGCATTTCAGAATTGGAAGAGACTTTTGATTATGTATATGCATATGTGTATGTATATGTGTATATGTATGTATTTGTGTGTATGTTTGCATGTATGTATATATGTAAACTCTCATTTGATCCTCTTAAGAACACTTTGAGGTATGTGCTAGGCTAAGAGGCTAGGTGATTTGCCCCCAAGGTAACAAAGGTAGCAAAGTCCTTAGAAAGATTATGATCTTGAGGCCTGCATGCTCTCTGCTATACCACGGAGCCAGAACTAAAATGTAAGCATCAATTCCTAATCTAATGCTCTTTCCTGAATATTATTTTTCCTCTTAATTTAGCTTATGTCTATGATGATAAATTCTACTTAATTTTACAATGATATTTAAAGAAAAATTAAAATAATATTTTAATTTTTTTTAAAATGGGTTATAGGTACCCATATTACTTTTTTCATTGTATTACATGCCAGTATACAAGGAAGACTGAGGCTGGTGGATTGCCTGAGCTCTGGAATTCTGAGCTAAGTACACTGAGCCAATTGGATGTGTGTACCAAGTTTGGCACCAATCTCATAGGCTTGTGGAGATTAGAGGATTCCAATTACTTAAGGAGGGGTCAATAAGCCAAAGTCAGAAATAGAGTGAATCAAAGCTCCTATTCCCATCAATAGTGGGATTGAGCCTTTGAATGACCCTTGTACTTCTAGCCTGGGAGAGATAAGGGAGACTCAGTCTTAAGAAAATAAAATTTCATTTAATTCAATTTCATTTAATTTAAAAAAAAATTAGTTGTAGGGCCATAACTTTATTTTTTTAAACCTATTAAACTAATTGTTAAAGGTGACTATTCAGTTCAAAAGACAGTCAAATTAATTGTGTGGATATATACAGCCAGTGATAAAAAGACCCCAAAATATGGTTATTTTTCTACTTCCTTAAATAATTGGATAGTAGAGAAGGTATTGTGCCTAACAGGAAATTGTCTATATAGCTGAACTTGGGTTTTCTAGTGACTTTAGAGCACTGAGATGATTCCAGGCCTATCCCATGACTAATTGAATAAAGAATGTCACCTATGAATTTCTCACTTTAGAGAAAGTCTTTCCAATGGGCCTTAGAGAAAGGCTTATCATTTGTACACATAACTAATTTGGACACCTGCCTTTCAATTTCTCGTTCTTGTGTCATTATTTCTCCCTAAATCACTCTTACCCCCTGGCCTTTCTGTCAATCCCTGTCCCTCATTTCCTTCAAAGCCAAACTCAGATCATAAATCTCCCAAAAATTCCTTCACAAATGACTCAGTCTGTCTTGTGAATTCTGCAGTTAATTTTTTTTTAACTATGGCTATGATTTCATCTATATAGGAAGCTCACAGTGAGGAAATTTCCTGGACCAATGAAGAACAGCTTTTGCTTTGCAACCTTTAATCTTGGGGAATTGTATGGCACTCTGAGAGGTTAAAGTGACTTGGCCAAATTAACCAGGTAGTCTATGCATTACAGATAGGAACTAAACTCAAATCTGCCTAGCTTGAGGTGACCTCTCTACATGGCATATGATATTGTCGATATATCTCTAATTAAAAATAATATTTAGTAGTACTTCTTGTTTTCTGTTCTGTACCCAGTTCTTCGTTACCCATTTGAACTGTCTGTCCAGGATATTCGTAACGATGAACAAGCTTTATATGTTGTCCATTGAACTAAAAATGATAGAATGGATAAGAGACATTCCTTTTTTTTTTTTAAATAAACATTCTGTATCCACTTGTATTTTCCAGTGTGGATAGTTAGACCAAATAACACTGTGCTGGTCAGGGACCAAATGACATCACAGGGATTTTAATTTTCATTTGGACTCCTTGTTAAGTGTTTATTCTAATACTTCCAACAAGTATAGGTTCATTTTGTGAGTATACTTCCTGCTTATGGAGAAAACAACTTCCACCTATTTCAGCTGAACATCCTCAAGAACTGTTATGACTCAAAAGAAACAAACAGAACCAAATTAGTCCTAGAGATGAGTACCTCTGAGCCCAGCTGGGTGCAATGGTACTGGTAATTTAAAGATCTTCTCTGCCCCATAATAACCCCAAGGGAATCTGAAGACCTTCCCTGCTTTGAAGATATACCCTGCCCCCAAAAGGCTGAATGTAGTCACATGGAACCTGTGTGGGGAGGAGCTTCCTGAAGGGTGGAACAGAGCCCACAGGAAGCTGGGATGCAGAGCAGTTAGAGACAGAGGGAGAAGAGGAGGCATCTGAGGGAGACAGGCATGTGAGTAAATCTTGGTTGTTTGCCACCTGCTGTGACAGCTAGGCTTATGAGTGTTGGTTTGTGGGAAGGTTAAATGATGGTCTGGCTCTCTGCTACATTGTGGTGTATCAACTTCTATGTTGCTATGATGGATTTAGTTTCCTGGTGTTGGAATTTGGTTTTCTGGTGTCTGAATGAATGTTTTGCTTCTGTCTTCCATATGGAGAATCTGTTATATCTTGCAATTGAGCACTATGCTGACATATTTATAGTTGCCATCGGTGCTATAAATATTGCATTGGTGCTACACTGGAGCTGTCCTTGGATAAGAAATAGCAGTCTTTCCAGTTTGAAAAGACTGTGTGTGAGTGTGTGTATACACACACATACTTGGTTGTACATTACATGTAACATACATGTGTGTTTATGTATATGTGTACACATGTATATGTACATACATATATACATTATATATAATATATATATATTATATATATATATATATATATATATATATTTTTTTTTTTTTTTTTTTTTCCTAATTTCCTAGAAAGGAGAGATGGGTTTGGAGGAACATTGGGTTCACCAATTAATATCCTTATTGTTCACATGCAGCCCTTCTTACTCTATTGATATATATTATACTTTGTTCATATGTTGACCTTAAGCCTGAATCATATTATGTAGCCCATATATTCTAGCCATTCTCACCTAAAGCTATTAAATGCTGAAGTCACTTAGGTTAAAGCCCCTCATTTTACAAATAACAAAATTGAAGCTCAGAGATTAAGTGATTTGTCCTAGGTCATACAATTGCCAAATACCAAAATTCGAACTATAATTCCGATCTCCTCATTCCCATTCCAGTGATTATTTTTTTCCATAGACACTATTCCACCCCCCAACCCCTACTACAAGACCATGGCATATCATACACCCTGACAACTTGTCCTAGTTGAGCTAGCCCAATGGACTTGGACATGTGTATTGAGCTAGCCCAATGGACTTGAACATATGTATTGAGCTAGCCCAATGAACTTGGACATATGTATTTTGAGACATCTGAATCAGTCAACTAGCTGCACTATACTAATGCTCACTTGAGCATTTTTTCATAGGGGGACTGTATATTGTGTTTAATGATTTCCTAGCAAAAATTAAGGTTTTAGGACAGGAAATAAACATAGTTCATTAGTACTTAAAAGCACAGAATTTGAAAAAACACAATCATATTTATATTTGTTTATTGATGGTCAGAAAAAAAAATGATGTTGCTTATTCTAACTGCCAATAAATGCCAAAATATTTTTTATGCTCACAAATGATGGAGACCTTAGCTCCATCTAAAAAGTTAAAATAACAAGTCTCTAGCTCTTCCCACTTTTAATCTACTTGAGAGGTGAGATGTCCACTCATTGGATTTTGAAGGTGTTTGTGTTGTGTTTAGAGGGTTATTGCTTAGTCAATTATTTCATTAAAATTTTTTATATGCTACATTTTATGACAAAGCACAACAACGCCTCATTCAAATTATAACCAAAGGCTGTCTTAAGACCCTGGAAACACTAACAAAATAGATGTACATTCTTGCACGGCTCTTTGGTCTCACAGACGTGAGAATCTCTCTAGTCTTGCATATTGTAGCCCATGTATGTCTTCTTCCATGTAATTCTTAGCCATGTCCTTACACGTTTTCCATGAGAGTTGTTGGCTGGTTTCCTCCAGATCTCTTTATACTGTAGGGATGCCCCTGGAGCACGTGAAATCATCATTAATTATTGCTCACTCTCGTGACTTAACAGACCCACCTCTTTTTTCTGGTCATATCCTTCTCAAATGCTTTTATTTGTTGTTTTACCTTTGCATCCTTAGTCATGAGATGCAACCTATTCACTTCCACTATGCACTTCTCCTTTGTACTTTTATTGACATTCAGCTTGAAATTTGCGGAGATTGTGTGTGACCTGTAGGTTTACAATATCACTGGAAGAAATATAGATGTTTGAAAGATAGGACCAGGCTTTTTGTCGTTTGTCTATTATCCCTGCCAGCAGGGAGGCTGAAGATGGTGATCTCTTGAGCTCAGGATTTCTATGCTACAGTGTATTAAGGGGATCAAGTGTCTACACTAAATCTAGCATCAATAGGAAAAAGGGATTCACCAATTTGTTTGAAGAAGTATAAATAGGTAAAATTTAGAAAGGGAGTAGTTTATAACTTAGAACAAGTAAGTAGCTCCGTGGATAGAGCTCTGGGCCCAGACTCAGGACAACCTGAGTTCAAGTTTTGCTGCAGACACTGTGTGACCCTGGGCAAGTCATTTAACCCTGTTTGCCTCAGTTTTCTCATCTGTAAAATGATCTAGAGAAGGAAATGGCAAACCACTGTGGTCTTTTCCAAGAAAACCCAAATGGAGTCATGAAGGGGTGAACATGATTGAAATGACTGAACAACAACCGCAAAATGTGTAACTGTGGTACTGATAAGAAGTGGCACGTGGCTCATGGGGGTGTGCTGCACTTCCAGCCTATGCAATATCATGACACTAGTCACAGAAAAGAAAAGGAAAGGCAAGATAAAAAAAAAAAAAAGAAAAGGAAACTAAGGAAAAGGAGAAAGAAGAAAACAAAGATTGGCATTTATTTTAAAGAGAACCATTGGGATAATTAAAAGCATTTCCTAAAGACTCTCCCCTCTGGGCCTAGTTCTTCATTAATCATTCAAAATGTCTGTCCAGGATGTATGAAATGATGAGCCAGCTCTATTTGTTGTCCGTTGAACTGAAAATGATAGAATGGATAATACACATTCTTGTATTTTTTTAAAACAATAACCATTCTTTATCCACTTGTATTTTCCAGTGTGAATATTTAGATCAAATGATTTTGAGTAATTCTGGATCTCATTTACTTAGTTGACTTTACAGGTTTCCAGGGCTTCATAAAATCTGCACAGATAACACTTTGTTGGTCATAGACCAAATGAAACTGTAGGATATTCAATTTCCATTTGGACTCTATGCTAAAAATCTCCCATGATGGTGATAAATATTTTGGTTAGCATACATTTCACTGTGTTACTCCTTGCATTATATTGATAATTAAGGTCATTGAACAATCTTATCTTTGTCCTTTATTCCTTAAAGGTATCACACAATTTTAACATATCTATAGGAGAGCTGTTGTAGGAGAAATATAGTGTTTTGTTCTACCAGATGTAGAGCCAATGCAATATTTATTGTGCTCACAATCACGATAAAGACCGGTGACTATAAGTCACAAAATATACCAGATTCTCCAGGTAGGGAACAGAACTGAAACATTTATTTAGACACTAGAAAACTGAATCCCAAAACCAGTAAGCTGATTCCATAATAGTACCAAAGATATTCAGAAGCCATAATAACACTGACAGCCACAGCATCCTTCAGCCTTGTCACAAACCAATACAAGATCAATATTTACTCACAAATGTCTCTATCTCTTTAATAAGTTCCTCTCTCCCCCATTATCTGGCTAGCTCTGAATACCAGCTTCCTGTGGGCTCTGCTTCCCTTCAGCAAAACTCCTCCAACCACAGGTTCCATGTGACTGCATTCAGCCTATTAGGGGGCAAGGTTTACTTTCCAAGGTGGGGAGGTCTTCAAATTCCTCCCTAGGTCTGTTAAGAAGCAAAGAAGTTCTTCAAATTCCCATTCCCATTACACCAGATCAAATATGTTTTTCTAATCAACAAAACAGTAAGGTGAGTAGGATCTTGTATTCTCTATATTTTGAGACAATTTGGTGACTCTAATGATGTGACTTACAGAAGAATTCTGCCTACAAAAGTCTTTATGTTGTAGATTATTTTCATAAAATTTTTTTAGAGATAGGAAATTATAGAGTAAAACCAAGAGTCATTCCCCAATTGGTCCATAGGTATTAAACAAATAATTTTCTAAACAATTGCAAAATATCCATAATCATATAAAAATGTTTCAAACCTCCAATAAAAAATGAAAAAGTAGTTTTGATGATAAAAACCCATGAGTGTACTAATACTGAAGCCAGTGATTTGTACTATTCTGGAAATTAATTTGTAATTTTGAAAAATGAGTGATTTCTGTACTTTCATAGAGTTTTATTACAGGTCACATTTACTTCAAAGATCAAAAACACAAATACTCCAACTATGTCAAAATACACATAACTGCAACTTTTGTGGAAGAAAAAAAATCTGGAGACAAAATAGGTTCTTTTGAATGGGGAATAGCTAAATAAAATATGGTCTATGAATGTAATAAAGTGTTATTGTAAATCAGACATAATGAACATAATGATTCAGAGAATCATAGGGAGACTTCTATAAACTGACCCAGAATTAGGAGAGCAACATACACATACACACACACACACACACACACACACACACACACATATATAATGACTATATTAATTTAAATGGAAATAAACACTAATAGCTAAATTTTGGTTAATTCAAAGAACCATCTCTCCTAGAGAAAAATGCTGAATCACAACCACTTCCTCTTGGTGTAGAGAAGTGGTAAATTATGGGTTTGGAGAGCTATAGATAGATTAGTTTATTGTTGTTTGGTTTGGCATAATTGTTTTTCTTGTTGTAATTAAGGACTCATTGAGAAGATATTAGGAAATTACACTGTTATAAAATCAAAGGCATCAATAAAGGAAGTGAAATGAACAGTAGTTACTGATTTTTTTAATCACATCTTTGTGATAAGGGCCATGATTTTTTTAAGCTTTTGATATGCTCTCCTCTTTCAAATATCTTCAGATAAATTTCTAATTTCACTCAAAATCTTAACATCCGCCATCATAGACATCCTATGTATATACTCAATCCAATCCATGTTTTCTACTCATCTTAGTTTTCTTTAATTCCACTTCTATTTCCTCAGGGAGAATATTGAAATCCAGTCATGCCAGAATCAAAATATGGTGACTCAACCATAATCTATGGAGAATAAATTCTGTTACAGAAATCATTGCAGAAATTTCATTTAAAACAATCTAATCATTGTCTTAATTTCAGTCCCATCCTTACATACCCTCAGAATAATTTGTTTGGGTAAACTATGTACCAAAATGTCTTACTATCCCACCCCCCAACCTTTCTTCCACCTACCACTTTTCCCTTTATTATGAGATGAGGGAGAAACTCATGATGTTTTACTGTCCTCCACCCAAAAATTTTTACAAATAGGTTAATAATCCAAAACAGTATAAAATGGTTTCTAGACCCTTTTGGCCTTCTCGTTATGACGATTTATTTATGACAATTGAATTTCTCTAGGACATGTTCGTAGACTATATTGATATTTATTCTTTTAAGCATTTCTGTTTGGTTTTTTTTTTAGCAACAGTAGCCAATTTAAATAAGTTAGTTTACTCTCCCAATGAGATCAAGAAAGAACTAATATAAAACAAAATATTCATGGCACCACTTTTTTTTTTGAGGGATGAGGCAAGGCACTTGGGGTTAAGTGACTTGCCCAAGGTCACACAGTAAGTATCAAGGATCTGAGTTTTGAACTCAGGTCCTCCTGACTCCAGGCCTGGTACTTTATTCATTGCACTATCTAGTTGCCTCTATGTAGTACCACTTTTTGTGACAGGAAAGAACTAGAAATAAAGTATGTGCCCATAGATTGGGGAAAGGTTAGCCAAATTGTGGCATAATAATGTTAGAAAATAGTTCTGTCATAAAAAACGCCAACAAATATGAAGAATTCAGAGAAGCCTAGGAAGACTTATATGAACTAATAATGAAGAGATCCAATGACTATAACAATATAAATTGGAAACAAAAGCAAACACAGTAAAGGAAACTGAATATTGTGTAACACTTTTATAAATGATGACTCTGCCCCACAGAAGTTCTCAGAAAATGTATCTCTCTCACACTTTTTCAGAAGTAAGGGGTTTGGGGTGTTGTCTAATTCATATAGAGGCAACCAAGAGATATGTGTTGATTTAACCCAACTGTAAATATGTTTTACTCTTTCTTTTAAAAAAGAAAGATTTTAATGAGGTATGGCTCTTTGGGTAGGCAAGGGGCAAGAGATGTATTTAGAAATCAAAGTGGTAGAAAAACACAAAGTATCAAAAATAAGGTAAAATTTAAATGAAAAGTCATCCCTGGGAAAGGCTTGTTGCAAAAGGTGGGACTATCTTGTTTGTACATAGATGTTTGTGATGTTTTTCTCCCCATTCAGCTATGAAGTCATTGAGAATATGGATTATTTTTTTCTTTCTTTGTATCCCCCCATGCATACCACAGTTTCTGGAACATAGCAAATATTTAATAAATGCTCGTTGACTGCCTGACTGATCATGATCTTCAATACCTCTAGCACTCTCTGCTTCTCCAGACCATGGTCCTTGCTTTATGTCTTCATAAGCACCCTCTGCTCTTAAATCTCTTGCCTTTTTTCCCCCTCACTGGTCATGCCTTTGCAAATACCAATCCCGGGTAGCCATCGCTGTTTCTCTTATTTGTTTCTTTTCTCCTGCAACTGAAAAGAGAAACATACTTTCTCATGTTTGAGAGTTAGGAAATGGTATCATTTGGGAACACTATACATTTATGTCATCTAATCTCTAATAGGTCCTCACTGCTGCAGAAAATCTCTTGATTCTTCTCTTTATTGTCCCAATCACTTTTTTCACAGTGGCTATTCCAGACATTTCAATCCTTAAACGTTTTACACCCTATTGCTTCCTCCTTTTGAATGGAGGTTTTTACTTCTGAGAAAGAAGGGGACACCTGTGAGCTCCCTTATGTCCTTGATCCCATTTCTTCTTTTGTCTTCAAGAAACTTCTTTGCTTGATCATCATTTTTTCTTTCTTTTTCTACAGCAAAGAACAACAACAATAAAACTAGACCATGGTCTGGAACAGCAGGGAGGATTAGGGGCACTGTAGGTCACAGTCAGTGAGGCAGTCAACTAGCCTTTAGTAAGCACTTACTATTTCTTTCTCTACTTTCTCTTTATTTATCCATGCCTTCCTAAAGACTTGAAAACAAATCCTGTCCTTCACCTTTCAAATCTAGCTTTAAATTCCAGCCTTTGAGTGAACTTACTGTTTTTAAGATTATCAGCGCTCTTTTAATGCCTAAGTTGGAAAGCTTTCTTCTGGATCTTTCTTGCTTATTTGACGTTCAGACTCTCCTTCTGGCTCATCTCTTCTCCCTACTCACTTCTTTACTTATTTCTGTGTCACAGATGTCTCCTGGTTCTCCTTGTCTGACAACTTCTCAATCACCTTTGCTGGATCATCTTCCATCTTCAATTTATTAAGCATCAATATCCACCAAGGTTCTGTTTTTGACCCACTTCTTTCCTTTCTCTGGATCCCCAGTGATCTCATCAGCTTCCAGGGAGGTCAATTATCATCTCTACTAAGATAATTTCCAAATGTGCATTACCAGGTAGTATGTGTCCTGAACTCTAACCACATTTTAAAAATCTATTTGCAGAACATCCCTTCATAGAGATCCCAATGGCATCTCAAACTCAACATGTCCAGAATAAGGCTTATATTTGTAACAAGTCTTTGGTGAAGGTCAAAATCACCTAATACAGAGGGAGTCACATGACAAACCAATTCATAATGTTCTCCCCTAAAACCAGATCCCTGGTATCCTCAATGTGACTGCCTCCATTTTAGGTTATCTGGAATGGTCCAAAGCCTTTTTACACACATTACAATGATTAGTGGTCCCTACTTGTTGAAAGTTCAACTGTGTTACATTTTTACTTCCCCAGGGTTTTCCAGTGCTCTCAGTGGGTTGGGGGAGTCTCTCATCTTTGCTATTCTCTTAACTCCCAATTTTAAGTGACCCTAAATACCCGGGTTCCATTTACTACTTAACAATCAGATTAGCTTTTTCAAAGAAATATTTACTTCAGAAATATAGCAAGAACAAATCAACACATCAGGAGCATAATTCCCCCTTCTGCTACTTCCCTTAGGCTGGGTAGAGGGAAGGAAGCTTCAAATCATAGATTAGCTCAATTCCTCTATAGCATTAGTCTTTTAAAATTCCAATTTCTATCCTCACCCACCCCACCTTTGCACATACACACCCCACTTGCATCCTGGGACTGTGACTTTTCAAGGCTTCTATGATGAGCAAATTGCAATTTGGGGCCTAGAAAAATGGCTCCAAAGTCCCCATTGTTTGAGCTCTCAGGCTTAGCTAAATACACTTCCTGTATCCAGAATTGAAAAGATCAACTGAAAAAAGCCCAAATCCCAAGTTTCACATGCCTTTAGGGGAGGGGAAAGTCACATTTCCCTGTCTAGTTTACTGCAGTGTTCCTGCTGTGGATGAACAAGACCTTCAGCCCTGGACAATTCCAGAAAGAGAGACTGAGAGACAGAGAGAGACAGAGAGACAGAGAGAGAGACAGAGAGACAGAGAGAGAGACAGAGAGAGAGACAGAGAGACAGAGAGAGTGAGAGTGAGAGAGACAGAGACAGAGACTGTGCCTCAGTCAGGTAGATTTAAAGATAGAGACAGTTATGGCTATGTAGCCAATGTGAAGAGGCTACTCCCACCCACATAATAGGCTGACACAGAATGTCTTATCCCAGAAGACATACTTAGCATGGGTCCCTGGTGTCTTTCATGTGGTTAACTCAATCTTAAGTGATCTGGGCATGCAACACTTTATTACCCATATTTTCCACAAAATCCATTTCTTCTCTACATTTTCACTTTTATTTTGATAATATCCTCCTTATTCAGGTCAGCCTGGATCACAACTTCAGATTAATCCTTGACAACTCCCTCGCCCATTAAATCAGACCTCAGGCTTTGTTGATTCTACTTTCATATCTCTCACATATGCAGAGCCCTCCCCTTATTTGTCCCAAGATAGCAACAACCAAAGTTTAATCAGGCATCACCTCTAGTGTGACATACTGTAAAAGTCTTCTAATTGGTCTCCCTGCTTTTAGACTCCCTCTTCTCCAACCCATCCTTCACCCAAACATTTCTGAGACACAAGTCTGACCATGTCACTCATTTACTCAAGGAATTCTCAATGACTCTCTATTGCTTCTAAGATAAAAATCCTTCATTCTGGCATTTAAAGCCTCCAGAACCTAGCTCTTAATTTTCTTCCAGATATTTCAAATTGGTCAGTGAGTCAATGAGAATTTAATAAGTGCCTATTATTTACCAGGCTCTGTACTAAGTGCTAAAATTCCAAAGAAAGGCAAAAGACTGTCCTTACTCTCAAAGAATGCATATATTGATTGAAGAGTTAAATTGCATTTCCAGAATTCTATGTTACAGCTTAAGTGGTCTCCTAGTTTTATTCACCAAAATTCTAAAGCTATATTCTATCTGGGTACCTTTGTACAAGTTTGTCCTTCCCACCCCTTTCCTCCTCCCTTCCTCTACCCCCTTCCCTTCCCCCCCCCCCGTTTGCATACACTCTTGACATTCCACACTTACCAAAGCCCAGCTTATAGACCACTTAGTAACTAAGTCTTGTCATGATCCTCCCCTTCTAAAATTATTATGTATTCCATTATTTATGAATGGGTTATATCCTGCCAGTAGACTGTAAACTTTTTGAAGGGAGGAGGTTTTGCCTTTTTATAACTCAGCACAGTGCTTTTCATATAATAGATACTTAAACTGTATTTGTTGATCTAAAATTATGTATTTTTCTTATCTGTTCTGTTTTCTTTATCATTTTAGAAATTTGTTTTTTCCTTTTAATCTTCCTTATCTTTCCAGATTTCAGAATGTTTTTTTAATGCCTCTCATTAGACAGTAACCTTCCTCTGCCACCCAATTTCTTGTGTCAATTTAATTAACATTTTCTAGACCTTCTCCATTTCTAATATGTCTTCCTTAAGATGCAGCACTATGTAGAGATTAACCATGATATTATGAAAAAAGAAATGCCAAAACATTTTCAATGGTCATAAGTGATGAAGACCTCAGTGATATCTGATTAAACTCAAATGACAAGTCTGGAATTGTTCTCACTCATAACCCAGTTTCCTACCCTAGAAGATGGGAGATGTGCTTTCTATACTTAGGTCAATCATTAGCTAGCTATATGGTTGTGAACAAGTAGCATCACCTCATTGAGCCTCACTTTTTCTATGTGAGAAATGAAAACATTAGATTTAATGATATATAATGGAATTGAGGAGCTTAGCTTCCATTGGATTCAATTGCCATCATTCAATTATCATTCAGACATCTCCCAGGTCATTATATTTAGCTATAGTTTCTCTCTTGAGTTCTAGTTCCACATTATCAATTGCCTATTAGACATTTCAAATTGGTTCTCTGATAGTCATCTTAAACTCAGCATGTACAAAACAAAACTCCTATTATTTTGCTTGAAAACTCAGTCCTTTTTTGAATTTCCCTAGGTGATGCCTAGAGTTGGTGCTATCATCACTGTAATCCTTCCAGTTGCCCAAACTGCTCATTTTCTCTCAGCTTTCATTACCATTTAGTTATCAACTCTTTTTGTTTCTATCTCTACAATCTCTCTAAAATTTGACCCTTCCTCTGCACTCCCACAGCCATTTTAGTTCAGGACCTAGTCACCTTTTTCCTGGACAACTGCAATAGCTGATTTGTCTTTCTACCTCAGACTTTTCCCCACTCAACCCACCCTACGCATTGCTACCAAAGCAGTTTTCCTAAAGTGCAGGATGGATCATGTCTCTTCTTCTACTCAATAAATACCACTGGTTATATTCCAACGTGGATTATAACCCCCTTATTTGGCATTTAAGCATCTTCACCACCTGGTTCCTTTCTACCTCCCCAGTCTACTTATACATTACTCCTCTCAGTGCCCTCTGTGATCTAGCCATACTGGACAATTCCTTGTACCACATACAGTGCATGTCATCTTCCAATTTAGTATCTTTGGACTGGCTATTCTCCATGATCTTTGCCATTCTGAATGTTTGTCCAACTTCAAAAATCAGCTCAAGAGCCACCTTCTAAGACAGTGGTTCTCAGCCTTCCTAATGCTGTGACCTTTTAATACTTGTATGTGGGCGTATCTACATGTGGGTGGATCTGCCTGGAGACGGATAGAGGAGCATTGTCTCGGTTCCTAAGACTATTGGAAATATGTGTTTTCTGATTGGTCTTAGGCAACCCACAAAGGGGTTGTGACCCATAGGTTGAGAACCACCGTTCTAAGAGCAGCCATTTTTGAACCTTCAGCACCTGATGTGCTCCATTCCCAAACTACCTTCTTTTTATTCTGTGTATATTATGAATATGCTTACTTATTTATGCTCCCTCCATTAGAATGTAAGTTCCTTGAGGCCACAGACTATTTCATTTTTTTTCTCATATCCCTAGTGAATAACACAGCACTTAAAAATATAGTAAACAATTAATAAATGCTTGTTGATTGATTAATCTGTAGGTTTTCATGTGGTTCTTATATTCTCTGATTTTATAATTCCTTCATTATGTGGATATGCTGTAACTTTACATGAGAAGAAAGTATTTGTTTTTGCATATAAATGATATCACTTCAAAACTGGCAAGAGTTATATAGAAGTTGGCTCCTGCCAAATGTTTTTTCTTATCAGAGGTCTGTGTCGAACATGATTAGAGAGGGCCATGATCAGATGGTTAACTCAAGACAAAAACCAGTAGAACAAAGCCAATTCTTTACCAGGAGAACAACTAAAGGTGGGCATGGCAGGAGAAGAAGAGTCTCGGCATTTCACTAAGTGCAAGGAGTCAGGACTCAGGAAGAACAGTTTGCCTCAGTGGATGATCAGGGCTTCCCTCTCTTTTCTACCAAAACTGTGGGCAGGACCCTGATTTTCCCTTCCTTTCTCTCTGCCCCACCCTTAATGCTGGTCAGTTGTTCTTTAGTAAGTCATTTTTACTATTAAGAAATGCACAGAGAATGTAAAATGGACTATTTGGTACTCCCCTTACCCTGAAATTTCCATATCAATGCTAAGAGGGACTGGCATCTAACAGATTAGTGAGTCTACTGAGAAGAGAATGTACATGTGTTTAAGGGAATGGAAACAAAACTCCATAGAATCATAACATCTTAGAATTGGGAGAGACCTCAGAGGTCAACTATTAAGAACTCTACCTGAGTAGGCTAATGAATACTTTCATATTCATTATAATAATCACCACTACCACCACAGATCCTTCGTTAATTAAGCACTAAATTCCATATAGCCCTGCATAGTCACTGTCCCTATGGCTAGACATTTATAATCTGAGAAAGACATATCAATTCAACCCAACATTTTTAAGCACCTAATGTACATAAGGCACTGTCATGGGTACTGGGGGAATAAAAAGCAAAAAAGGGAAAAAAAAATAATGCAGTTCCTACACTCAAAAAGGTGGTATTTTGCTAGGGGAGGGAATGGTATTTACATATATAGATATAATGCAAGAGAAAATGTGATAGGTATAGGGGAAAAGGGATAACTAGACAAAATGCTTTAGGGAAATGTGTGGAGAGAAAAAAAGTTTAGCAAGGAAAATCAGGGAAGGCTTCACAGGAATAGCATATGAGAAAATGTAGTGCCTTGAAGAAAGAGAAGGACTTTGAAAGGTGAGGACATGGTGGTAGTGCATTTCAGGCTAATGGGATGGCTTGTTCCCTGATGGCTTATTCCACTAACAGAATGGAATGAATAGAGGTGAGAAATGATAGGTTGAGTTTGGAAGTAACTAGTATTTCTGTTTGGCCAAAATGAAGAGTGAATGAAGGATAATAATGAAAAATAAGACTAAAAAGTAGGTGGAAGCCATATTGCTACGAGTTTTAAACAATAGGTTGAGTTTGTATTTTGTCGTAGAGACAATATGGAACCATGGAATATTTTTGAGCAGCAGAGTGGCATGGTCAGACATATGGATAGAAAAACTAGTTAACAAGGTGTTAATAGATTAACCAGTCATATCAAGACGAGAAAGAGGGTCCATTGAATCATGCTTAGACTACTATTCACTCTCCAGAGATTCAGTATTCTTGAGCTCTCATTCTGGATATGCCACGTTATCTTGGGAAAGTCACTCTTTGAACCTCTTTCTAGCTCTGGCATTCTTTGATCTGGGTGGGACAAACAGAGGGGAACAAAAGACAATTTGTTTAGTTATTCAAAATGAGGCAGAAACTTTTGAAAAGGTGTATATGTGAACAGGCATTGTCAAACCTACAATATGGAATTTCCTAAGTAGTTTAAACTTTCTTTGGTTCATTTTAATCTTCATCCTGTCCTGGTGGGTTGAGAATTTAAGCACGTCATTTTGATATCACATGTGGAATTTGTTTGTTGAAAGGACCCCAGTTTCAAGTTGAAGGTTGGGTAGAGGTAGGCTTGAGTAGCATTCTGGAAGAAAAGAACTGCCTTTGAACTTGTCCACGAGGGAAAACAGTAATTTGAAATGGGACTTGCAAGGGGGCAGCTATTTGTGGAGGAGAAAAAAAATCCTGATAACCATTATCACTAATACTGTCATTTGAAACAATCTGTTCTGATCATATCCACAGCAAAGTGGTCAGGCAGGATCCATTAGTGTCTGTCTATTTGGCTCCCCTCCTCCCTCTCTTTCTACTTAGAACAATACTCTTTGGATTGGCTCACCAAAGGCCATTTTCCATGTATCCCTAGTTACTAAGTACCAGCTAATCCATTCAAATTTGGAAGTCAACCCAGGAGCTGAGCTGCACTGATTAGTGAGTAGATATGAGTACAGATTTGCTTAATCCACTATATTTAGCCAACCTTAAATCATCAAGCCATTTACTATGGGTGTTTTGTCATCTGCCATGATACCCACCCCCATTCCCACTTTCAAATTATTGCTTTCGATAATAAAATCAGTACTACCACTACTTATGAAAAAGGTGTGACGATCAAATGCTCTATGGTCCTACCTATCATCTCTGTGACTACTGGAGCAAAACTCACTTCCATGGTCATCATTCCTCTATATGTGTCAAGTCCCCATAATAGCAATGTAAACTCCTCAAGGGCAGGGATTAAATGCTTTTTAATTCAATCACTCCAGTTACAACAACAGACCAAGAAATCACACTGGTCAAAAAGCCAATTTATAGTCGTTATGGTTCTAAGACCTTGCCCCCTTTCACTGTAGCTAACTGTCATGTGAGTCAAGTGTATTACAGTGTTATATATAGAATGTTTTGCTAATAGTTACATGTAGGTATGTCCAGATTATTTTAATTTATGTCAGCACTCAGATATTTTTTAAATTCCTATTTTATGCAAATCACTGTGCTAGACAGGGTAAAAAGACAAAAATGAAACCACTTTTATCAAATGGCTTATATTTTACTTATAAATAAGAAAGGATGGGCATATTACTTAAACCTAGATCCCTTCTATGCAGACTACAATTCAGCCAAATTAGGCTAATCATTCTAAGCATATACTACATGATTTCCAGCCTTGATGTTTTTATTCAGGCTATTTATTCTAACTAGAATGCCTTTGCCCTCTTTCTACTCCATGTCCACCTCCCAACCTGCCTAATTCCTTCAAGGTTCAATGAAATTCCATCTTTTCCATCTACAAAAAGAGATATTCTTCTTCCTGCAGGATTCATATTTTATGTCCTTTCCTTGATGGCAAGCTTCTAGAGGGAAGAGTAAGTGTCTTTATTCATCTTTAGGAATCTCGCTGCATCTAGCTTGTTTTAGATTAAGAAATGAGTGAACAGATTTTGCTGAATAAATGAATGAATGAATTCTATTCCTTGCCCTAACTGGGTTTACACAATGGTGAAGGCTGGTCCTGGACGTACCATAGCTCAGCTTAGTCAAGTTAGTGAAAAAAGAAAACATCAACACCATTGTTTGGCATAAAGGAGACAAAACAAACAGCTGATTGACTGAGTTTTTTACTTTTCACCTGGTTGTTTTGCCATTGTGTAGACACAGGCCCGCTGGTATTTACTCTGTTCCTACTGCTGGTGGTTAGTCCCATTAACCAGAAAGGCTACTGTTTGTTTGCACATCGTGGTGATGGATGATGTAGGACAGAAATGAACATGAAAGCCTCTGACCTGCTCTCTCTCCCGACACCTTGAGCATTTCTAATTCCAGATCTTCGTTACAGATCTGTCCGCTTTGGTTTCTGAGGATGACTCTCGCTTCACTGCATATGAAAATAAGAAGGAGCAGGGTCAGGAGACATAAAACGAAGAACCTTCCAACCAATTACCATGCACTGGGCTTTGAAGAGTTTGTGCTTAGATGAACTCTCACAAAAAAAAAAAAAAAAGGAAAAAAAAGGCCCTGAAATGATGTGTCTCATTAAAATGAATCTAGGCTGATTTACTGTAGCGGTAATCAAGGGTTGCCTGACCTTATAAGCTGTGCTATTCCATTTATAATAAATCTGGGCAGTTAAAAATAGATGAGCTTTAGGACAGATAATAAAAGGAACACTTTGAGAAAGTTACATGATGATAACTGAGAGATTTTGCCATGCCCTCATTGGGCAGGCTTGCTTTATGACCAAGGGGGGTGGGCTGGTTGGCTCAGCAGGTAATGTGGCCATATTAAAAGCATGCTGCTCTTTGTTTTCCTTTTTATAGCAGTGCTAAATGTAGGGGAAACAGAGACACTCAGAGTCAGCACTCTTCTGGCCCCTGGTAAGGTACAAAAGCAGATTAGCCATGAATATTAGGGTCCCAAATTCTGGGAGTGAAAAAACAATCACAACTCTTAGTTTGGAGCCACACAGATAAAAGATAAAACCATGGGCAGAGAAACTCATAGTTCAGCACCAGGCCTCTAGAGGAGTTTATGGAAAGACAGCTCAGTGCAGAAAGTGTTTCTTAATAGTTGAAGTTGTCCCAAAATGGATCAAGATATGATAAATTTATAATTGGAAGGATCATATGGTGCCCTTCCACCTTTTAATTTTATGGATGAAGTTAGCAGAAGTTCAGTGACTTGGCCAAGGTAATAGAAGTAGCATTGGGCTTTGGGGTGGAATGGGATAGAAGAGGATGTTTTGTTGGGGAGACAGGATCCTTATATATGGAATGCAAGAAAAAAATACATACAATAGTGCAGAACATGATGACTATATTTCATTGAGTTGTCTATTAGCATTGTTGGAAATGCCAGAACGTGTGCGTGGATAGAAAACAATCAGTCCTTATATCTAGTTGCTTAAAGTCTCTCAACCTAGCTATAGATGGACACTGTCTTCTAAAGAAGCAATATTAAGAAATATTGAGGGGTGATAAAGAATTGCTTTGTTTCCTATGCCTATTAGTCTAATGATTCCAATTATAATTAACTTTTAAGTTAAAAGTTAAAGGTATGAATAGAGCTCTATTCAGTTTCAAAATCCTCTTCATTAACAACATGGTGAAGGCCAAGAAAGCCCTTTATTGAAGTCAATCATATTGTTCAAGTCTTTGGTTGTGGGGTGAGGTAACCTGGAGCCATAAAGTAAGTCATAGCTTCATAATCTAATTCTTTCAGATATCACAAGTAGAAATTTTACAAGTGGAAATTGATGGCTACATATACTTGCCAGTTTTACTCTGAGGATGATGCTATTGCCCGTGACATGAAGAAGCATCTATTGCATTGGGCCCAGATAGATGTCATGATTAAAATCCAACCTGAGAAAAATATGCAGTGGAAGGAATGATATGGTCACAGAACCTTAGAGATGAAAAGAAACATAGATGTTATAAGATCCTGAAATGGGAAGGACATTAAAAATCAGATTGTTTCAGGTACCATCTTTCTTTTACTTTACACATGAGGAAAATGGAACCCACAGAGACTCATATGATTTGTCTTAGATCACATAGAGCTAAGATTCACGCCCAAATCATCTTATACTTAGCTTTCCTTCATACCATGCTGCCTCTAACCTCATGTGCATTTTAAGACTCTTTCTTCAGTTTCACTATCCTTGATGGTCTTCCAGATTTTGCTTGAATGCCATCAGTTAACTAAATCAACCTGTTCCATTTTGGGATAGTTACAGTTTTCAAAACCTTTTTTCTTTTGTTTATCAAAGCTTGCCTCCTTCTGTCTTCTAGTGCTTCCTTTTAGTCTTCTGGAGAGAGCTAGAATAAACCCTTTAAATATTTGAAGATTACTTTTTCTGTTTATACTTAGTCTTCTTTCCTTCAGGTTAAAGATACCTAGTTCTTTCATGATTCCTCAAGTGACATGTTCTGTAGACTTTCCCCCTCCCCCTCTTGGACATTCCCTTCTGAATATACTCTACTTTTGTTAAATGACTCTTTTAATGATAGTAGTACTTTAAAAAAATAGAGTCTGATTTTTGGATAGGAGAGTGGGATTATAACTTCCCTTTAACTAGAGATTATGATTTAATTACCATATTTTATGATTGTATTAAATTGGGGCAGAGCCAAGGTGGCAGTGTAGAAGCACAAAAACTCCATAGCTCCCCCCATAACTACCTCAAATACCTAGAAAATATGACTCAACAAATTTTAGTTCCAGAACCCACAAAAGTACAGAGAAACAAAGCTCCCACTGAAGGAAGCCTGGCAGGCAGGACAGGAAGGGCTCATTGCAGTGCTCTGGGACCCGAAAGCAGGCCAGCTTGAAACTGCAGCTTGGACTCAGGGTGGCCAGGACAAGCCAGGGCTGGAGCTTTCAGGAGAGTGGATCACTGGAAGCTGTGGCAGCTTCCAGAATTATCAACCCATAAGAAATAAGTACAAAATGAAAGGTCAGTGGAACTCAGATAAATTTGGGAGAGAAAAGGAGGTTCAGCTGTCTGCCCCCAGGGCAAGAAAGCAGCAAAAGCAGCGGCCCTGCAGCTGTTTCCACATGGCTGCTTCAGAGCTCTTGGCCTGCAGATCGCAAGGGGGCCAAGTGATCATTAAGAGGCTAAGTGCTCTTGCCTTAAGCTGCCTGGATTGGGATCATGGTCTTGGGTGGTGGTCGTGAGGTACGTGAACAGTGAGCCAAAGCTGGTGGGGGCTGCAGAGATGGCAGCCTCCTAATAGTTCTGGCAGTTGCAAAAACTGCAGTGATTTGGGACAAAGCTCTCCCCTCTGGAAGCAGAGTTCCACAAACCAAAAAGTCAAGTAATTGACTGGCAACATGAGCAGGCAAAGGAAGCAAAGTAAGAACAGCAATCCAACTCTAGATTCCCTTTTTGGGGACAAAAAGGATCAAAGCATGGAGTGGGAGGAAGACAACACAGTCAGAACTCCCATACCAAAAGCTTCCAAGAAACATGAAGATTGGTTACAAGCCACAGAGCAGCTTAAGAAGGATTTTGAAAACCAAATAAGACAAGTGGAGGAAAAATTGGGAAGAGAAATGAGAATGATGCAAGAAAATCATGATAAGAGAGTCAACAACCTGACTGAAGAAAATAACACCTTAAAAAATAGACTAACTCACAGTAGCAATTAGAGAAGAAAAAGAAATCAAAGGAATCATATTAGGCAAAGAAGAGAGTAAGCTATCACTCTTTGCAGATGATATAATGATTTACTTGGAGAATCCCAGAGAATCAAGTAAAAAACTTCTTGAGACAATAAATAAATTTAGCAAAGTTGCAGGATATAAAATAAACCCACATAAGTCCTCAGCATTCCTATATATATCTAACGAAGTCCAACAGCAAGAGATCATAAGAGAAACCCCATTTAAAGTTACTGTAGACATTATAAAATATTTGGGAATCTACCTGCCAAAACAAACCCAATACCTTTATGAACACAACTACAAAACACTTTTCATACAAATAAAGTCAGATCTAAGTAAATGGAAAAATATTAACTGCTCATGGCTGGGTCGAGCTAATATAATAAAGATGACAATTTTACTTAAATTAAATTATGTATTTAGTGCTTTACCAATCAATCTGCCCAAAAATTATTTTATAGAACTAGAAAAAATAGTAACAAAATTCATTTGGAAGAACAAAAAGTCCAGAATATCAAGGCAATTAATGAAAAGAAATGCTAGAGAAGGTGGCCTAGCCTTACCAGATTTTAATCTGTATTACAAAGCAGCAGTCATCAAAACTGCTTGGTACTGGCAAAGGGATAGAGTAGTGGATCAATGGAATATCTTGGGTACAAAAGACTCAATCATCAATGATTATAGTAATACACTATTTGATAAGCCCAAAGACCCCAGTTTCTGGGATAAGAACTCATTATTTGACAAAAATTGCTGGGAAAAT
>CM053587.1:50179997-50224916 GCA_028646515.1 Pseudochirops corinnae | reverse complement strand
TATATGTATTTATATGTATATATATATATATATTAAATTATAGTTATAATATACATGTAACTGGGAATTAAGGTATACAGGCACTGAGGTAAGGAGATCCATCTTGCCCTACAGGAAAGTCAGAGGGGCGATGGGGGAGCATATAGGAGAGAGCAGATTGCGGGAGGGGGTAAACATGGGATCTCTGTTTTGGGGTGGTGGGTAGGGGAAAGATAGGGAGAAAATTTGTAACTAAGAATCTCATAGAAACAAATGATGCAAACTAAAAATAAACAAAAGTTAATTTAAAAAAAGATTGTATTAGATTTTATAGTATTTGTGGCATATTTTAAAGATTGAGGGCAAGTAATATCTCTAAATGTTTGTGATGTGGATTATCATCAAGCCAAACCTATCCTAACAAGACTTTCTGTATTAGAGATGGAAGGTGATGTAATTAAAGATCATCTAATTTATCACTGCCACTGCTACCATTACTTTCACCATGACCCTCTTGTACAAATGAAGAAATGGAGAGCTGAAGACCTGGAAAGAGATTTTTCCAAGGTCACACTGCTAGTTAGTGGAAATCTAGAACTCATGCTCAGGTCTCCTGACTCCAAATCCAAATACTCTTTCCATTGTTCTACACGATCTCCTAAACCTTTGGGTCTAATTTTGGTGACTATAAATATAGAATTTATAGTTTATCGTTGTTACTTTTTATCTTTCTCCATTAGTCATCCCCTGATCTCATTGCTACATGGAAGCCACCCTGTGTTCTTAAAGGCTGTGGCAGCAAAGGTCAGGGTCTAAAAGATCTTAAGCAAACTTGATAGACTTCAAGTTAAGCTCTGATATATAAGAAATGTAGGACTGTCATCCAAAAATCAGACTAGCTAACTAAAAAGACTGTTTATCAGATGATATATAAAGGGTATATAGGATATATAATACTTTTATTGTGGTGTTTGTATTCTAAAGGACTGTTTATAAACCGAATACAACTGAGGACTTTCTTCTTAGGATAGTAGTACAAAATATGAGTCATTGTGAAGAACTGTACCTGTTTGCCCAATCATCTGAGATTTGGTTGTCATGTGATGATTATACTTTTTTTTTTAATGCAAAACAAAAAAAATTTTTTAGCAGTACAGTCCTTGTTCTGTGGAGGAATTTCAACCTACAAATATGGTGGGAATAGCCCCACTATGGAAATAAAAGTTCCTAAAGTATTGAAGGAAATTCTGCTTCCCTACTATATATCTCAAAACACCTTGAAATCATCATTTTTCTCCTCTTTCTGCCTTATGATGAAGAGTTGACCTTTTCTAATACCAAGGCAAACACTTCTACATATGCTTTCCAGTAGCCATTCTTTTCCTTTTCCTAATCTAAAATCTCTCCCCATTATTGGTTCCTTCCTTGATAACTACAAATAGGCATAGTTCTCTCCTAACGTTAAAAAAAGAAAAAGAAAGCCTTTATTTGACTATGTCTACTAGTGATCATCCTCATTGTTCTCCCTTTCACAGAAAACAAAATCTAAAAATGCTTCCTACAATAGCTGCCTCCACTTCCATTTTATTTTGCTTTCTTCTGATCCTCTTGGAAACTGCCTTACAAACTCATCACTCAAATGAAACTGTTCTTTCTAAGGTTGTCAATGATCAATTATTTGCCAATACATTCTTTTCTCAGTCTTCACCCTTATTCATGACTTGCATTTGTTAGCTAACATTTATATAGTACTTTAGGTCCTGGGAAAGCTTTTTAAAATATTATGCAATATACTCCATTTATTATCTCATTTGATACTATTGATCACCCTCTGCTTTTGGATACTCTTTTCTCTCCAGGTTTACATGACATTGTTCTTTATTGATTTCCCTCATTCCTATATTACAGGTACTTCTCAGTCTCTTATGCTAGATCAGCATCCATATCACATTTCCTATTGGAGGTATTCTCAAAGACTCTGTCCTAGCCCCTCTTGTCTTCTCTTTCTATATTCATTCTCTTAGTGACTTAACTCCCAAAGGTTAAATTGCCATCTTTATAGAGATTACTTCCAGATTTGCATATTTAGTCATAATTTCTCTTGTGACTTTTAGGCCTATATCATCAAATTTCCAAGTTCCATAAGAAACTCAAACTCAACATATCCAAAACAGAACTTACTGTCTTTTCCCAAAATATACTCCTCTTCCAGACTTTCCTATGAATGTCAAAGGCACCACCATCCTTCCAGACAACCAGGTTTGGCACCTGAAAAAACATAGTTGACACCTTGCTCTCCCTTTACCTCACTTGTTCATTCAGTTGTTATGTCTGACTGATTGTATTTGAAATATCTCTAATATCCATCCCCTTCTCTAAATATTTATAGCCAACAAAATAATTCAGGCAATTATCCTTTCTCAGCTGGACTATTATAATACTTCCCTAATTGTTTTCTTTGCTTCAAGTCTTTCCCATCTCCAAGTCATCCTCCAAAGAGCTGCTAAAGTGCTACTCTCAAAGCACTGATCCAACCACATTATTCCCTCATTCAACAAAATTCAGGGGCTCCCTCTTGTCTATAGTATCCAAAAGGGACAAATAGCAGACTCTCTATTTGACATTTAAAGCTTTTCAGCAACTGGCTACAGTCTATCTTCTAGGCTTAGTACACATTAGTCCTGTTCACACTCTTTATAGTCCAGTAAAACTAGACTCTGCAATGTCTTAAACGTAGCATTCCTTTCTTTAACTTTGCATAGGCTATGCCTGATCCCTCGAATGCTCTCCCTCTTCACATCCACTTCTTAGAATCCCAAGCTTCTTCAAATCTCAGCTCAAGTCAATCTTCTCAATTGCTAGTGCCTTTCTAACAAAAACATCTCATTTTACTATAATGTGCATTATATTTTCCCCAATAGAGTATAAGTTTCTTGAGGTCAGGGACCATTTCACTTTGTTATATCCAACATTTGGTACAGTGTCTATTATTTCGTAGGTACTTGATCAATGCTTGTTGGCTGATTGGTCATTTGATTTAGCAAAGAAACCCAGGACTTCTGAGAGATAGAAATAGGGAGTGCATTCCCATCATTGGAAACAAACTGTGCATGGCATCAAGATGGGAGTTGCGAATGTTATATGCAAGGAACAGTGAGAAGGTCAGTTTGGCCGGATTGTGGAGTACATGAACAGGAGAAATGTATAATAGACCTAGAAATATTACCTGGAGCTTTAAATAACAAACAGAGGAGTTTGTGTTTGATATTTATACTTCCCTTTCTCATCTTAAAACTATTTTTTGCTAGAAAATATGGAAGAAAAATAGGATTCAATAGGCCTTTTTTACCATAATCTCTGATCATAATATGCCATCTATCCCAACACATGGGTCTATTCTTTCTTTTCCTTCTTGCTCCAAACATAACTTTAATGATACTTTTTTTTGTCAGGAATTTCCCCCCCAAAATTTCTTTTAGTCTTGGCATTTTTATACATTTTATATTTGTCCTTGGTTGTATTTCCATTCTTATATATATATATATTCCTTTAAAAAATATCAGTTCACCAGAGAGTTTCATCTATAGCCAAATTAGTTCTTAGATACTTCCCTTTTCTTTCTTACTGTGATTGTTTACAATTGTCTACTCAGCATCTGCTCCCTTTCTTCCTCTCTCCCTCCTTCCTTTCCTTTCTTTCCCTCCCTCCCTTCCTTCCTTCCTTCTTCCCATCCTTAAACCAACTTCTCCCTATCATTCTTCCCATCCTTTGTGATCCTAATTTCCTCCTATAACCTCTCTGGCCAAGATATTAAACTTATCCTTTCATTTTTTTGGATGCCCTTTCCTAAAGTCTAGGATCTGACTATACCTGGTATCCCTTTCTTCTTATATTACAAGCTCAAGGATGACATGGTCACTTCCTTCCAATGTTGCTGTCACTGCCACATCTTCTTGCTGGTCAGAATTATGTCCAAAGGAGCAGTTCCCCTTATTGCTTCCACTACCTTCTGACTGATGAAACTGTCAGCAAAACAAGTCAAGATTTTTTCAGTTGCCTGACTGTTACCAGAATTAGACTTGCAGCAGATGTCAGGATAGTAGGACAAGGTTGTCATTCAGAAAGGCTGAGGATAATAAGCTAGGAGTGGACAAGATAGATTTTTTTTCTTCTTTTTTGGTTAACTGGGAGCCCAGAAGGAAAAGCAAATCATGCTTCACCCCAGCGTTCCTTGTCACCTTTATATGTGCATACTTCTCAGAGGTTCATCTGGCCTTCCTATTCCCTCAGCAACTTCATCAATTCAATGCCAATCCACTGACTTTCATCCAGGTCAGAATAATTCCAGAGTCCATTTTCATAAGCCTTTAGTTCCATTAGAACAAGGAATAGTTCCATCCCTCAAGCACATTTTCAATCCCACCACACACCTGTCTGGTTATCTCAGCTACACGTGTGGCTAGCCACAAGTATGCACAAATATTGCCATTCCTATGGGCTTTTCTCATTAATTTAATTGACCTATAGTTATCTGCTCTCCCATGGGGAAACAAAATAGCTTGAAACCTTCTACCATTTGTATTTTAAGAGGAGGAGAAAAAAACTCTTTATTTAGAATATTGCAACTTTTATTTGATGAAAGTTACTATTAACATATTTTCATAATCTTCTCAGCCTAGCAACAGCAGGAGTAAAAGGTGTGAGGGCCATGTAATATTCATGAAATTAAGGAGACTTGAGATGAAAGGGAGTTCCATTAGAGAGACCAAGTGTGACAATATGACACATATTTGCATATTTTACACTTTAAATCTTTTCAGCACATCCAAGTTGATATATGGATGTAAACATGCATTGCCAGTTTTTAGCATATTATAAGCCCTCAAGACTTTGCATGCATTTTAATATGTTTCATTATTGCTGTAGATTTTAATTTCCAAACTGCACAGCTTTGATGGAAGAAAGCTGGAAGTCAAAGCATCTGGCCCCTGCTCCAGGCAAGCACAGCCTTTTCCTTGAATATTTTGGGTAGAAACCAGTCTATTTATTTGTGGGGCAGTGGGGGGAAATAAAAAAAAAAATGTGATGCACAGAATTGTGTTTTTGTTTGGTACACATACTAATTAAGTGTTAACTTAACTACCCTGGCAGGAAAGCTATAATGTCAGGCTGTAGATGTGCCAAACTATATAAAGTTATGGATTGGCTATTTTGGAATCCTTTTTGTTCTTTGTTTCTTCCTTCCTTCATTTTTTCTGCCTTCTGCTTTCCTTCCTTCCCTTTCCTTCCTTCCTTCCTTCCTTCCTTCCTTCCTTCCTTCCTTCCTTCCTTCCTTCCTTTCTTCCTCCCTTCCATATTCCTTTTCTCTCCTCCCATCTGTCTCTATGTCAGTCTGTCTCTGCTTGTCTGTATATATTTCTGTCTACTTTGATCCTTCTCTTTTCCCCCCATTACCTATTCTTAGTCCTGGTACTCTTAACGTACAGATTATTGAAAGAATTTTTTTAAAGAATAAATTGAAATTCTGCTTGTACTTTAAAGTATACATAAGGGATTTCTCAATTGCTGCTGCATTTGCTAGGACCTCATGTAATTACCCCGCCATGGAAGAGATTGCTCCATGAACACAGAAAGTGCCATTTGACCCCAAGTGAAAAATACCCATGATTCTTCTTGAGCTTTTTTTATTTGAAAAGAGTGTATATTTGATAGCAAAGTGCAATGGGGTGATGCCTCTGAATACGGGAAATCTTTGTGCAACATAGAGAAATACCCTCAGAACTCAGATATATAACATAGTAGATTCCATGTACAATTTATTCTGTAAGGACTAGGGAATTGTTTAAGGCAGTGATCTCCAAAGTGAAGGCTACATCCTCCTGAGTCTTGTAGTACGGACCAAGGAAAGAGGATCAGTTAGTCAAAGGGTAGATAGATGGGATGGCCCTTATACTTCTTGCTTTGGCCAAACATGGGTATTGTTTGTCTCAAGTCCAGCCATACCTCCTAATCCCTTTTGTCCAACACCACAACCAATACAAGATCTCCCACTGCTAGGCAACCTCCAAAACTCACCCTCCCAAACTTCCCAGGTCAGTAAAACTTAATAACTATGAAAAAACCCAAAGCAGCAGCAATGTTGGGAAAACCCCCACACTACTGCCTATCCCCAGCCTCCAAATTTACCTTGTGATTATGACAGACATCACTTTAGGGTAATTCTATGCTTCAGACAATGAATGATGAATCAGAACCCTATTACCTATCTCCTCCAGTTCTCCCACACACATTTTTTTTTTGGTATGGTGGTAGAAGTGAGTAGCATTATAATACATAGACATGATTTATTAATTTAAAATATACAAAGGTGTATTGCTCCTTTTTTTATGAGAGGAGTATATGATCAAAAGAAAAATTGATTGAGGCACTTTGAATTTAAGTGATTGACCAGGTTCACCCAGATGGGAATAAACTGAATCTAGTTCTTTCTGACTCCAAGTTGAACACTCTACCTACCACACCATGCAGCTTTTTCGGAGTCTTAGCTAGTAAAAATTGTGCAAGGAACACAATTGTGTCCTATAAGCATATCTTAGCACTTCAATGTATCCATTGTCTCATCAATGTGATTAATTCCTCTGTCAAGGCAGATCCCAACTCACCTATGCCTTCTCATCTTGCGAGATACTTGTCTTTTAAATGGAAGATCTGTTAAAAATGGAAGAGTTCTTCATCTGTGTCATTTAAAAATTCTGTGGGTGTCAATGTAGCATTCCTTCCACTATCTTTTTTTCTGTGTACCAAACTGACCTGCCTTCTTCCTAACAATCTGTTTCAGTAAATGTCTTATATGGTACTCTTCACCTGTGTGATCTTTATTCTTCAGCTATTTTGTTATTTTATGATTTGTAGCTACATAAATTAAAGCATAATGATTAAATAAACAAACCTTACTATTCTTTCAACTTATCTTTGGGGAATTTAAAGAAGGGACATGACGTTTTAAGTAATGTTTCAAGTCATTTCCTAAATACTTTCAATGAGATATCAAAAGACAATGGAATAAATGACCTAAATACTAAGCTAATGTTGTTATATATACTGTTAGGAGGTAAATTATTTTTCTGTTCTTTGTTGTAGTACTGAAAAGTTGTATGAAATAATATCATGAGTGTTTGACTTAAAAATACTAGAGTTTGGATCATACCTCAGAAACTTACTAGCTATAGGGCTATGGACAAGTCACTTTACCTCTTTGACCCTCAGTTTCTTCCTTTAGGAAATGGGAAAAAAAATTAGGCTTGTAGTAGCTATACCATAGAGTTGTACTGATTACATGTGATGATGTAAATAAGTTTTCATATACAGTGTCACATAAATATTAGTCAATGTTATGTGTCTATGATTGTCAAATAGTTGTCTGTCAGTTGAAACATGTACAGATGGCCCACTGTGTGGGGAGGACTATAATAAGTGCTATGGAGATAGGGAAGATGTAGAAGACAGTATCACTACCTGTCAGGAACTTAAAACTCAGTGGGAAAACTAGATCACATTAGACCTACAGCAGGCCTTTAACTAGCATAAGGACATATATGTAAATTTGTGAATAGGCGAGATAATGTAGATATGAACATGGTAGCAACAGAATTTGAAAGCTGGACAGCAACTTAGCCATGTAGTCTAATTCATCCATTAGTTGCATCTCACCTAATTCTGGTTTTGGTTCTTCCCCATATATACCATACATCATTCAGAAAAGTCTATATTTCTAAAAGCTCCCCCTGAAACAGTCTTAGAAGCCTACCCTCAAATCCTTTGTAATCTCACTCTGCTTTTTAAAATTCAATCTTTTAGTGTTAAGGAAAAAAAAAAACATCTCATGCTACTCTAATTCAATGACCATGAATGTAGCTAGTGATCATATCTTGACATTGCCAGGCAAAAAAAAAAAAAAAAAAAAAAGCATATTTTCTGTAGCTACTGTAGACCTGACTCAGTGACTAACTTAGCATGAGCTGTGAAACCTCCCAGTGGGTTGATTTGCCAAAGAAGGTGATCGGATGTGGTATATTTCTGTATCTCCCTTGAGGGAAAACAGATTCTAGATCAGTGCACAGTCACTAATGTTACCAACAAAAAGTATATGTGAATCATACTTTCTAAATAAGTGAACAGGGCACTAATATTAAGGTGCCAGCCTTCATATTTGATCGAATTATTCTCACTTGGTTATCAATACATGGGATTCTAAAATCTATTGTGTAGTCTACACACCTCCTGCATTATTTGAAATAGTTACCACTAATTGTGAAGCTTTCTCATTTTGCTTGCCTTCAGTATCCTTGATAAAGGTCTTGAATAAGAGGCCTTGCGTGTGTGTGTGTGTGTGTATGCATATGTATATATATGCACATATATGCATATAGTTATGTGTGCATATACATATATTACCTACATACTCTTATTGTTGATCAGTTAGCTAAATATTTGTCAATTCTGTTATTCTTTTCTGTAATTCATTAAAATTGTTGTCAATACTTTTTTTTTGTCATCTTAATTTCCAAAAATGTTTTTCCCTTCTCCCAACTCAGTAAGCCAAAGTTATAAATATGAATTTTAAAAAAGAAAAAAAGCAGTTCAGAAAATCTAACACATCGAATGAGTCTGACACTTCATTGTGTGATTTTCTGTACCCATAGTCTTCTTTCTCTATTCCATCTTCTGCATAGCTGCCAAAATGATTTTCCTAAAATACGTATATGACAAAGTAATGTCCTTCCACTTAATAAACTCCTGTACTTTCCTATTAACCACAAGGATCAAGTATGAACTTGTCTGCTTGACACTTGAAGCTTTTCACAACCTGTTCCCTTCTTATGTTTCCACTCTTCTTGGACATTATACCCCTCCATGTATTATTTGTTTTAACCACCCTGGCCTGCTTGATGTTTTGCACAAATGACATTCTATCTCCTGTCACTATGCCTTTTCTCTGGCCTTCCCCATTCCTTAATGGTTCTCCCTCCTCACCTTCAACTCTTGGCATCCTTCATTTCTTTCAAAACACTTTTATTATAAATTTCCTTTCCTGATCCTCCAATTGCTAGTGCCCTCCAGCCCCTAAATACCTGATTTTATCTTTCTATATATCCCATATAGTGTTTTTTCTAAAATAAGTGAGCAGGGCACTAACATTAAGGTGCCAGCCTTGGTGTTTGATCAAATTATTCTCATTTGCTTAGGAACTCTTTCATTTTTAATTTTTTTTTATCTGTAGGATTTAGTACAGTACCTAGCACATAATAAATAATTAAGTTACCAATTAACAGAAACATAGATTTAGCAGGTTCTATCAGTTCTTGTACAAATCTTTTTGGGCCTAGAATTGCCATGATAATTATACTGCATTCAGTTTCATTATTTTATTCTTTCTTTTTACATTTTATAGTAATTATATATATTATTTTTTCTGTATGCTTTACTCATACTACATCAGTTTAGGTAGGTCTTCCTATACTTCTCTGAATTATTCTTATAAATTGTTTATTTTGATACAGTAACATTAAATTATATTTATGAACCACAATTTGTTTAAATATTGCTGGGAATCTACTTTGTTTCCAATTCTTGCCTACCTTAAACATCTTGCTATGGATATTTTTATGTATTAGAGATCTTTCTTTCTGTCTTTGACCTTCTTATGCTGTATGCCCAATAGTGTTTCATAGCATAATTCCAAATTGCTCTCCAGTATGATTTGACCACTTCATAACTCCACTAACATTACATTAGTGTGCTTGTCTTTCTATAGCCTTCAACTGCTGACTTTTATCCTCTTTTGTTATTGTACAAATTTGGTAAAGAAGATATCAAACTTTAGAATCCTTTTCCTCCCCTCTTATTAGTGATCTGGAATAATTATTTCATATGGTTTTCAGTTCTTCTTTTCAAAACATCCCACACCTATCCCAGCATAGTCATTGGAAAATAGATACATGCAATAGAAAAACAAATTTCCTTCCTTCCTTCCTTCCTTCCTTCCTTCCTTCCTTCCTTCCTTCCTTCCTTCCTTCTTTCATCATTCTATTTCTAGCTCTAAGAAGCTCTTAACACTCAATTAGAATATATAGCGACTTTTCTTTTTCCAAAAACAAATCCAATGATAATAATAATTCTGTTTTAAAGACTAAGAACTACTTTTTTCTCTGTAGTTTCTCTTGCAAAATGCCTAAGGTTTGCTGATTTCCTAGCATCTAACTACCTCTGGAGGTTTCAAAAAGACAGCCTGCTCATCAATGTAGAGAAGAACATAATTTATCCTATTTAATTTGGCATTGAATACTTCAAACTTTTCTTTTAATATAGTATCATAGTGTTTGCTGTTACTTCCAGACCTCAACCACCTCACTGAAGAAGAGTCTGTCCCCTTTTCTCCAAAAGAGAGACACACTCTCTCTCTGTCTCGCTGTCTCTCTGTCTCTCTGTCTCTCTGTCTCTCTCTGTCTCTCTGTCTCTGTCTCTCTCTCTCTCTGTCTCTCATCCTCAGAGCACAACTTATGAAGGACTCATTATTAACCATGAAAAATACCATGCAAAAGTAAGAGTCTTTCTGTATTAAATTCTACTCAGTATCTGCTGGTGTAAAACAAAACAAGATTCCCTCAGGAGTAAGCTGGTACCAACAGAACAAAACTAGATTGTCCCAAACAGAAACAGAAATAATTAGAAACAATAATAAAGTTTCTTAACAAATTATTTTAAAAAACCAAGAAGATCAACAGAATGATGAAGTGAGAGAAATCAATACAGCACAGATCTTTTGAGTGATTGTTAATGTTTTAAAGATCTGAGCTGAGCACCTGACCAATCTGTGTTTGAGAAATCTAAGAAGAAACTAAAGTGGATAAGGTTTTTGTTTGTTTGTCTTTGTTTTGTTTTGTTTTGTTTTTGGCCAAGTTGGAATAGGGATATCACTAGAAACTCAGAGGTACTGGGAAGGAAGTTCAGCCTGGAAAGTTTGAGCAGAAGCTTTCTTTTATGCATCTCTTTATCTGGGCAGGAGGAGGGAGAAATATGAACTAAGGGCAAACCTTCATTTGTGTAACTCGGACATGGTAACATAGGAACCTTCTAGCACACTGACCAAAAGTTAAAACCACCAGTTATTTACTGGAGCTTGAATGGGGGGGGAGGGGAGTATTACAAGAAAATATACAAAAAGATATAAGGAAAGTAAAATTGACAAAACTTGACAACAGATGGGTGAGAGAGTTTGAGGAGATAAGGATAACATCTAGGTTATAAATGGAAGTGACTGGGAGGATGATGATATCTTCAACAGTAATAGGGAAGCTAGGAAGAGGGGAAGGTTGGTCAGGACAGACAATGAGTTCAATTTTAGACACGTTGAATTTAAGATGTCTATAGGACATAACAGTGAGAAATCTGGGGATATAAGACTTGAGGGCAGGAGAGAGATTAGGACCGAATAAGTAAATGTGAGAATCATCAGCATAGAGATGATGATCGATCATCAAATGAAATTGTACAGAGTGAGACGAGAAGAGGGAACATGACAGATCCCTTAGAGATAACCAAAATCAGCAGTTCTGTGTCTATTCTCTCAAGAGAAGAAAGTATCCAGGAGAAGTGGTGGTTGACTATGGCAAAAGCAGTAGAGAAGGTCAAAAGCAGGTCAAGGAGGATGACTGTTAAGAAAAGGCTATTATATTTGACAGGGAAGAGATAATTGGTAATTTTGGAGTGAGTACTTTTGGTTGAAAGATAGCCAGAAGCCAGAGTGTGTAGTTAAGAAGAAAATGAGAAGAAGGGAGAGGAAACATCTATTATAGATGACATTTAGCCACAAAAGGGAGGAAAGATATGAAATAATATCAAGCAGGGATGGCTTGATCAAGAGAGAATTTTATGGAGAATGGGGAAACATAGACAGGTGGGTAGACCATGAGGAAGCAGTCAATAAACAAGGAGATTAGGATAATATCTAGGTTGTGAACCCAGGTGACTAGAAGGATTTGATTGAAGATTGAAGGTAGATAAGAGAATGGGATGATAGAAGGGGAAATTGGCTGGAAAAAAATGAGATGAAATGAGATCACTTGTGCATATAGAGGATTTTACTTTGGCTAGGAGAAGAGCACCTCTTTTTGTGAGATGGTGAGTGTAGAAGTAATAGTAAAAAGCATCTGGGATATGTCAGATAAAGAGACAAGGAGAAGAGGGCCCATGCTACAATTTTCTCCAGTAAAGTAGGGGACAAGATTCTTAGCTGAGAGCGTGGAGGAGGGAGAAGAGAACCAATGACAATTTGAAGAGTTGGTAATGTTTGGAAAACCTGTTGTGGTAAGTAGGATAGTGAGTCAAGTATACAGGTGTAGGAAGGAGGACCTGGCTGAGATAATGCAATATAAGTTTATGGTGGATCCAATCAACACAGCTGTGAATTTTTTTTTCTCCAGCTTTGTTCAGCAGCATATGAATGGGAGTGAAAGGAGCAAATGGGAGGAGTTAACCAATTCTGTTTAATGAGACAAACACAGAAATAGATTAAAGGGGGAAAGGGATTTAAAAGAAGGGAATAATGTAAATTTGAACTGGTCCACTAGGAGGTCAAGATGGACTGAAGAATATAATGTAATCATATAGGACTCATGGCTTGAAAATGAACAAAGGGGTTAAAAGATTGGAAATCATGGTAAGCATGGACTGGTTTTGGGTTTGCAAGGCAGATAGAGCTGAATTATGATCTTCTCTTCCTTCTCCTCCTCCTCCTCTTTCTTTTTATCCTCTCTCTCTCTCTCTCTCTCTCTCTCTCTCTCTCTGTCTGTCTATCTATCTATCTATCTCTCTCTCTCAAATGTAGCCCAAGCGAGCTTGACTTAACTGCTCAGCAAAAGGAGACAGTAGGAATTGGAATTTTGCTTCTGTGTAACCATATTTATATATACAGACACACAGATTTAGACACATTCTAGTACAAATGTTATATAACATCAATGTGAAAAATTTTATCTCATTTAGTATTTCTTAATAATGACATATTTCTCCTGTATTAGTTTTTTATTTTCAAATAAAATGTTTTGCTGATTTCTGGGTTTTTGTTCTGTTTTGCTTGGTGTAAATAACTCATTTCTCTCTGTTAATGGGAAATCTTTTTGTTTTCTTTTATGTTTTAGCATCATCTTTGCAAGATATGTTATTCTAGCTTGCATCTTGAGCTCCTTTGATTTTTTTCTATTTCTTCTTTCTGATTTCCCCTGGCTTTTGTGTAATATTTGGTTATTTAAATTAAGCCTTCATAGCAGGCTTTGTTTCTGTTGACTTGCAAAATTTATTTGTCACTGATATTTTGAAATGTAACCACTTATAGTTTTAAATCTGGGTTTTGTTTTCTTTTTTTTTTCTCTCCTGAAATATCTGTGAAGTGATCATTTAGAACTTTATCATCTGTTTTCAAAAGTTCTGTACAATTTTATTGTTTTGTGCATTTCTTAGGCTATTTTAATTTATTGTGTCTTTGTTTGTTTAGAGAGGAATTGTGATCATTAAACACTTTCTGTAAGTCCTGTCTTCAAGGCCAGCAACTTTGGGTAACATAAAATACATATATTCATTAAATTGCTGTCTTTTGTTTCTCTTCTGCCAAATTTTCTTCTATTTCTATATTTTTTGAGCTCCAAATCTGTTATTCTCTTTTAGCCTTACTTCTTTAGAGAGTCTATCATGTATTCTAAGTTGTCTCTTCTGTCATTTGTTTGTATCCAATTTTTGTGAACTCTCATTTCTATCCCTCATTTGTATTGTAATATGTCCTATTAAAAATTTATTTCTCTTATGAAATATTCGGGAATTCTCATTCTTGTTCAATAGTCTTTGGAGTAGCTAGGTAGTAAAAGGGAAGTAGGTGGCACAATGGATAGAGTGATGGGCCTGGAGTCCTGACTTCTGAGAACTCATCTTTGTGAGTTCAAATCTGGCCTCAAATACTTACTAGCTATATGACACTTGGCAAATTGCTTAACCCTGCTTTCCTCAGTTTCCTCATCTGTAAAATGAGGTGGAAAAAGAAATGTCAAACCAATCCAGTATCTTTGCCAAGAAAACCCCAAATGGGAACACAAAGAGTAGGCCACAACTGAAAAATGAATGAATACTCTTTGGAAAATCTGTAAAACCCCTTTTCACTGGTAGCTCTTGGTCATCTTTATTTATATCATAATCTTATTTTTTGTCATTTTTCATTCTGTTTTTGTGGGTTTCACTGGTAGTTTACTTGCATGATTGTTGGGCTTGTAGTTTTTCCTCTCTCAGAGTTCATCTTTTGTCTTTTTTTCTTATATTCCCAATAGTTTGTCTATGGTTCTATAATGGTAATGTAATTTGAATTTGAAGATCCCTTTGTATTTACAAAGGTAACAGGTACTTAGCACTTAGTAATTAATCAAGAAGGTATGAATCCCTGTTGCTGACATAGCAGGAAGGGGTTGGCTGAAACAGAAAGCTAATGCCATGTGTGTATATAAGGAAAAGCCCCAGAGAGGGAGAGTCAGATCTTCTTAGAGCAAGTTTCCTGGAGGCAGAAGCTGCTGCCACTGGAGAAAGAAAGGATTTATCTCAGCAGCATCTGGAGGCTGGGCTGTTACTGTTGGACTGGGAATTGAAAAGAAAAATGAGAATTGGTAACTGAGACAGATCTTCTTGGACCAAATTCCATGGAGGCTGAAGAGGAAAGGTCTCCCTCCCTCCCCTCCCCTCCCCCCCCCCCAGATTTGAGAGAATGATTTTGATTTTGAAGACCTGGATGGAGGGATTTTGATTCTGGGAACCAGCTGAAACGTCTGCTGAGTCCGAGGGCCAGCTGTAGCTGCTAAAAGACTGAGGAAGCACAACTGTGAAGGATTTAAAGCTTTATCTGTTTGTGGCTTTGTTAAGACTTGTCTTCCTGGGAACAGAGACTATGAAGGATTTGAGATGGACTGGACACTGTGAACGCCAATGTGGAGCAGGAATTGCACAGAGAGCTGGACAAAGACCTGGGAGCTGCCTGCCTTTGAATCCAAGTGACAGTTTGGTGAATCCAAGTAGGATCTGAGACCATGGAAGGGAATCCAGGAAGGGAAACCACCCTGAGTCAAGCTGAAAGAAGACTTTACTTGGATACTGTGTACTGACTGAGAAATTGTAAATTTACTAGTGACCTAGGGGTGGAGGGTCTGCATATTTTCTGATGATTGAGTAGTGAATGATGAAGGATGATTGAATGATTGAGTTGATATAATGACTGATTGACTAAATGATTATACTTAGTGATTCATGACTGAATAAGTGACTGTTGTGAATTGTTGTGAATGCTGTAATTTGATTTTCTGTGATAAGTTGTAACATTGTGAATGCTGTACTTTGATTTACTGTGAATGTTTTGCTTTGATTTGTTATGGAATAAATAGAGTGTTCACTGTACTGTATAATCAGAACCTTAAAAGCAGTTCACAGTAGCATTCCTCTGAAAAGCTGCTAGAGCTTGGCTTTACAGGTTCCCCTGCTCCCTTTTTGGTCCCTCTCCCTTTCACTACTGTGGGAATACATCTTCCCTCCTCAACAGTCTTCTGAGAGTCAGTCTTTTGGGCATTGCTGAACTAATTATATTGTTATCATCTATTCTTTACGATACTCACATGACTCTCCTTTCCCTCAAAAATATTGCTAGAGCATGGGCAAGGACCATAGACATCTGAGAATGCCTTTCTTCAACAGCCACATTGTAGTTCCCTCATTTAGTTGAAATTTTCATGGAGAGTGCTCTTTCACAGTCCTTCAGAATCCCTCAATAATCAACCAGATTACATCTCCTGCAACCAAATTGCAAATGGCCATTGCCATAACAGCAAGACACAGATTTCCCAGTTAGAAAATGTAGGATGAACAACATATACCTAGACATAGTATTTTCTACATAATTACATGATAAGCTTGAGGTCAGGGATAATGTCTCATACTTTTATCTTCAATTCAATTTAATTTGTCAAACTCTTATTCAATGGAAAAGGTTATGCTGGCCTCTCAGTAAGACAAAATCTTTAGAAAAATATATAATTACTGTCTTCATTGAGTACATGGTCTACAAGGGCTATAATATGACTTACACATACAAATAATTAAGTTCCAAAGTATCACATGATAAAATTATTAGAAATGTGTGAAAATACTCTGTGAAGTCTTACAGGGGAAGGTCATTATGGACAGTATGTTAAGGAGAAGTTTCATGGAAGTCATGGCATTTGAGTTTAAATCAATTTGTGCATCCTTAATAGATTTGCTATCTTACACAACACAATGGCTATGCCAAACCCTTTGACCCCACCTCAAGCTTCCCATTGCATCAACTTCCCACCCCACACACTCAGATAAATTTCATTCAAAAATACGATGCAATTTTCTGAGAGTTTCCTCTTCTCCCCTTTTCCTCATCATCTCATACTACCATGTCTTCTCCCAATATTTCCTCCTTCACCTCTGCTCACATGAAGAACTGGCCCTTCTCATCAAAACAAGTTGATACCTTGATACCAGTCTAGCCTTTCTATTCCAGGAGGTTGCTCAATTTGTCATTCTTCACTCTCTCACTAATGTTAATCTCTACTGTATACTTTTTTACTGTTTGCAAGTATATCCATACTTCTTTGATCTTAAAAAATATACAAAAAAGCAAACCAACAAAACACCTTACTCCATATAAACATCCCTAGGAGTTAACATCCTATTTATCCTCCCCCTCATGGCTAAACTTCCTCCAAAAGTTCTCTAACTTTGGTACTCCCCTCACTGTTCCTCTCAGTCACTTTTAGAGTCTCATCTTTCTGGCTTCCAGCTTCATCATTTAACTGAAATTCTTCTCTCCAAAGTTGTCAATGATCTCTTAATTGCCAAATCTAATGGACTTTTCTCATTTTTATCCTTCTTGACCTCTTTGCTGTTTTTGATCCTATCAGTCTTCTTCTCTGGGATGCCTTCTCTTTTCTAGGTTTTCACGATCCATGTCTCTCCTGGTTTTATTCCTGTTGTTTGATCACTTCTTCTCAGTCTTTGCTTTATCTTTTCTTTGGTCATGCCTTCTAACAATGAATATCCCCTACTAACTGTAGGTGACTCAAAGGGTCTCTCCTGGGTTCTCTTCTCCCTCTATCCAATCTCTCTTGGTGATCACTCCCATGGGTTCAATTATAATCTCTATGTAGATAATTAATTAGATATTTATATTCAGCCCTATTTCCTCTCCTTGGTTCTAGCTTCTCATCATGTATCTTGGACATCTCAAACTTCATGTACCCAAATAAACAGAATTCTTTATCTTTATCCCTAAGCCCTCCTATTTATTTTAAACCAATTCCCCAATTACTCTTGAGGACATTACCATCTTCCCAATCACTCAGATTTGAAACATTGCTGTCATACTTTACTACTCACCAGAACTCACTCCTTATATTCAATCTAGTGCCAAGTCTTAGCATCTCTATCTTCATAGCATCTCTTTATATATGTCCTTTTCTTTTCATGTTCAAAGCCAGTCCTAAGGTGGGCCATTATCATACAACACCTGAACTCTTACACCTGGATTATTACAATAGCCTTTTGGTTGCTTTTCTTGCCACAAGATTCTCCCCACTTCAATTTTTCTTCTACTCAGCTACCAAAATCATTTTACTGAGACAATGATCTGACCATGTCACAGCCCCACCTCCCTTCGCCTCCCCTTCTTTCTCCTCACCTCTCCAGTCCTACATGATGCACTCCAGTGGTGCTTACACAGTGCCAGACACATAGTAGGTACCTGGTAGATGCTTGTTGGCTGATTAACTGGTGCCCTTTTACCTCCTGGATAAAATATCAAATCTACTCTTTGGCTTTTAAAGTCCTTCACAACCTAATCCCTTCCTGCCATTCTAATTTTCTCATATCTTACTTGCTTCTGCTCACACTATGATGGAGCTACAACGACCTGTTTGCTATTTCTTGAACAGGATACTTCAGCTTCTCTATCTGTGCCTTTGCCCTGCTATCTTGCATTCCCCAATGCTTGCTCTCCCTTTCTACCACTGCCTCCTCCCCCAAGGTAGCCCTTTGCCTTTAAGATTTCCTTCCATTTACACTATATATGTCATATGCAGGATTGCTTTTGCCTGTTGTCTCTACCATTAGAATGTGAGATCTTCATGATGGAAAAGGCTATCTATATCCAGAGAAAGAATTGCAGAGTCTGAATACAGACTGAAGCAAACCACTTGCTCTCTCTCTTTTTTGTTTTGTTCTGTTCCTTCTTTCTCATTGTTCATCTCATTGGTTATTATTTTGCCTTACAACTTGACTAATGTTTAATGTGAAGATATTTGTGGAACCAATATCAGATTGCATGCCACTATAGGGGGGAAGAGGGGAGGAAAGGGAGTGGAAATATTTGGAACTCAGAAGCTTATGGAACTGAATGTTGTAAACCAAAAGTATATAATACATACATATATACATACATACATAGAATGTGAGATCTTAGAGGTCCAGAACCACTTTTTTGCCTTTCTTTGTGTTCCCAGTGGTTAGCACAGGGCCTGGCACATACCAGACATTTAATAAATGCTTGTCCACTGACTGTGGATGGGAAGTAATTTTAAAAGGTGAAGTCAGAGAGGGTAAACAATTAGAGGATAGGGAAAAATTTTTAGTGCTTGAGCAAAGGCATGGAGTCTGAAAAATATAAGATATATTTTAGAGAACAAAAATAGTTCAAGTTGACTGGAATGCAGCATGCATGGCAGCCAACAATATGAGATAAATCTAGAAAGGTAGGAGTGTACCAGATTGCAAAGAGCCTTATGTTTCATGAAGAGACATTTGGACTTTCATCAGTAAGCAATAGGGAGCTATTGAAAAATTTTGAGCGGAGTGTTATGATCAGATCTAAATGTAAGGAAGATTCTTCTGGCATCATTATGAAAGCGGTATATAAGCAGGGAGAAAGCTTTTAAAAGGTATTAAGGTATTAAAAAATGAATTGTAACAGAGTAATGAGAATCGAGATGAGGGACAAACTGAGCACATAATAGGAGTTCAAGAAATATAAGAATGGTGACAGCGTCTACACATAGTAGGCACTTAATATGCCTATTGGTTAAATTATTTATTTAATGATCAATTAGCCTTAAGAAACTGAGAGAGGGGTACTAGTTCACAGTGACAGTAGTGATCCTAGGCCATTCACTACTCTTTCCTTAAAGTTCTCAAATTACAGAATGGAAAGGCCATAAAGGAGATTCTCTCTGAAAGTCACCCAAGGATATAGTGAAGGTAGAAGAGAAAATACTATAAGTACTATGTGATCCTTGGAAGATAGGGTATCAAAATTCAGAAGTGTGTCTGGGAAGAGGTAGAAGCTGGGGAGGGAAGAGGAATAAAAACAAAGTTGGTTTGTCTTATTTCTGTGCAGAAATGCAGTCAGGCATCACATTTTTTTTCCCTCCTGGGACTGTACTTTTCCTCTCTCTCTCTCCCTCCATGACTATCTATCACTACTTGTAAAACTCCTCTACTAAAAGATCTTAAAGTTCACAGTAAAGCAATACAATTATTCTGAGTCATTCCTTCTTACCTTTTAACCTAATCTTTGGAGGTGCTGGAACTGAAGAATTGCAGCTCCTGCCCAAAATGAGCCTAATCTTGTCACTGAAAATAGCACTTCCTTGCCAAGAAGAACTCGCTCCCTTTTGACTGGCTGCACTGATAAGAGAAAAGAACTAGGGATTCATTAATGGTTCCCAAGCATGGTGGGCTCAGAGAAACCAGAGTGCTCACTAGCTATATTTATGGGTGTATGTGTGCATATGTGTGTATGCATGTACACATACATATATACAGATCTGGATATACAAAGATACCTATTAAAGATTTTTTCCAGGAGTTTTTTTTCACCTTTTATAAAAAAAAAAAATTCATGTATGCTTACACTTGAACCTGGCAACCAGTTCATTAATATTTACTAGTTCAATAAATAAATGAATGTATTACAAAATGTTACATTCTCTTTGTGCCTCTATTATTCTGGAGTCAAAAGTAATGCATTCATTCATTCATGGGATTTAGAGCTGGAAGGGACCTTCAAGATCATCCAGTCATAGGATCATAGATTCAGGTAATGGAAAGACCATGTAATCCATTGAGATCAAAACCCCCCAATTTTATGGGTTAGGAAACTGAAATCTATGGAAATAGTGTGATTTACTCAGGTGTTGAAGGCATTGAATTCAACCCTTGTTATCAGGCTTCTATTGCATGTACACTTTCCACCATATTACTTCACAGTCAGTATTTGAATATTTATAATTTAAGATCATCTCTCACGTACAAAGCAGACATAATGAGAAACCTATAAATGAATAAGACACCATTCTTGAATTTTAGGAGTATTGCTATTGCTATGGTAATAGTTAGGTGGCACATTAGATAGAGCCTTGGACTTGACTTTGGAGTCAGAAAAGGCCTGAGTTCAAATTTTGTGTCCAACATTTACTAGTGATTCTAGGCAAGTTCCTCAACCCCTCAGGCTCGGTTTTCTCATCTGTAAAAAAGAGGGGACCTCATAGGGTTGTTTTGAGGATAAAATGAGAATATATATATATATATACATTTATATATATATATATATACACACATGCATATATGTGTGTATAAAATGTAAGTATATACACATGCATGTATATATGTATACATATATACATACACACGTATAAAGGACTTTGCAAAACCTTGAAGTGCTCTTGGACAATCAATTGAATACTCCATTAAATCAATCTTTCCCCTGAGTTCCTTTTTCTGATGCCCTAATCTCTGTGATTCAGAATTGCAATCCTAAGAGACATCAGGACTTACTCTTTCTACCAGTCATTGACCATTCATTGCTACCTAACTCAACCCTGTCTTTCGCCAGTGTCTATCCTAAGCCAACTCTTTCTGCTCTTTCCCCTAGGAAATCCTAATCCAATTTGTTTATTCCTCATCGATTTCTCCCAAACTCTTTCCATCTGTAGCTATTCACAGAAACCTGGGGGTTCTCTGCAAACACTTTCCTCCCTACCAACCCCTCTTGCTATTCACTCCCACTCTCATGTCCCTAGACACACCAGGCCAGGAAGAAGTATCAGCAAACATGCTGCTTAATCCCCCACTGTCCCTCCCAGACCTTCTTTCCATTATTATCACTCAGCAAACTTTCCTCTGAGGTTCATTTTCTCTATTTCTATCACTCTATCCATATCCTTTTTTGCTCTTATCTACTAGCCTTCAGGTCACTTTCCTTTTCCAAAGAAATCAATGCCCAGGTCACCTCAACTCTACTTCTCCTTGGGGATTTCAATGTCCATGATGCTCCTTTGAATATTCTCATCTCTAAGTTCATCTACCTCATCAGCCTCAATAATCATTGCCTCTGTTTTACTTTAGGCACCACAAGAATGCTCACATCTGTTGCTCGTGAGAACAAACCTCAAAACCTGAAATAGTTTTAGAAATAACTTTATTAGCTCATTTGGTAGTGAGAGCAAGAAAGAAAAGGTGGTGCCTTCCACTCATAATTCCCTTTTTCTCCCCCTCCCTTCTGTAACATTTACATCATATAGGATTTTGACAAAGGTTTCTATGCAAAAGTCACACATGAATCACCTCAAGAGAACCCAAAATACAAGCCTGGGAGAACCTAAAAAAAAGATCAGGGTGTGAGTACTCAAAACAAGAATGTTTTGGGTAGATTCAAGACCTATTGGTACTCAAAATTCCTTGTAGCTATCTCCAGCATTCCTAGAGAGCTACTGGATGATATTTTGTGTACAGTTTCTAGTTAGATTTAAATAACATAATAATATGTTTTCCAAACAACATAAAAAATTTTTTTCCACACATCTTAGACCTCACCATCACCCAGAACTATGACGCTTCCATGATACCGAATTCTGAAATTCCTGTCACTGACAACAACCCCCTGCCCTTCCATATTTCCCTATACATAACTGTTCTTAAGTGTACCTCCTAAATTTACTTCATCACTATGTCTCTTAAAACCCTGTGTTATATGACTATCAAACTGTTCTCTTCCTACTCTTGACATGCTCAACACTATAGGAAGAAGTCATGCAAGTCCATCCACTGAGCCATTAATCTCATCTGCTGACACATGACATTAGCTCTGAATTCTGTAAGAAGGACTCTTGGGTGCAACAAAAGGCAAGATTCAGAGACACTGATAAAAGGTAGGGGTGAAATGTAGAAGGAGATATCTTAGAAAAAAGAAGTGGAAGATACCTGAATACAAACTGTTCATTCCCATATTTTGTTAGGGGTAAACCCTAATGCTGGGCAGAATAGTGAAAACAAGTGCCAGTTTCAATGTGCCTGCCTCCATCTGCAGTGAATGAAGAGCAAGATGTAAAGAGACTGCCATCCATGTCTTTTGTACCTTTCATAGTATAATGGAAAGAAGATTTGATTTGGAGTCACAGGACATGGAACTCAATCCTGTATCTGCCACTTTCTAACTTGGACCTGAAGCAAAATGAATTAGAGATCTGGACCAGATCATTTCCAATGGTCCTTTCTATTTCAAAATTCCATGTTCCTGAGCACTGTGGGGTCTTGCTAAATATGGGGGATGAAGATGTTACTGTTCTTTTCCTTAAGGTCAGGCTTGATTTCAATGACTCTTTTGTGAAACCCACACTTGGCACCTCCCAAAATAGTTCTATTCACAATCCATTGCTTTGACCTTTGGATAAATACCAAAGCCCTGATTGTCCTCTATCTTACATGCAGTCAGAGAACAGTTATTTGTCCATTTGTTGGAAAACACAAGCTTATAGCACCCCAAGGGATACCTAGGGAGTGACCTTCTAAAGAAAGGAAACCTGCTTAAAGAATGGAAAGAATTTCTCTGTGAATTTCCTCTCTTCTACCAGCCACCTTCTCTCCCAACCTAAAGATATCTTTTGTGTCTCCTCCTGAATCATGCAATAAGGAAACCACTGGATACCCAAATCTTTTCACATGGGAAATTTGGCCTCTCTGGGCATATGTCAATATCATTGTTTAAAATTATTGGAAAGATTCTGTGCACTGAGCCTTCATCTGTGTGGGAGAGGCAATTTAGCCTAATAAGGAAGATTGAGATACAGGAGACTTGGGTTTAAGATTTGGCTCTGTCATCAGTGTTCTGAGGGATATTGGGGAAGTTATTCAACCTTTCTGGGTCTCAGTTTCCTCATTTGCAAAAATGGGAGGAAAAGGTTGGTCTGGCTAATCTCTTTGGTCCCTTCTGGCTCTACTATTCTGTAATTCTCTCTCTCTCTCTCCCTCTCTTTCTCTCTCTCTCTCTCTCTTTCACTCTCACTCTCTCTCTCCTCTCTTTGAGATTATGTATAACTGAAACTCTAAATCTGAAGGGAGGGGAGAGTTATGGGATTAATCCATCTTCTTTTCATTCCAGCTCAGCATAGAGAGAAGTGAATGCAAACAATTGTAATCACCTCACTGTTGACACGTCCAGCATAGAGATATTTGTATGCAAATTCTCTCATATATTCTGTACAGACGTGCATATGTACAGAGTCACATAGAGGTGGTAAATGCCATGATGCAGAATTGAATAGCTTTTGTTTTGTTTTACTTTACTTAAAATGTGTTTTTGTTCCGAAACTGTTATCTCTGCCTGAAAGCAAAAAAAGGAATATTAAAGAAGTTATTAAAACTACGTCATCATGATGTTCCATAGGCCTATAAAATCACCTTAGAATCATGAGAAGAAAGATGTATTTCCCCCCTTCCATCACCATTCCGTGTTAAAATTAAAAATGCATTAATGTATCAGGAAGAGCTTGGACACTGATTTGACATGCAGATAAATTAAAGATTTTGCATGTTAGAGTCCTATGAAGTGGCAGCTTCTGTGGACAGTGAATGCATTATGAGATTTTGAACAATTGCTGATTGCCAGGAGGTACATGCTTTGCTTATCTATAGTGCTTACATCATGACATGGAGCATTTTCCCCCTTTACTTAGAAAGGTAGTATCTTCTATCCCTTGTCCCCAGAACATTTATCTTCTCTCTTGGGGTGTGGATGAGGCATGTGTGTTTCTATTTATCTATCTATCTATCTATCTATCTATCTATCTGTCTGTCTGTCTGTCTGTCTGTCTGTCTGTCTATCTTATCTACCTATTTCCTCCTTCTAATCCATTTTGTCAGAGTACTGTAACTCCTAAACCCCCTGTCCCAGTAGAGTAGTACTAACTTAGTAGTATCTAGTACACGGCCAGACCAGCATCACCAAGAGAAAGAGGACTCAGAAACTATTGTCAGTGTTTCAGCTGTTGTTGATCTCCTGACAGAATCGTCACTGGCCAGTCCTCTGTTCTCTCTGTGTCTGAGACCTCAAGAAGTTTATAGTGAAGCCTAATGCACAATATGTTCTCCACAGGCATGCACAATACAGGGTAATATTAAGTACAAAAATAAATGGAAAGACACTCAGGTTATCAGATTCCCCAGGGATGCATTGTTTTGCCGCAAAGATATTTTACCAAGCTTTTCCTCTACCTTCCCTAGCTTCACAAAGATCAGATTAATAAAATACAACCTATAAGATTTGAACATTTTGATTTTTAAAAGTGCCTTTAGGGACTTTCAGAGTGGGAAAGAAGCTGATCCCCCATTAGCCCTTCTGATAAGAACCTCTATGCTTTTATCACCCAATTACTCTGTCTTTCTGATCTTAGTAACTCATTTTCATTACATTAGCTCACCAGTTAACCTTTTTTTTTTCCTATTATGCCCATTTTACAGATGGAGAAGGAAACTAAGGTGCAAAGAGTTTAAGTCACATGTTTATCATCAAAAAGCTAGCAAATGAATAGAGTCAAGCCTTGAACCTAATATTCTGATAAATAAGAAACCCAGTGGAGCTTACCCAATCAAAATAGAAGCTCTGTTCCCATTAAGAGGAAAATGAAACAGAAGAATTTATTTCTGTCAAAATCATTGTCATATGTCAATCTTTGTCTTTTAGCTGGAGATGCTATTAAATTAGGAAATTGTTAATAATTCATATTATAGCAAGGATGGTGTCTTTGCCTAAACAAGTCAAACAATAAGCACTACAAAAATGAACTTCAATTCAATTTGACAACAACAACAAACACATAATATTGGGCACTTCAAAATACAAAAAAGAAATGACACAGCTCTTCCCTCCAAAAAGTTGCTATCTAAAAGTTTTTTTTTTTTAAAGTATCTATCAAGTCTCTTAATGCAACTTTTCAATATCTTGATAGAGGATAATGGGAGTATCCTCATTTTTCACATGAGAAAGAAATTATGAGGGGAGAAGGCACAGAAAAACATCTGACTGATTTTAAGTGACTTTTAAAAGAGACAATTTCATAACATTCACTTTTCCAAAAAATATTTAATTAAAACAATAAACATCAACATATATGAATACTTTGATATTAAAAATGTAGTTTTTTTCCTTCCATATTTTATTTTTTAGATTCATTTTTTCCATTTAAGAATAATAGTTTTTAAAATTAATTTTTTTTTTGTTGCATTTTAAGTTCCAAACTGTTTTCCGCCCTCCCTCCCCATCCTGCACTAGACAAGGCCACCACTGGATACAGATTTATAAATATATGCAAAACTATACAACTAATATTTTTATTTATCAGTTCTTTCTCTGGAGTTGGACAGCATCTTCCTTCATAGGTCTTTTGTAGTTGGTTTCAATATTTATAATACTCAAAATAACTAGACTATTAACAATTATTCCTCAAGCATTATTGCTGTTTGTGTATATATTGTTCTTTTGGTTCTGCACATTTCACCTTTAATTATTTCATGCAAGTCTTTCTATGTTTTTTTTTTCCTAAAATCAGCCTGCACAGTAGTATTCTATCACAATCATATGTCACAGCTTGTTTAGTCATTCCTCAATTTAGTCATCCTCTCAGTGTCAAGTTCTTTGCTGACATAAAAATAGTTGATATAATTTTTAGAACATATATATTCTTTTCCTTTTTCCCTGATCACCTTGAGAAAAATACCTAATAATGTTATTATTAAACCAAATACTGGCATACAGTAGACACTTAATAAATGCTTATTCACTGACTGACTAACATTGCCATATGTGCCTGTGTTTCTTTGGGAACTTCCTTCTGCTTTTTGCTAACCTTTTCAATGATTTTTGATGTTACTTTCTTTCTTCCCCCCCCACCTTAATTTTTAATTTCACTCTCATCACTCTACCCTCATTAAATTGAAGAATTTTTTGGTTGTTGTTGTTGAATTATTGAAAAGTTTTAAATTATTGTTTCAGTTAGTTAACACTTTAGTGGTCTCTGAGTAAACCATCACGCCACCTGCAAAAAGTAATGCTTTAGTTTCCAAGTTACATTTGTTTATTCTCCTGATTTCTTTTTCTTGTCTTTTCATTCTAGAAATGTTAGCCATAGCAATAACACTTAATTGTGACTATTAGAAAGACCTCTAACATTGTTTTACATAAAGATGGGTCAATTTTTCCCATTTTAATTTTTTTAAAAAAATATATAAACAAGTTTGGATTTTGTCTAAAGTCATTTTCCTCATCTATTGATAAAATTTTGTGACTTATATTGTTTTTCTTATTAATATGATCTATTATGTTGGTAATTTCCCTATTATTGGACCACTACTTCATTATTGGTATAAATCCAGGCTGGTCATAGTATATAATTTTTTTATTCTGCTGTTGTAACCTCTTTGCTAACAATTTATTCCATATTTCTGTATCTTGTTCATTAGTTATATTGTTCTGTAATAGATTTCATTCTCTGCTTTGTCTTTCCCTGGTTTAGGTATCATAGAAGGAGTTTAGGAGGATAATTTTTCTCCTTATTTTTGCAAATAATTTAGACAACATTGTAATGAATTGTTCTTTGTTTAATAGATTATACTTGTAAATTTATTTCTTTCCTTTCCCCCTTGAGAGTTACTATATGACTTGGTCAATTTTATTTTCTGAGACTGAATTATTTAAATGATTTTCCCCTTCTTTTAATCTTTTTTAAAAATATAAATATTGTTTAAATAGACATTAGTTTCATTTATTACTTCTATTACAACAAAGTTGAAAATTTCATTATTATTAAGAGTAATAATGATGCTGTATGGTTTCCCTCTTGGGGGCCTATTACTTCCCCAATGCTTTTGACATTATTATTCCATTCTCACTAGAAACTCTCCATTTCAAAGTCATTGCTGGCAAGATTCTTTCCAGAGTCCTCCTTAATGGACTGATCCTTCACCTGGAAGGTAGTCATTTACCTGAGAGCTAGTGTAGCTTCAGAAAGGGCCAAGGAACAGTTGATATGGTGTTTGCTGCCTGACAACTCCAGGAGAAATGCCAGGAGCAGAACAGAGGTCTGTACACAATGCTTATAGATCTTACCAAGGCCTTTGATACCATTAGTCTTGAGGACTTATGGGAAATGAGAAGTTCATCAGCATTGTACATCAATTTCATGATGGCATGCTTGCCTGGGTTCTAGATAATGGACAATGGTCTCATACCTTCCCAGTCACTAATGAAGTTCATTGGAAAAAAATAAACTTCTTTACTTCATATAATGTAGGAGCCTGGGACTATACAAATCACTCACGATATTTGAAAGAACAACAGATAAATAAGATGTGAGACTTGACTGGGGAATTTGATGATATTGAGAGTGAAATAGACTACTTCAGGAGGTGGAAGTCCCTTCCTCATTGGAGGTCTTTAGACAGAGGCAGGATTCATAGAGGGGATTCTTGATCATGTACGAGTTGAATGATATAGCCACTGAGTTTCCTTCTCCTTTTAAAGTATAATTCTGAGATCAGGTTCACTATCCTGATTTCCTGAGGAACTTTTATATGTATCCTTACATTCTTACAGTCAAAAAGATTTGCCTCAATGTGAAAATTCAATTTTTGTTGAGTCATTTCAATTGTTTCTGACTCGTTTTGACCCCATTTAGGGTTTGTTTGTTTTTTTTAGCAAAGATAATGGAGTGGTTTGCCATTTACTTCTCCAGCTCATTTTACAGATGAGGAACGGAGCCAAACAGGGTTAAGTGACTTGCTCAGGGTCACAGTCAGTAAGTGTCTGAGGTCATATTTGGACTCATAAAGATGAGTCTTCCTGATTCCAAGTCCAGTGCTCTATCCAGTCCACCATCTAGAGAATACAATTAAATGCTGATTAATGAATCACACTCTTTGCTGTAGGATTTCTTTTAAAATGAATTGATGAACATTTATTGAGTGTCTATAGTGTACATGACATTATGTTAGGTGTAGTATGGGATACACTGAAGCATAAGAAATGATCTCTTCCTTCACGGAGTTCACAATGTACTTCTGTGAAAATTCAATATCAATACATAATAGCTATAAAGAACCAAAAATTTAAAGACCCAAAGAAGCTGAAGTACAGTAGAAGAATTATTACATGGTAGAATATAATTGTCAGATCAATTGTATAGACTAAATTCCTATGAAATTTTAAATTAAAGAGTGATAACTTCAGTTTTGAGTGGTCAGAAAAAATTTTACAGAGGAAATTAGATCTGATCTGGGTCATCACAAAGTTAGCATGTGTTTATGTGTGTGCAAATATACCACATACACAAGTCCACAGTGAAATATAATCATGGTAGCTTTTAGCAAAGTCTCTTTTTCTTTGATGATTTCCATGTGAGCAAAGAAAGTCAATGGAACTAAATTCCATATTGCACATAGAAAAAGGAATTATTAGAATTTTGTTGGCTTCCTTATAATTTTTTTTTCTATAGAATTCACCAGGAGACAATTTTTTTTTTTTTAGTAAGGACTACTAGACACATGCCAAACTTAAGTTTTGACAATATAGCTGCGTATATGCTATCCATGTGCAAAAAGAAAAGAAAAAAACCTGGAAATTGCTTTTAAAGTAGAAAAAAATGTGTTTTACTCATTGTAGCATAACTCAAAAATGGTTAAGTGTTTTTTTTATTAAAAACAAACAACAAACAAATAAAAGCATTATGGCCAAAATCAATGCAAAGAAATTTTATTTGAAAAGGAAATCTGTATCCTTGAACCACCAATCTAGCTAGAAACAAGAACATCAAACAGACGAGGAACAAAATGGTCATAAATTCCATATTTACCTCTGGAAAATTATGTGGCGAGGAGTGAAACACATTGGAAGAATATTATACCCTTCCAACCATCCCCTGTAATTACATGATAACATACATGATATTTTTGAATATAAGTTGTCAGTCATCTTATTTACATTTATTCCATTTACATTTATGGCATTCCTGTTATGAATAGTGCATGTCACCATACGATATTCCAAAGAAGGCATGATCTTTGATCTCAAGAAGGTTGTTGTCCACTGGAGGTCATGGTTACGCATGTTAAAATGCATTGAAATACTAGTAAAGGAATACCGTGCCATGTAAAAACTCATTAATCTAAAAGAGGAAGACATGTATCATGAGATATTTAAGGAAATATACCCCAAAGAGCATTTAAAAGACACATGTAATATGTAAATAAATTAGAATTGTGGTGAATTTCCAGACATGGTGATGCATGCTTATAATCCATGCTACTGGGGGAAGCTGGTGCTGGTTGATCACTAGAGTTAGGAGATCTGAACTATAGTTGTGCTAATACCAGTTGGGGAGCTCATACTAAGTCTGTCAAAAATATGGTAAGCCCTTGGCAGTAGAGGGCTGTCAGGGTGCCTAAGGAGGGGTAAAACGCCTCAGGTAAGAAAAATGGAGCAGGTTAAACTTTCAGGCTGATAAGCATTGGGATTTTTCATGTTATTTCCTGCTGCTCTTCAAGCCTAGCCAGATAGGGAAACCCAGTCTCAAGGAGAAAAAAATGAAAATATACCCATGTTTAGATGCCTGAATTTTAGTCCTAGCTCTATTTACTACCTGTCTAGCTTCAACTGGGTTAATTAAGCTTCTAAGGCATCAATTTCACTACTTGATTAATAAAGTCTTCAATTAGGAACTTGGAGAACTAAGAGGCTATGGATGCCATTTAGAGGAATAGAGGTTTCAGGAAGAATCTGTTAAGGATAGGGCAGGGTGAGGAGATAAGGAACACTATTTTAGATAAATTTCATTTTAGATATCCTGACATCCACATGAAAATATCATGATATAAAGTCTACTAATACAATATAGGATGGGAGTATGTGATGGAATACATAGGTATGTGTGTCTGTACACACACACATGCAAATACACACATATATGCTTATATATGTACATATGTATTTAAGTCATCTCTATTCAGTTGAGATTGCTGCTCAGTTGGAAATCAATTTATGTTAAGTATATCAAATGACTTTGTTTTAAAGGCCAAGGAAAATTCAGCCAGCCAACTACTTGAAAATAGAGCCCCTCAGCATTTGGTAGAAACTCTGTTTAGTTGTAGCTGGCAGCCAGGTGGCAGAGTGGATAGAGTGCCAGGCCTGCAGTCAGGAAGAGCTGTGTTCAAATGTAGCCTCAGACACTTACTAACCATATCACTCTGAGTAAGTAACTTATTCCTGTTTGCCTCAGTTTTCTCATCTGCAAAATGAACTGGAGAAGGAAATGGCAAACCACTCCAGTATTTCTGCCAAGAAAATCCCAAATGGGATCATGGAGAGTGAGACACAGCTAAAACAACTCCACAACAACATATCAAATAACAGACTATCTTATAGTGAGAATTTGTCTTTTATTCTTTAAAATGTATTCAATGGAATCTTAAGTCTAAGCCTAATGGTAAGTTTTTAGACCATATACTGAGTCATATGTACATATGTACATATACATTTGTAAAACATGTGTATGTGTATATATGTGTGTATACACACACACACACACACGGGTTTTTGGATAATAGATTTATAGCTAAAAAGGATTTCCGAGGATATTTACTCCAACCCTCTTATTTTACAGATGAGGAAAGTTAGACTAGACCAGAGAGGCTGAATGATTTACCCAGGGCTACAAAGGTATGTGACAGGGCTCTTTCTGTTGGTCACCTATAAAAGTCCATTCCTTTCTGCTTGTGCCCTATCACACTACACACAATAATTTTCTAATCCCAAAAGATTTCCTGTGGAATTGTACAGTCATTTGGAGTTTTATCAGCCAAGTAGAGTCAATCCAGCATCGATCAAAAAACTGAGCCTGTAGGACAGACACATGGTTAGGAACAGACTGGCATTAGTTGTTTTCATCTGTTCATTTCTCTCCCCAAACCCTCCCTTCTATTTGGAAGTTCCTCCCTCACTCTACGGAAGTTGTAACAGTGGAGCAAACATAAAACATGTCAGCCAACGGTACAACTTTTTGGAAATTTATGAGGGAGTGATCACGGAGTGTTATGGAAGTCTGTTCATAACCTTAATTAGAGTGTTTGCTACCACGAACATTGTTGCATGACTGATGAGGAAGGCTTCGAGCGTGGTGGCAGCAAGCTGTTCTCCAGATTTCAGATTTCTGCTGAGCAAGGCCTTTATAGACACTCTGAAAAAAAGAAAGCTTAGTTTTGCCCCATCTCTTCTTTCATCAGCTTCATACGTTATAACCATCCATGTCTGGTCAGGACGCATTTAATGTGCTCATCTTACTAAATGCTTTGATTTTCCATATGTGATAAATACAGACAACATTTAGGTATATGGACACAAAAAGATAACAAAAAAGGCTGAGTATAGCTTTCTAAGACTGCACAATGAAACATATAATTAAGCCAAAAATCAGAATCTTCCAAAACATATACCTATACCTGATATGTGCAATTTCTGTAAGCAAAGGTGTTTTTCTAGTCTTTGTGATTTAATTACCTGAAATAATTGAATCATCAAACAAACTTGTTAGTTGTGGATAAAGCCTAATTTTGTGATGTTTATACTTGGGGACAACTGAATTAGCTGTTTCTTACTCATTCTAATGCTTTTAGCTCTCTTAGTGATCAACTGGTGATCCCAGACTGTATCAGCCAAATTTTCTAGCTATGAAAAAATAGCTAGGTCAAGGTTACAACGCCACAGGCTAGGTCTATAAGTCTAGTCCCAAATTTGGATTATCTACTGCTTCTGAAGACTAGAACATGAGATTAAGCAAAACTTGTTCTTTACAATCAACTAATGAACCAAACAACACATACCTATTAAATGCCTTTTATGTGCTCATCACCCTGCTAAGTGTGGCAGGGATAGAAAAATGAAACATTGTGCCCCCACTCCCGACCCCCATTCACATTCTTATATTCTAGTTTGAGGAAATAAGAATAATGGATGATACAACAAGGAACTTTGATGTATACAGGCTAGGATATCATTAAGTGCTGCACTGTTTGCAATTACATGTATTATAAGAATTTAGAGGAAGAAGGAATCAATTAGGGCTGGAATGGTCAGGAGGATGGCATGAAGGAGATGGAATATGGGCAGGCCCTTGAATATTAAGTAGGATTTATGTAGACAGGTAGCAGAGAGGGAATCACAAAAGAAGGAACAGCAAAGGATTCCTTTGTTTTCTCTAATCTGCCACTGTACAATTATTACCTACTGTTTCATCAAAAACTTAACAGTCCCTATGCTCTTGGGAAAGTCACAAATAGCAATGGTAATGATTATGATACTTGGCATCTTTCATAATAACCATCAGTAGTACAGAGCATTAAATATTATTCTTTCCATACATTAAAATATTTGATATGATAACCTCTCAATAATCCAGTGATGTAGGTTCTCTTTTCTTCTCATTCAACAATGGATCTAGTAGTTCCTCATGAGGTAATGTAATGTAGTCTTTAAAGTGCTGAATTTAGAAAACAGAATATATGGGATCAGATCTTTACTCTTTCTCTTGCTAGCTCTGTGGCCAGGGACAAGTCACTTAACCTGTCTCAGTCCTGGTTCCCTTTGTGTAAAAACAAAACAAAAGAAAAGCAGAAACAAAAAAACTGAGGGGAGTTGGACATTATGGCCTCTGCAGCCCCTTCTAGCTCTGATCATTTGGTGTGAATTTTCTGAAGTAGTTATAATTCACAAGATAGATGCTCTAAGTGTCATTATCCCTATTTTTAGGTAAGGAAATTGAAGTTCAAGAGAATTTAACTGACTTATCCAAAGTCACAAAGCAATTAAGTGGCAGAGGCTAGATTTGAATTCAATTTTCTCCTGACACCAAGCCAGTTCTGTTCCCATGCCAAAAACTAAACAAAATAAAACAAAAACAAAACAAAACAAAAAAGCAAAAAAAAAAAAAAAAAAAAAAAAGGAAGAGTGGGGGTGGAAAGGGCCCAGTTTTGCTTTCCTCTTATTTGCATAAGGTATCACCTTAGGGTGAGCTTCCACAGCTTTATTGAGATTGCTTTCATCCTATTTATTCCATCTCATCTGAGCCTGTGGTTTCAGATAGTTAGTGCCTTGTAGAGGATGGAAGATTTGTGGTTAGCAAGTTGGCATGTTGTAAGTGATGAAATTCGAAGTGTGGGGTACATGAAACAAATTCACTCAGTTTCAAAATGTGCCACTCTTGACTACATCCATAGCAGCAACTTTATTTTCCATGCCTTTAAAAAATACCATATAAAATCTCCAGCTAGGTATTGCTCCATGATGGAGAGACAGTACACTAATTCTAGTGGGATGGATGGAGGCTGCAAATAAGAAGAAACAGATCTTTTGATGGAGCACAGAGTTAAAAAAGCTGCTTCCTAGAAATGGAATCTGAAATAGTCAGATCCAGAAAGAGAAGTCAAGGGTGCCAACTTGAACAATGAGATCTGAATTCTTAAAGTGTATCTTTCATCAAATCAAAAGGATAAGTCAGCAAACATTAAGCAACTGCTGTATATTCAGCACTGTATCAAGCATGGAAAGACGAAAAATAGGATTCCTACAGTCAAGGAATTAGAGATGTGCAAATATAAATTAAATAGGAATAAGTGATAAGCATGTCATTAAAAGCCATGACAGTTTGTCTTTGGAGTAATGCTGAGCCTCCTTTGGATATGGTGAGAGGTTACCAAAGGCTAATTTGATTCCTTTCTCCTCCTGCTGAAAATCTAAAATGTCCAAAGGCAACAGGATTTTGTGGCCAGTCTATATACACTGAATGGCGACTTGTTTTTCCTCCATTCTTCCTTAAATGTCTTAAACAGAGTCTATCACTTGGAAATGATATCATAATAACTCCTTAAGCAATCTCACTTGCCTTCTTCCTTTCTTGTCTTAGCCTATTGACCTCATCGATGTTTAGGGACCATCTGAGATTTTTTGTTTCATACCTGGAAGAATTAAAGTAACCAAAGCTACCTTAAGCAGCTGGTAACACAGTAGATAAGAGTATGAAACCTGGAGTTAGGAAGACCTGAGCTCAAATTCTGGTCTCAAATACTTACTAGCTATGTGACCCTGGGCAAATCACTTAATCTCTGCCTTAGTGTCCTCAGCTGTAAATTGGGGATAATGACAGCACCTATCTCCCAGGGTGGTTGAGATGATCAAATGAGATAATATTTGTGAAGCACTTTGCAAGGTGTCTAACACAAAGAAGACGCTTAATCCTCCCCTTCTCATCCAACTAGGAAATGATTATTTGCCCAAAGTATATCTACATCTATCTTGGCTGATGAAGAATTTTTATGCTGTACACCTATTATTTATGCCAAAGTTGACTATGCTATAAAGCAACCATATGTCTACTTATCTTTCTTTCTTTTCTTTTCTTTTGGCCTACTTATCTTTCAGTTTTTTTATCATTCAGTTCAAGACCCTCCTTCTCCATGAAGCTCTCCTCCACTACTCTTACACTGAATCTTTTTTTCCTCACATTTTAAAAATGTGAACTTAAACATCATAACCAAATACTTTGATATGAAAATAAGAGCTAAAATGAATGTTGCATATTTCCCTTACATACAATCTTGTATTGATTCCTCAGTCCCAGGACCTCCCATATTCTTTATAGCTTATATCAAATATTTTGGGACTAAAACCATAATGCTGTCTTGTCATCTTCTCTCACTGCTTTTTCTATCTTTCTTTTCCTCTAAACTACATTGTAAGCTCCTTCAGATAGGGAAATGGGGCATCTATTTCTCTTGTACGTCCAAACAGTACCAGGAATAACACTGGGAACATGGTAAGTGCTTACTAGAGATTATTGAATTGAAAATAATTTAACTACGTCCAATAGCTTGAAAAATCCCGTAATCAAAGTTAAAGGTATCTGCCCATTGAAGATGGAATGGCTAATGTGGGCATCATTGTTCAACACAAAGAAGAATAACCTTCCACATTTTTTGGTAGACAAGTTTACAGTGTTTTTGTTTTTAAATTTTATTTGTTTTTAGAAAGATTCTCTTTTAATTTCACTTATTTAGAGAAGTACTTACTTCTAATACTTACTATGAATCAGTAACATACATTCAGAGAAGGCAGTCATTTCTTAAAAATAATGATGGCAATTTTGGCTTATTGAGGGCTAAAGTAAAATTCCCTTGGACCTAAAAGTTGAGCTGCAGGCAAGCAGATATTCTCTTGCACATTCAGAGGCTCTCCTGCATGGACAACACTGACCCAAACGCTCTAGATTAGAAGGGCCCCCCTGTCTTCCACAATTGTCATGAATTTTCTCTGCCTTTTTCACAAAACAAGATGGTTTGTCAGTACATTGCCTAGATTGTGTGTCAGGAGGAGCCTCATTACTGGCCTGCATAGAGACAAGAGGGAAGGGAGGGAGGTTGACATGGTTTGCATTAATTACATAGCTATCTGTTGTTCTCTGGACCACTCAAGCATATAATAACTTAAGTAGAGTTTCTGTGAGTTGGAAGCTCCTGCCTCTTGTAATGTTTTGGCAAGCTGATTTCCTATTATAGCACAGTCAGTATTTCTGTGTAAAGTCTTGACAGAGAGCAATAGGTGGGCTCAGACTTTGTCTTCCCCCCCCCCCCACATACCCTCAAGATGTTTTCAGTGTTTCACCAACTTGGAAGTCAGTGGATGTGTCCGTGGTCTCTGAGTTAACACTCTCCATCAATCAAATCAAAGGCACCAGGTGCTCCTCATTTCCTCCAGAAAATGCCTTCTAGTAGGCAGAGGAAAGAGTCTCAATTATTCTTGAAATGCCTCTTGCTTGCTGGAAGTCTAAAGTTATGGAAGACATGTTTTTGGGAAGAGGTCAGATGATGTTCTACAGTCAAAGATTCTTGAAGTCAGAGCTTATGTATTTCACATAATGATGCTCCCATTTGGTACATAAAACATGCTAATTAAGTAGTTATTGATTAAAACCTGGTAGTTGATGACCCTGAGAAGATGCTAATATTCTGTTAAGGTGATCCCATATTACAGAGTGCATGAGTACAGTGGAAGTTCTCTAAACTAAGAAGTAGGGGCAGGTCCTGAAGACATTCCTCCCACTATCCAATGCCAAGTAGATCTTTTGCCACTATGAAACTAATGTCTGTTATTTTATTTTTAAAGTTTTCACTTAATACTTTCTAGGGTGAAATTTCCTGGAGCAATGAATGAATAGCAGGGTAGAATGACTTCATCTTGATTAGACATATGTCAGCTTCATAAATGAAAATCACTGTGCAAGAGAGCACTTTCAGGAGGAAAAGTCCCCATGAAAGTCTGCCTGAACAGAACTACTCTATGTAGTGATGATGTTCGCATTAATATTGGCCTGTCACACCAAGGGAAGTTCAAAGTTCGAAGTGCCTTGTGAATGATAAATTTCCTAGCTCATTATCTATTTATTTTCCAGGGATTCAGGAAATTCTGTGAATGATTTTCCATTTCAAACACTAAACCTAGTAGGTCTAATCCAACCAGTCAGTTCTTATGCTCATGGAACCCACAAAATGAGGTGAATGCTCACCACTGAGATGTCCTCCCCTATTAACCAAAGAAAAAGATGAACAAGTTCATTCTGGGTCCCATAATTTAAACTTTTAACAGGAGACAAGAGGAGAGTTTGAAGGAACATCTTAGAACAAACTAGAAATGTTTGTTATTTGTGCCTACTGAAATAAATTAGAGAGGATTCCTGGAGAAATAAAGGCTTCTGAGATCACTTCCAAATCGAGGTCCTGTAATTCTGTTAAGATTTTAAACAAACACACAGATTATGCTTAACAGAGTGTTTTGTACATGATAGGTATATGGCTGCACTTGTTATCCCTTCACCTGTCTTCAAGCTTTTCCCTTCCTCATATTCTGCCTTGGTGTCCTATTACCTTGCCCCCTCAAAAAAAACACAAAAACCTTCCTGCCCACATCTCCTTCCTATTTCTACATCTGGGCTAGATGGTACCTAACTTTCCCCACACCTAGAAAAATTCTGGAGAACATATTCCACTCAAACCTTTAGGACAACTCCCTCCTTTTAATTGGTTGTGGTCCTTCCAGTCTGTCACCTGAAGAGTGGACATAGGTGGCCACTTTAATAAGCAAGGGGTCATCAAGTATAATTCTTAAAGCAAGATGAAAGACCTTACCAGTTGTTACTATCTGCCTTGCCACCGCTTTAAGTACTATTAAGTTCTAACCACCTGCCCAGTTTCTGAACCCTCCAGATCCCTGGGCATTGTTATCTGCCCTACCATTGCCTCCTAAGGACTTCCAGGCCTTTCCATTCACATTATAGCTAAGTCCTCTCATATGTGTTATCTCCTTCAGTTACATTATAAGCTCTTTAAAAGCAATGACTATCCTGTTTTTCTGTTTCTATCCCTAATATTTCACACAGTTTTTGGTATATACTAACTGTTTAATAAGTGCTTTTTCATTCACTCATTTTATGGACAATAGAATCAACTAAGAAATTTATTTATTGTCTATTACCAGCAAATACTTGCTAAGGAGAAAAAAAAAGCAAATGGAATGAATTATGATGGCCATCATAAACCCATGGATTGTTTGGTTAGATGTTCAAAATAAAAATATAGGCCATTTAGAGATGAAAAAGGCAACAAAGGATTTGAACAACCATAGATTGCCTGAGAATATGAATCTAAGACAACTCGGTAGATCATAAGATCAAAGTATTTAAAACTGGAAGGAACATGATGAAACTGAGACCCCACAAGGTTAAGAATCTTGTCCAAAGTCACACAGAAAGAAAACTGATTTTACATCTATGTAATCAGTAAGTAAAAAATATAAGAAAGATTCAGATAATGAAAATTGAGACAATTGTCATGAGCTCCCTCCTTTCCTGTCTTCTAAAACTCTAGTTTGATGCCTTCTGCTTCCATCTCCTTCACCCCTGTCTTCTTACACCTTACTTCCTGCCACATATTCTTCAATGCAGTGATGTTCCTTTGATGTTTAATCCTTGCTATTCTATGAATGTGATAGTCTATCTCTTGATTCTGTACATTTTCTCTGTGTGTTCCTGATGTGTGAAATATTCTCTCCACTAAGATCCCCCTACTGACCTCCCTGGCTTCCCTTATATCTCAAGTGAAATCATACATTTTACAAGAAGCCTTTCTCAAACACCTCACCGCCCCCCCCTTATTTCTCATGCCTTCCCTCATGAATAGTTAATTTAGCTTTCTCCATTTAGCTTGCTTTGTATATACATATTTGCATGTTGTCTTTCCCATTAGATTTGTAAGCCCCTTGAGGTCATGGACCTTATTTTGTCTCTTTTTGTATCCCAAGCACTTAGCATAGAGTCTGGCACATACTAGGTACTGAGGAAATATTCATTGATTGTTTGAAAAACAATTGAGGGGAAAGTGAATCAGCAAGGATGAGACCTGAGCCAGATTATTCCTAAAAGCATTTATTGGTAAAATTGGAAGGACAATGAATGAATGCAAAATGTAACAGATATGCCCCCATTTCTATAATAATCTCCTCTCACATTTCTCAAGACTTGAATAACACATTTGGTCTCTAACATCTCAGCACCCTATATGAGAAAGTGCAAAAGGCATTTAAAATTAAATTGGTAGGAGTAGCTGAACGAGATCAAGAATATTTGGAAGAAATACATACTGGAAGTAAAAAAAAAATTGTGGAAGGATCAATTTTCAAAATATTTAAAAGAGAAGAACCTACCAAACAATTGGTAACAAATAACAGACAATATTATTAATACAATAAAAACCAATCTAGAGGTCATTGTCCTTCACCTTCTCAGGAAATACATATCTCTGCTTTTTCATAAATAGGTACTATTTATGAGACTAATTTTTCTGCCTATTAAAGTTGCCCCAGATAGAATTTTAAGAAGTGAATGAGAAGACTTTTGAAGATTGTTTTCTCTAATAGACCACATCTTAAGACACCCAGTTGATTCAGTAGAAAAAGAATATAACATTAAAAGTACTTCCCTAATATGACATGCAATGAATATATGTTAAGATCGAATAAGATGCAGTATGAATCCAATGAAGTAAGGCAAGATAAAGAAATATAAGTAAATCTAGTAACTAGATCTATTAAAAAAATACTTTGATCTACCTGAAAAGGTCCACATTAAAGGAAATGCTGAAGTGACTAGGAGATTTTATAGTAGAATCATTGAATGGAAGAATTGAAAAAGACTTCAGCTATATAGCAGCTATGTAGTCCAAAACCCATACAAAGAAGGGATTCCCACTATATGTTTGTTGTCCATCCTTTGTTCTTGCAGAGGACCAATGACATCATGAGGGTGATTTAAGTGAGGTAGACTTGTGAAAAGTCATCAGTCTAATTCTTTCCATCAATCATTGGAGTCCAATGAGAAGACAAGTCAAGACAACTGGCTATTGTCCAGGATGCAGTGAGTGGCCTTGGCCTTTTTACATACCCAATAAGTAATCATTCAGCCTTTGCTTGAGGATTCCAAGAAGGGGAAAACCACCATCTCTTAAATTCTAATATTGAACAGCTCTAATTATTAATATTCCCCACCCTCGCCAACATTTAGCTTAAATTTGCCTCTTTCTAACTTTCAGCCATTGCTTCTGATTTTGTCTTTTGTGGCCAGAAAATATACCTCTAATCAAGCTTCTGCATGACAGCCTTTCAAATGCTTAAAAACAATTATGTTCATTCTGAGTCTTCTCCATGTTAAACTTCCTGGTTCCCTCAACCAATTCTCATGACATGTGCTTAAGGCCCTTCATCATTCTTGCTGCTCTTCTCTAGATACTCTCAAGCTAATCAATTTCCTTCTTAAATTCTGGCACTCAGAACTGAAAACAACACTGTCTAGATGATCTCTGATAAGAGTATATTAGAGAGGGACTATCATTTCACTGTTCTTGAATATTGTACTTCTTTTAATTCAGCCCATTCGTTAGTTTTGACTATTATATCACAATGATTGTTCATATTTAGTTGGCTTGCAGTGCATAAAATCTTTGGAACTTTATTCAGAAAAATTACTATTCAGTCATGCCTCCTCCCCTGCACCTGAAAGTAAGACCTCAAATTTATTCCAACTGAATTTCATCGTGATCACTGCAGTCAAATTCTTTAATTTGGAACTTGTGTAGCAGTACACTGGATATTTTCTCTCCTCTTATGCCGCAACCACTCTGTTAGAGGGCAGTCTCACATCAATCTGAACTATCTCAGTAGCCTGGTGGTGAGTGGGGTTTTCTTGCCTCAAGTCTCTACTTACTCTAACCAATCCCAGATTCAGGCACAAAAGTGATTTTCCTGATGCACAGATCCAACCATATCACTACCCTACCCTAAAAATGCCGGTGGCTCCATATAACTTCCAGGATCAAATAGTAAAAAATAACAACTCTGTTTGACCTTCACAGTCCCTCATACCCTAGTCAGTTCCTACCTTTCCTGAATACTGTATCACCAAGGATGGGATTATGGTCAGAATAAAGGAGTTAACAGTAATTAGGAGTAGATTGTTTATTAGAAAAACAAAGAGAGGGGGGACGAAGCCAAGATGGCAGAGTAGAAACAGAAAAACAAAGAGCTATCCAGATATTTGGAAAGAATTTTAATAACAGAAAATAATAATAATAATTAGTAAATAAAAACCAAAAAGGTGCCAAAGGATAACTGTATGAAAGATGAACTATTTAACAAATGATACTCTCTTTGTCTGGGGCAGCTAGATGGCACAGTGGATGGAGTGCCAGCTCTGAAGTCAAGAAGACTCATTTTCCTAGGTTCAAATCTATCCTCAGACACTTAACTAGTTGTGTGACCCAGGGCAAGTCACTTACCCCATTTGCCTCAGTTTCCTCATCTGTAAAACAAGCTGGAGGAAGAAATCTCCATATCTCTGCCAAGAAAATCCCAAATAGGGTCATGAAGTGTTAGACATGACTGAAAATGCCTGAACTACACTATCCTTATTGGGAGAGGGGGAGCAGGGATAAAACCCATATAGGGTACTAGGAATAGATATCTTTTTTAAAGTCTCTAGCTTTTGGTTTAAAAAAAATTATGAAAGTAAGGACCTGGGCTACTGAAATCCAATAAGCTAATCCTTGTACTCAACCTGAACTACAATATCTGTCAGTGTTTTATACATGATGTGTTCATCTGGTAGACGAATGAATCAGAATAGTCAACAGGGTCTTATTAGTGGCATTCAGGCAAACAAGCAAGAACCAAGAAGTTGATAAGAGTGAGAAGAGGACATTGAAGCAGAAGATTCAGGTCAGTGTAGGAGTGCCAGAGCAATGTAAAGGAAAAAAGAAGGGTCTCCAAGTTTAGATGACTTTGGTTGAAATCATGGCTCTGCTCTTCCATCCTGTGTCATCTTAGGGAAATCACTCCCCCCTCTATGCCTCAATTTCCTGATTTGTAAACTTTGAGTGTTGCTCTCAACCAGGCTCCCAACTTCTTTTCTAGCTCTCTATCTTATGATTCATACAACTAGCCTCCAATGACATTTAGCAGGTCCAGCGGTTTTCTGATATATCTGGCAACTTTCCTCTTCATCCTACAAATTCTCAAACACAACTGGCCTTGGGGCTTCTAGGTGATGGTGACTGAAACTACCTAGCCCAGTAGAAGGTGTGCATATAACCAAGCTGACATTTTTTCCATGTTGAATTGTCTGAATGGCCAGTAGCTGGGAAGGATGGCACTCAGTTAGAGTTTAGACAATAACTCCCCTTCCTATTTTCACCAGCTGATAACATACACTGGGGTCAGAGCCAGTCAGGAGCTTCATTGTTGGTGAACATCTGCTGGACCTCATGAGAATCAGTGGCCCAGGATGGCCCCTTCTTTATGGTTATCTTCATTGTGCAGATTTTCCAAATGATACTTTTAAGTTTTAAAACTAGTTTGTTATAATTTACATCTTATTAGTCTAAATAAAAAAGATATCCATTACCAAAAGTAAAATTAAATGATCATTAAGCTAATTAGCCACTTTGTTGTTCTCATTGAGTTTATTGTTTCAATTGTATCTGTGCAAATTAGCAAAGGTTCTAATTTCTTCCGAAATCAATAAATTATTTGGAGCCATAATGTATGCACATATTTAAATTGACATCATTTCAACAGAAAAATGTAATGATGAGTTTATGGCTTGTGGTTCTGACAATAATGGAGCTTTTAGAAGATGATGCCATGCCCTCATTTATATGTACTTAGGCAAGGAGAGTGTCACACTAATGCAATGCTCATTGGGGAGCTGTTGGGAGAACATCAAGGATGTGAAACTCCAGAAGGGAAAGAAAGGGTTGACTGTTTTCACTTAGGGATATGATACTGTAGACATTAGGCAGGAGAATAATTAAAACTAGAACCCTAATAAGTAGATCCTGCACTCAGGCTGTTATTTATTATTTGTGGGGCGAAGGGTGGGGAAGGGTACCATGAGGAAAGTTCATTCTTCCCTCTTTACCCTGACTCATTGTTCTGTTCATTTAGGATTTATATCATATTCACCTGTCTCCTAATTCACATCTCATCCCTCTTTCAAAATTTTACTGATCCCATTTTCTTTTATCTAATTTAGGTTGAAATTTTCAATATGCTAACACACGCAGCACCATGTTGTAAGATGATTCTTGAACTGTGAAAAAAAAGTTGCTCCAGTTTGAATTAAAGAAAGAACAGGGTCATTTGAATAATCAAGAAGTGATCCTGTGAGTAAATAGGGGATTGGGGCAAAGGTTCAGAGTTAAAGGAAGCTTTTGGAGATTAAGCAAACATAATCTCAACAAGAAATCAATAGGATCCAATAAAGTAAACACAATTGAGATTCTGAGGCCAAAGTCAGGTTCAGCAAAAGCAAAACAAAAGAAAACAAACAGACAAACAAAAAACCAACAACAAAACAAACAGACAAAAAACTAGAGAACAAGCAGTTCAAAGAAACAAGATTCTAGCCCAAGCAAAGTTGTTTACACAATTCCCTCTGACCAAGGTGCTGAACATACTTTGAAGGAAGTATAAATGAGGTTATTCCTACCTCTCTCCTCATTCTTTTGAATCACTCATATGTGTGTGAAGCTCCCTTGTTCTACTCCATTCTCTAGGAAAAGAAGCTTTGGGGCAGCTTTGTTGCACTGGATAGAACACTGACTCTGGAGTCAGTAGGACCTGAGCTCAGAATCCATATTCAGACACTCACTAGCTATGTGGCCCTAGGCAAGTCACTTAACTCTGATTGACAATATTGGAATCTCACTGCTTTCTACCTTTTATAAACCCATATTGAATTTAGTTACTATTATTCAATGTCTCATTTTTCACATATTTTATTTAATTAACTCTGTAGCGATTATTGAGAGATTAGTATGTGCAAGACACTATATGATATGATGTAGAAACAGTGTAGTAAACAGAAACGTCAAATTCACAACCTACAGAGGCAAACAGCCAGTGAGTGCAGATTAAATTCAGATTAAAATAGAAATGGGAAATTTTTAACAAAATTAGTACAAATATGATACAACAGAAAAAACAGTAATTTGTAGTTTTCTAATTCAGTATCTGGTGAGCAGGCAAATTGATTTTGATACCACCATGTGTCATGTAATATACCTACTTGTATATTGTCTTATTGTATATTAATTTTCTCTTTCCAAATGCAGTGCAAGCTTTCTAAGGGAATTATTCCTTTTTTTTTTTTGAGATTTTTCTTTTTTATTTCGATTTACTTTTGTTTATTTTTAGTTTACACCATTCATTTCCACAAGATTTTAAGTTACAAATTTTCTCCCCACCTTTCTCCTACCCACCACCCCAAAACAGTGATCCCACTGTATACCCCCTTCCCCAATCTGCTCTCTCCTATATCCTCCCCCATCACCCCTCTGACTTCCCAGTAGGGCAAGATTAATCCCCCTACCCCAGTGCCTGTATATCTTATTTCCCAGTTGCCTGTAAATAATAATAATGATAATAATTATATATATATATATATATATATATATATATATATATATATACATATTTTTTAAAACATTTGATTTTAAAACTTTAAATTCTAAATTCTTTCCCTTCCTCCTTTCTCACTCACCCTCACTGGAAAGACAAGCAATTCAATATAGGCCATATATGTGTAGTTATGCGAAACATCTCCACAATGGACATATTGTAAAAGACTGACTATATTTTCCTCCCTCCTATCCCATCCCCAACTTGTTCTATTCTCTACTTTGTCCCTGTCCCTCTACAAAATGTACACTACTAACAACCCTCCCCCCCAACCTGCCCTCCCCTCCATCATCCCCCCTCTCATCCCCTTCCCCCCTACTCTCCTGTAGGGCAAGATACCCAATTTAGAGTATATGTCATTCCCTCCCTAAGCCAAATTCAGTGAGAGTAAGGTTGACCCATTC
>CM053587.1:50150032-50179497 GCA_028646515.1 Pseudochirops corinnae | reverse complement strand
GGAGAGAATAGACTGGGGGGGGAGATACACTGGGATGGCTCTTTTGGGGTGGTGGGTAGGGGAAAGATGGGGAGAAAATATGTAACTCAAAATCTTGTGGAAATGAATGATGCAAACTAAAATAAAATTTTAAAAAAAATCATCTGAGGTTCTTTCCAGTACTGAGATTTTATAATTTATGTGTGCCTACCTATTCGTGCAGTGTATAACATTAGTGAGCATTACAGAGACCATATAACTCAAAAAACTACCACTTATTAAATCTCTATCATAATCTTCAAATGCATCCCACCTGGCTATGAATTTTGTAATAGAATAAAAATCATAAAGTGGACAAAATCTAAACCATCCCCCACCCAATTTGCATTGATTAGGCACCTCAGTGAATTTTCCCCAAGTCTACTCTATATCCTGTCAGCTCCCCACTCTCATTCTACTTCTCATCCTGTCCTTAGCCTGAGAGAAAACAAGACTCTGCCTCCAGCAAACATGTTTACACTAGCACAGCATAGTAGAAAACTGAGGCAATTAAACAGAGAAAGGACAGTTTCTGCCCAAAATCTATAGCTGTATTGTTCAGGACCAATGAAGTCTTAAGTCACAAACCAGACTATTGTCCCAAGGGAAACCTTGCAGAGCACCAACAATGTCGGTGGCACAACAGGGCTGCAACCTGTCGCTGAATTCTGCCATTCAAGAAGCACTTACTTGGAAAGAAGTCGAAAAACCTGTTTCAAGGGTTCTCAGTTCTCTTGAGAGTCTGGCAGACTGGCTCTGGCACCAGTGTGGCAATAAGACCAGAGCAATGGTGAGAGCAGCCCATCCATGGAAGACATACTGTAACTAACTTACATAGTGATTTCAGGAATTAAGGGAAGAATCTGTTGGCTTCCCAAATATGTTCCCCATCTACTTTCAGATACAGATAATTTCATCATTCTATGTGTTTAGATCCATTAAAATATATGTATTTTTGGGAAGAGTAATATATTAAACATATCAGTAAATTACACCTCATCGTAGATGACTTTTATCAGATTTCTTCCTGCTGGGCCCAATTTGGAATAGGGGAAGGATTTGAAATCAGTAAGCACCTGAGCATTGGAGAAAGTACCAAAGAATTGTGAAGAGGGCACAGAAAAGGAAAGGAGAAGGCAGGAATCATCAATGTTATTGGCTTCAAATTTTGCAGAGGCTTGACATTAATAATGTTGCTAGTTACTTGTGGGCTTCATGGCTATGTGACCTAATCATGCCATAGATCCCACATGAATCTCTTATTAGTTTTACATAAAATGTTTAAATAAAATCACCCTTAAGTGAACCTATCTCCTATTCCTGAACGAAGGCTCAATGCAACCCCAGTCTAAAAGATAGAAACTTATTCCTAGAATACAAGGCAACAGTTACATCTATTCCAAGTTGTTGTTGTTGTCTGTCTTTTGTTTTCAAAAAGGATCAATGACATCAAGGGTAATGTCTTGACTTGCCCATGAATTGGATTTAAGTGAGGCAGAATTGCACAAAGTTGTCAGCCTCACTCTCTATTCCTGAGTCATTGAAATCTAGTGGTACAACAAAAATCAAGAGAAATGATGGTGGTCCAGGATGCAATATATGATCTCAGTGTCTTCCATATCTGACCAAGCTCTTTGTGTTTCATAGTGCCTTCTCCAGCCGCTTTCATGGTCATTTTATTCTCACTTGCCTGTTCTGCTGGATAAAAAGTCTTCACATACTTGGGATAGACATCCTCTTAACTCACTAAAAATAGATTTGAAGTCTATCAGTTACCCTCAACCTGGTTTAGCTCATTTGCTGAGTTTGTTTAGGAGGTCTGGCTACTGCTCCTGCTACATCTTCTTGGAACCACAGTATATCTTCCAAGTATATCTGATATCAGAGGTGACCTCTGAAAGGAGAATCCACAGAAACACACTTCTGCCTACACAACTCTGCTGTTGCCTTCTATGAGTCTATAGAACAAATTGACATTTGGTAATAGTACAGGTCATTTTGACTTAAGAGTGACAGGATAACTGTGAGGTGGAAAAGAGGAACAAAAAGAATTGACAATGGAAGCCCAGACCCAGCAGGTGCAGAATCCTATCCATTTTATGTATTAAGCCACACCTGTATACACAATAAAAAAGCATCAGCCTTACCAGCCAACAATCAGAGTAATTGCACAAATATTTACATGGATTAATCTAAGTACTTGCATATATTTATCACTTTCCAGGCACCACCCTGATTCTTTTAATAAAGTCATGCATTTTTCTAACTTCTAGCTAGTTTTTGCCATTATCTTATGTTGAAGAAGAGCTTCTACATAAGCTGAAGGTCATTTTGGATTTTACAAATCAGTGCTTCACTTTTTGATACAATCATAACTCAGACTAGAAGCTGAAAGAAATAGGAGCTTTTTTGCAGTGCCCCCAGCACCTCCCCCCAACTTTCTTGGACTCATAGTTAGTAGATGCTCTCTCCTAGTTTACCTGTAAAATGAAGATGTTTGACTAGATGATTTCAAAAGTCCCTTCCAACTTTCATTCTGTGATACTATGATCCTTATCTGTGCCTAGATGTTTGGCTTAATGAAAGAAATGAGTAGAAATGTTTTAAGAGCCTTTAAGCCAAGGTAACTGAAATAATTTAATAATATTAACAGTTCCAAAGGGAATGATTGCTGTTGATATGAGAGTTGAGGCTTTTACTTCTACTCTTAAATAAAAACCACTAAAGTTTATGTTGAAGCAGAACTCAATTATATTTGTCAAGTTTAAAATTAAAAAATTAAATATGATACATATACATTGTTTATAAGTATTTTTGAATTTATACAAACAAAACATTATATGTAACATGCATAATACATATATACAAATATACATAATGCATGTGTACAATCACAAATATAATGTACACAAGTACAGATGTCTGTGCATACAAATTTATTTTTATTATTTTGAAGATGTTATGCAGGGGCATATTTATGCCTCTATGTGTATAATATACAGATTATAGTATATATTTATATACTTGTTTATATGTATTTGTCTGTATATGTGTACATATATGCATGCATACATACATATGGAAATGTCTGTGTGTTTGAAAATTCTAGCCTGTGTAGCGTACAGAGTCTTATCTAGGGATCAGATCCTTCAAACACTGGTCTCTACTATAGACATGTAGAAAGTCTTAAAATATGATCAATATCTGAAAGTTAGATTTAGATTAAGCTGCTCAGAAGTTGAAGCAAACCTAGTTGTGTTTACCAATAACACTTCCTCCAATCAGCTACTCTCACTTCCTAATATTAAAAGCTATTTGAATGTAGATAGATGCCTAAAGCAATTGCCTTCTAGGAATGCTCACAGAGATTTCCATAAGATAGATAGATAGATAGATAGATAGATAGATAGATAGATAGATAGATAGATGGATGGATGGATGGATGGATGGATGGATGGGTGAAACCCTCATAGAAATTATTTCTATGGGACTGAGAAAACTAGCAATACATCATGGAAACTCCCTCAGCTTCCATCCTTGATTTTGAAATCCTTCACTATATCTAAGATCTCAGAGAAAGAAGTCTCTGCTACTTAGAATAGTTAATTATTCTACCTGTGCCCTAAATTCCTACCCTTTCCACCCTCCTACTCTCTTCCTTACGTACACAATCCTCTTAGCCCTCCCTCTCATGCCTTATCAAACTTTCAATCTCTTCTGTCTCTATCTCCTTTTATTCTCTTAGAAAATAAGTTCTTAAAAAGAAATGTCTTTGGTTGATACATACATCATACTGATATTGTCCTTATTATCCTCTTCATCTTAGCTATAATTCCATAAAAAGTTGTCTATAATCAATACTTGTAGGAAAAATGAAGCAAAGTGGATATATATTTGTTTTCCAAGCCTCCAAGTAAAGAGGATCTGCTTGTGACTTATACTTACTGCGTGATCCTGGTTAAGTCAATAAACCTCTCAGTGTCCCTACGAAGTTGATGGTACTATGGGAGAAGACAGCATGACTCAAGAAGCTCATCATCATCCTAGCTACCTGATAATGAATTTTTCACACTATTGCATCTCCTGAAGACCATCCACTAAGTTGTAGAGAGACTGAGATCTGCATCATTACAGGGATTACTGACACTGACAAAATTATGTATCCTTACAGAATTGAAGTATAAGTAAAACAAGTAAGAATCAAGAACCTATATTCAAAGACAAATTAAAAAAAGGTTATTAATATCTGGGATAAACCTCAGAATGAGTTAAAGCTTGAAAAATGTTAAGTATAATAAATAAAATATTTTTAAAATAATAATATTTTATATTTGTATGGTACTTGAAATTTTACAAAATGTTCACATATATTATCATGGAGAATAAGTGGAATAATCAATAGTGTGTTGGACTTGAGTCAGGAAGAACTGAGTTTGAATCCTACATGTGTAACCCCTGAGCTTGGACTCCGTTTCCTCATCTGTAAAATGGGAATGATAATAGCACCTACAACATAGCATTGTTTTCAGGATCAAATGAGATAATGTCTGAAAACGCTTTGCAGACTTCAAATCAGTAAATAATCTTAGCTTTTATTATCTCATTTGATCCTCACATTTTATTATCCTCATTTGATCCTTACCTGTTAGGTAACCAGATCAAAGATGTTTATTTCTCTCTTTGAAATATGGAAAACAAAACAAAAAACTGAGACCCAGACAGCTTATTAGACTTAATTTCACAAAGCTAAGAGTTATTGGAATCACTTTTCTTAAGATTCTAAGTCTCTTTCTAATACCAGAAGAAAGATAAAAAAGATGTGTGTGTGTGTGTGTGTGCGTGTGTGCGTGTGTGTGGATAGATAGATGTAGAGAAAGACACTGACATCTTTCTTTTCTTTCTTACAGTAGCTAAAGATATACACCTACCTCTACATACACACAAACATAATATTGTGTTTATATTTCCCGTGTATATCTTCCCCATTATAATTTATGTTTCTTGAGGGTAGGGGCTGTTCCATTTTAGCCTTTTTTACCTTCAGTAATTAGCAGAGTATCAGCTATAGAGTAGATGTTTAATAAATGATTGTGATCAATTTCTAATTGAAGCTGTGAACAACCTAAATAATTATTCAGTAGGTATGAAAGGGATAAGAAATATAAATTATAAGAGGGTGAGTCAGAACCAAAATGAGAGAGAGTCTTAGATGACCAAATTCAGACAACAAATGGATATATTAGCATATGGGTGCGTTTGTTTTATATATTCAGAAAACACATAATAGATATCTACTTGTCCAAGGTAGATCCAGTATACAAGAAAGCTTGTGTAGTTTGGGGCAAGAACAATGAACAAAAGCTGCTTAATCACTTGCTTGAATGTATCATGCTTCATATCAGCCTTTATCTGTGCCTACTCACATCAACTAACCCTGATACTCTGGGTTTTATACAGTTGCGTTGTCACAGGGCCCATAAAAATGGAACACATTTAAGAAGATTTTGATAGAAATTTGATAGAAATACATTTAAAGCTCTACATTTTAAAAAAAAAGAAAGACTATCTATATAGGAAGGAAATCTATCTACCACCTACCTTTCATTAGTTTTGCTTGTTTCATTTGATCATCTTTCCTGGTGGGAATACAGAATATTAAAATTACATTTCTTTTTTCTATAGACGCCACAATCTTTATTTTTTTGCATTATAAATTTATTTTATTTTCAGTTCATGGAACAAAACATTTCCATAGCATAGTACAATTAAAAAAAAACAAAACAAACACAATGATGGCATGTGAAACTGCAAATCTACTACGTACAACTTGCTATTCCCTCCAAATATACAACACAGTTATCATGTAAATTTCTTTTTTTTTTCCTTTTTTTTTCTTCCATCCCCCGATCCTGGTCCTGAGATGGCTACTAATAGACACAAATAGGTGTGTGTGAATAGACACATACATAGCCACATATCTCCATATCCATATATACATATATGTAAGATTATTCTATACATATTTCTATTTATCAGTTCTTTCTCTGGATGTAGATAACATCTTTCTTCATATGTTCTTTATTTTTTCATTTGTGTATTTATAATAGTCAAAATGATTTAGTTGCTCAAGGTCATTCTTAAATCAATATTGCTGTTATCACATTTAATGTTCCCTTGATATGCAGCAAACATTTATTATGTACCTAAAGTGTGCAGAACCTTAAACTAGTTGGTGGGAGGATGAGACACATATAAAGCTTAAGTAAGATGGTCCCTGTCCTAAGAAATCTAGCACTAATAGCTTCTGGTAAATCTAGTTCATTCATGTAGGGCACATACTACACATAGGATCTCACATCTATAAGCAATGAATTGAGTCTTTAGAATTAGAAGGCATGGGATCAAACCTCCGTTCTACTCCTTACTGCCTATATGACCTTGGATAAGCTGCTTCATCTTTTCCATTTCCTCATCTATAAAATGAGAGGACTTGGCTAGATAATCTCTAGGATTACTTCCAGCCCCCAAATATTACAAACTCGTATCACTTTTGATAAAGCACACCTATGAAAGAGTTAGGCAAGCAGACTTTATCTTCTTTTGCCCATAATTGGGAAAGTTAGATTCATAGAGAATAAATGACTTGTACAAGGATGCCTAGAGAAAATTACTGATGACCTAATGACCACATTCCAGGTCTTCTGACATCTACTAAGCTACTCCTTCCATGAGTCATATTTTTCCTTCGACATACACATTCAATGTAATTAGGGAGGAAGTTCTTCCATTATTTTCTAACTAGTATGCCACACTTCATCCATCTTTCAGTCATTCCTGAAGCTAAATCACTCTAGTCATAGTTAATAGATTAATTAATTGGTTAATTAATTAGTTAGTTAATGCTTAACTGGCACCTCTGCTTTCATACATTCATAGAACTTTGGGCCTACAAGTCATTTAAAATATTATCTAGCCCAATAGCTATATTTTTGAAATGATAAAATAGACTTAAATCAGCAAGGCAGCATAACATAACAGAATGAATCCTGGATAACGAATTGAGAAGACCTGGGACTAAGTCTTGTCTTTGACCTTTATTGGCTAGGTGAACATTGTAAATTCATTATGCATTCCTCATCTATAGAATACTAAATAATTGTATGTACCTAGCCTATCATCTAGATATATTGTCTGTCTCAGATATACCTGTTGTTGGACAAGGTTTATAGAATATCTGTCCAGATATATGTTCAAATATGGACAATGGACATTCTTCATCCATTTGTTGTTTTTTGTGTGAATGGGCAGTCCTAACTCCTTTGATTGTCTGAGTATCCCTTCCAGGATGATCTGCAATAACTTGAAGCTTCACACAATTTAGCCAAGGGGCTTTTGGAGGACCTTATCACTTTCAAAGAACTCTTCCTTGGTCAGAACTCTGCATTGAATCTTTTCCATAAGAGTGAATACTTTTTTTTTTTCTTTTGGAGAGCGAAAGGAAGGCAGGGCAATTGGGGTTAAGTGACTTGCCCAAGGTCACACAGCTAGTAAGTGTCAAGGGTCTAAATCCAGATTTGAACTCAGGTACTCCTGACTCCAGGGCTGGTCCTCTATTCACTGCACCACCTAGCTGTCCCGAGGGAATACTTTTGACAAGCATGCATCACTCCCTGTGTTATACCTTGACTGATGTTTGTTATTAGAAAGCCACCAATAGGATTATTTCTGTTTTTATATCTTCCAAGGAATCTAGAATGATCTTGATATAAAGATGGGTAACACCTGATTATAAAAGAGCTTGCCTTGTTGTACTGAATAGAATACTTTTCACATTCAACAAATGAACACAATGGAATCTTATGACCCCTCTAACTTTCAGTCAATTGAGTAAGGATGTGGTCTATTATTGATATATGTGAAAAGCATATGTGAAAAGTGACTTGTTCTCTACTAATACCTTCAGTGAGGATACCCTCAATTCAATATAGAAGGACCTCATAGAGATCTGTACAGATGGGAAATCAGGTGTATAGGCTGATAGCCACTGACCTTCTCTAGGTCACCAGCAGCTGCAATCAATTAGGTCTGACGATTTTTTTTTTTTTCCCCCTGACCCTGGTATCTTTCCCTACTTTAGATACCTTATAAATCAGTCCCTCAGTATTTTGCTCATTGTATGACCTATATCCCATCTCCTCAGTATATATTTGATTTGATAGATCTTTTTTATTCTATCTATATGTTGGGATCATTTTGAGGAAAGCCTTTGGATTGGAGGGAGAGTGAGGGGAAGGCAGTCATGGTACAGTGGCAATAACATAAGGTTTCGTTTTGAAGAATCTAGGTTCAAATTCTATCACTTATACTTATTACTGCTATGATGTTGGGCATTTTTTAGTCCTCTCTGAGTTTCAGTACCTTCACTGTTAAAATGAGGGGACTAGGCCTTTCATTTTGGATCTATACCAAGGTCCTTTTGGGCTAAATTTCTAGAATACTACATTTCTTCAATTTCAAATGACTTGCCTAAGTTTGTACAGCGAGTTGGTGGCAGAGTTAAGATGAAAATGCAGGTCTCTTAACTCAAGATCTATTTTTTTTTTCCCTACTAAATCATGCTACCTCAGGTCTCCACACTCAATTTCACAAGCCATACAAAAGAACCTGACCTAGTAGCCCCTGTTTATTAGGGTTTAAAGTCAGCAGTTGTGGGGGTACCTCTATTACCATCGTTGTATAATCTGGGGAAAATGTATATTGCCATTTATTTATGCTGAAAACTAGAAAAGAATTCCCTCCACAGGTTTATTTTAATGCCTAGTATAATGATAGGCAGGCAGAAAGCACTACAAGAATGTTTAAGGAATTGGTTAGGAGTCCATATAATCAAGATCCTGAATCCATGAGTGTCCGAAGATCAATTCTCCTCATTAGACGGGAGAACTCTTTGGCCTGACCTGTAATAGAAAATTGCTGGAGAGAGATAAGCTATTTGGAATAGATGTTCTGCTACACTTTTCCTCTTTTGCTCTCTCTTCTGTCCTGGGCAGAACTTCAGGTTTCATAGAAAATGAAAAATTTATTGACGCCTCATCCCCTGAGAGTTTTCAAAGCAGAAAAGGCTCGGATGACTTTAAATTTCAGGAGAAGGTTTGTGGGTCTTTTTGATCCAATGCCATTCAGTCAGTTCTGTGATCCAAGTTACTACTCTAAGCTGCTGTTTCAATGATTGTAATATATCACTTTTTGGATACCCGCTCCCAAAGGCGTCTGTCTGAAAAAGGTATTACACTCTCCTGGGTGTAGATTGAAGGAGAGAGGCCTAGTCATCAGCAAGGCACCACTTCACCATGCTTGAATTCCTTCTAACCTCTCTCCATATGAGTTAACAGGTTAGGGAGGGAAAGCAAAAAGGAAGGAAACAATTAGTGCCTCTTTGCCTGCTGGGGAGGAAACAAAGGGTGAAAATGAGTGGTCATTCATTGGGCCATACACCCAAACCTGGTTATGGTCCAACCCAGTAACTAATAGGGATGTTCTCTTTTCATCGTATCTGATTAAATATTTCTTCTACTTGAACACTTCCAATGATGGGGTCTCTCTAAATTGAAAGGAAGGGCCTTCCATTTTTAGGTAGCTCTGATTATATTTTTAATTATCCTTAAAATGAACTGAAAATTATCTCACTATAACTGCCACCCTTTGGCTGTTGTCTTAATAGCCACTTAGAACAAACTTGTTCTTTTTTCCACATGATAGTCTTTCAAATTTTTGACAATTGTCATGCATTTCTCCTACCCCAAATCATTTTCCCCCTGCCATAAGTTAAACTTTCTTAGATTTTTCAACTATTTTGCCTCTACATAGATTACATGTAGTCTATCATCAGAAGTGAACAGTAGGATTAAAAACAAAACAAAGCATGTCTATAGACTAATAAGAACCAGAAATAAAATAACTCAACTACTCAGCTCAATAAACTCCAAAGCATAAATTATCTAGGAAAAAACTCCCTATTTGTTGAGAATTCATAGGTAAACTGGGAAATAGACAAACAGAAATGAGATTTAAACTAGGTGTTCTTCACCTAAAAACTACAGGTCTATGACTGAATTTCAGGAGATTTGTGAACTTAAATAGGAAAATAAAAACTACATCCTTATTTTCTATAAACTTCAATCTCCTTTGCAATCCTATGTATTTTATTTTATGTGTATAAGAGCATTATTCTGAGAAAGGGACCATCTGCCCACTCAGATTGACAAATGGTTAAGACACAAAAAAGTTGAGAAATCTTGCTTTTTAAATTGTTTTTGTTTTTTATTGATGTGTTTTGTTTTCACATTATAAAAACATTTCCAGATTATTCTTATACTCTCAGAGCTCTGTCTCATTACAAAGAAAGTCAGTTTAGCAAAACGAATACCACAGAGATCTCATCTGAAGGTGTGCGACTTTCTTCTCCTGTAGCCTCCCCAACCTCTCTATTTTTGATGTTCTGTGTTTTCCTTTTGTAATCAACATAAATTCATTTTTTCTCCCTCCCCCTATATACCCCGCTGAATGAGGTACAAAAGAGGAAAAAAAAACAAATTATTTGTAACAAATATTCAGTCAAGCTAAGCAAATTCCCTCATTGGCTAAATACAAAAATAAGTTTCATTCTGTACCCTATATCCATCACTTCTATGTCAGGAGATTGATAATATGTTTCATCATAGTACCTTTGTATTCATGGGTGTTTAGGATCATAGTTCTTACCAGCATCTTATACCATATTCCATAATAAATTCAAACCAGTTGTATGGCCTGAATATTATTGATCATGTCATAAAATATGAAATCATTCAATCATATACCTCTTACAACTAAAGGTAGAAGATTCATTCTTACCAAAATAAAGAACAAAATGATTGTAAAAAATATTTTGATTATATAAAATTGAAAGGTTATCACAAACAAAATTAATGTTTCTAGAATGAGAAAAGAGGTTGCTCAGTTGGGGGAAAAGTCTTTTTTTTTAACAATATCTCTGACAAAGGTTTGCTATCCAATAGGCAACTAAGAGAAATTTATATGACCAAAAATCATTCTCCAATGGATAAGAAGTCAAAAGACATGAACAAAACATTATCCAAAGGAGAATTACAAACACTTAACTATATGAAAGAATACTCTAAATCACTAGGAATAAGAAAAACACAAATCAGAACAACCTCAGAGTTTTCTGCATTATATAACCAACAGATTATCAAAGATTTCAAAAGATGGGTAATCAATTTTGGTTTATTTTATTTTTTTAATTTTATTTTTATTTTCAGTTCCAAATTTTCTCCCTCCCTTCCCTCACCTCCTCCCACTGAGAAGGCAAGAAAAAAAAGATATTCATCATACATGTGAAGTCACGCAAAACCTATTTCTACTTTATCCATGTTCTGAAAAAAAAAAAGCAAGAAAAATATACGTCTACCTACACTGCGAGGCCATCAGTACCTTATCTGGAGGTGGGTAGCATTTTTCAAGAAAAGTCTTGAGGTTGTGGTAGTGCATTGTATTTATCAGAATTATTAGGTCTTTCCTAATTCATTATCTTTACAATATTGCTGTTACTGTATACATTGTTTTTTTGGTTCTGCTCACTTCTCTTTGCATCAGTTCATCAGTCTTTCCAGATTTGTCTGAAACTGTCACCTTCATCAATTTTTACAGCCCAATTTTAGAGGACATTCATAAATTGTAATTTGTTCAGCCATTCCCCAATTGATGAGCAACCCCTCAATTTCCAATTCTTTGACACCACAAAAAGAGCTGTTACAAATATATTTTTTTTCTACTATATAAGTCTTTTTTCCTCTTTGCTTGAATTCATTGGTGTATAGACTTAGTAACTATTTCTGGATCAAAGAGTATACACAGTTTTATGGCTCTTTGATTGTTATTCAGTTGTTTCATTTGTATTCAACTCTTTGTGATCCCATTTTGGGGTTTTCTTGGCAAAGATACTAGAGTGATTTGCCATCTCCTTCTCCAGTTCATTTTACAGATGAAAAACTGAAGCAGACAGGGTTAAGTGACTTGCTCAGGGTCACTCTGCTAGTAAATATTTGAAGCTAAATCTGAACTCATGAAGGTGAGTCTTCCTGATTCCAAATCCAGTGCTCTATGCACTAAACCGTCTAGCTGTCCCCTGGCATCCAAAATGATTGAACTAGTTTGTAGCCCTAACCAACAGTGCATTAGTATACTTATTGTCCCACATCCCCTCCAGCATTTTTAATTTTCTGTTTTTTGTCATCTTAGTCAAACTAATAAGTGTAAGGTCATAGTTCAGAGTTGTTTTAATTTATATGTTTCTAACTATTAGAGATTTTGGTTATTTTCCATGACTATTGATAGCTTTGATTTCTTTTAAAAACTATCTGACCATATCCTTAAACAGTTTAGCAACTGGGAAGGGTAGAATCAATTTTGAAAGTTTGTGGACTAATGCAACTAATGCACTAATGCATTGTTAGTAGAACTGAGAATTAGAGCTAAGCACTGAACAAAGAGAAATAGTTATGTGTAAAATTCATTGATGGGGATTCAACCCTAGAATATTATAAAATGAGAAAAATGGAAATAATATTTAGTGGGAAGGAGTTTCCCATAGGTATATCATTCAGACTAAAAGAAAATATGACACAAAGGGAGGAAGGTAGTGACAAGTAAGAATGTGAGCTTCACTGTTATCTTCATTAGTCAGTGAAAGGAGAGAGATAGACAAAGAGAGAGAAAGAAGGAGGGAGGGACAGAAATGGAGGGCGATGGGGGGCATGGAGAGATAGAGTCAGAAAGACAGAGACACAGGGATAGAGACACAGAGAGAGACTAAGAGATATAGAGAATTAGAGAGAGCAGAGACAAGGAAGTAATGAGAATAACAAGAGTATAATCAAGGACTTTACCTGGGTGCTAGAGGGAGATTGTTAATTGAAGAACAATGGAATAAGGTTTGTAAAATAAAAATAAAAAATGAGAACCTAGTGTTAATTTTAATTATCTATCTATCATCTATCTGCCTGTTTATTCATTCACTCACTCATTCATTAATTTTTTTTATTTACTTATTTCTATATCTATCATCTCTAGCTCTCTATAATCTATCTATTTCTGAGGCAATCTCCATACTTTGTGCAGACTGGAAGCTCAATGACAACTTATGGGTCAAGCCTCACCATTGATTGGCATGGGAGCTTTGACCTGTTCACTGATATCTTGAATATATTGATATATATCTTCCCTTATTGAAATCTATTTCTGCTGCTACATAAATATTGATATGAATATATGGATATCTATCTCAATTGAAATCTCTATTTTTATTGACTTAGAGATATCAATTATATTCAGAGATATCAATTATCTCTTCAGTGCATTTTAAAAAATGTCATTAGTTTATTCCTCTCCTGATGGTATCAGTTTCAAGTGTTGCTTTATCTTAAATCACTGTTAAAACTCTTGCTTTTCTGGACTCTATTTATATCTATCTACCTATCTACTGATAAATATCAATGATTTTGTTCCATTTTCTAGATACATATTTATATCTATAATCTGTATTTATATCTATAAATCACATACTACAGTATCTAATTATTGAAGCCAAAGCTAATCAAAGCTTAAAAATTCCATAGTTTTAAAAAGTAAGAAAGACAGTACTTGTTTCTACCTAGATTTGTGAGAATGGGGTAGTGAGATTGTGGTAAGAACATATGCTTTCTCTGTTTCCCTGATTGCCATCCTGCTTCAACCAGGACAGCTTGCCTGCTGAAAGAACTCCATGGAGCTTAACTTACCAAGATACACTGGGTGCTTATGTAATAAAATCACAAACCATTCTTTGTTTAAATAAATATACAACTAATGTTTATGGATTGGCTGTGACAATATAATTAAACAGATGATACCACAGATTTAATGTTAGTCTATCTAAACTACCAATGCTAGATAAAACTAAACTAAATAATAGCAAAATTCAAATGGAGGAAGATAAAATCAGGAATTTCAACTGGCTAGTCATAGATAAACAGATGTAGAGTGAATCAAAAGAAACAGAAATAAAAACCAGACATGACGACACAACTGCAGATAACATTGAAAGACAGACAAATCGAGGTCAAATGAATGGCCAATGCTGCTTTCAGGTGATTGTTTAAAAAAAAAAAGAAAAAAAAGAAATCCTTTCTGATAAATGATGTATCAAAAATGAATGTTTTCTATCTAGTCAAAAAAGGTTCAGTTGCGGCAGCAAGGTGGTGCAGTGAATAGAATACTGGCCCTGAAGTCAGAAGGAACTGAGTTCAAACCCAGCCTCAGATAGTTGACATGTAACTAGCTGTGTGACCTTGGGCAAGTCACTTAACCCCAATTACCTTCCCCCTTCCAAAAAAAACCCAAAACAAACAAACAAAAATAAAACAAAAGACACTCAGTGGAAATGTAGACAAACCCCTTCGGTTACATCTGAGGAAACTGAGCTTAAGAGAAACGAAGTGACTTGCTCAAGATCACACATTATTCAATGGGAAGATTTCAGCCTAGGACCTCTTACTCCAGAAGTAGTGACTTCTCTTTTCACTGTACCAAGGATTCACTATTTTAGAACTTTATTTTTTGGCTTAACTGTTTTGAAAGCATTATGGGAAGACTATTTATTGTGAAGTAATTGTCTCAAAACAAAATTGATCAATAAATTAACTTCTGAGGACATCTTATGGCCATGATGTCTCTCCTTTGCCATTTGTTATTTTTATCTATGAGTTAGATAAAGGTATTCATCACTTGATTATTAAATCAATAGATGATGCAGAAGTAAGGGAGATAGCTAATCTTTTGCATGGTGGTATCCAGATCCATATGTATTGCAATAGGCCATTATATTAGGCTAAGTCTAGTTAGGTTGCATTTAATGGGAACATATATAGTCTTGAAGCATTTTGGTTAAAAAAGTCAACTTCACAGATCAAAATTGGGAAGCATTTCAAAGCAATAAAAACTGGGAAGTATAATGGAGTGGATCAACAGTGTGATATGGCAACCAAGAAAAGTAATGGGGTGTTAATCTGAATGAATAAAGCCGTAGGTATACACAGCTAGGAATGGTGTAGTCCTGTTATAGACTCTCTGCTCAGACTCCCTAAGTATTGTGTTTAGCTCATGATGCCACATCTCAGGAAGGGCATTGGCTAAGTTGGAGAGCATTCAGAGGAGGGCATCCAGAATAATGAAAGGCCTCAAGTTCATGCCACAAGAGGATCAGTTGAAAGGACAGATGCTTAGCCTGGAAAAGAAAAGACTTGGAACAATGAGACCTGCAAGCTGTCTTCAAGTATTTCAAAGGCTTCAGTGTAGAAGAGGGTTTGGGTTTATTTTACTTGGCCCTAGAGGCAGAACTGGGAGCACTGGGTACAAAGTACACAGAGGTAGACTTAGTCTTGATGAAAGGGGAAGAAAATGTTTGTTCACAGATGCACACACACACACACACACACACACCTTAACATTTAGAGCCATACAAAAGTGAAATGGGCTGCTTCTAGAAGTAGATGGTTTCCCATTACTTAAAGTTTTCAAGGGAAAGACAAATGACCACTTGTTGGAGGGAGGGCAGATATCGTGGAGAGAATTCACGTACTGTTACTTGTTGGGTTAGATAACCTTTGAGGTCCCTTCTAACTCAGATTCTGTAATTCTGTATTTTTTTTCCTAATGGTATTAAATTGAAGAGGCAAATTATTATAACTTTCTACCCAAATATCTTCTTTTATTTGTTTAGACAAGCATAAAAAGCATTTATTGAGTACTTTGAAGTGTGTACAATAACATAAAGATAACAATGTAAGTAAAGAAGATTTTACTGTCCATTTATGACATATAACAAATGAATTAAAATCATGTCATGGATTCCCATGCTGTAACTAACAACAACAACAACACGACCTGATTACATAGTAAAGAAAATGAAGTGGTGTTGGGGTCTGAATGTACATCATGGAATAGGGAAGAGTAAACATAAAAAAGTTCAAAGAAAAGACAGTATCTCATGGTTGAGAATTGTATAGGATCCAAGAGGGATGGGAAAGTCTCAAAGCTGAAATACTGAACACAAATGATTCTGATGAGGATTGTTGTGGTGCCAAATGCTCCTAATTGGTCTCCCTCTTCTAGACCTGCCCTCTAATTATTAGCGCCAGTCTTTTTAATACTTTAGAATTTTGTGTGCATTTGGATTTGTATTTATTAATGATATATTTATGATGTATGTGAACTTGTCTCTGATAAAAATGTAAGCTCCTTGCAAAGAGGAAACATTTTACTTTTTGTATGCCCAGAACCTGTTACATAGTAGGAATAAATAAATTGATTGATTGATGTGGCCACAGAGGGAACTAATTACCAAAACATATATTCATTGAACATGGAAGCAAAATAAGGTAACTAATGATGAGTTGACAGTGGGGATGAACTTCAACAAGATCAGCTATTTTAGCTATGATGACGGCAAAAATGAAATCAAAGAATTGAATTATTGCTTTGGATAGACAAGATGGTGACAGAGAATGTTGAAAAGGAGAAAGAACTATTTAGCTCTTATTTTATACTAGTTTTGGACATTCAGAGCAAAACATGTTGACAACGAGTAGAAGCTAGGCTTGAATGAAAAATTTCCCATGTGTCAAAAGAACTCATGGATGTGATTACTAAGTTTCTCTCCCTGATCTTTGAAAAATCATGAAGAATGGAAGAGGAGTCACAGCATTAGAGATGGGAAAATATTCTGAGTTTCAGAAAGGTAAAGTAGGTAGATTCCTCAGACTACATAGTTTAATTTAATGACTTTTATTTTGAATTTTGACAAAAGCCTAGAATAAATTTCAATGGGATGGATTATAAGTATTTATGAAGGAAAGCATTAATTATTGCTAGACATCAAGATGGTTGATATAAGCCAGGTCAAGTAGACCCACATACATTTCATTACAAACTTATTGGATTGATACAAGAAGGAGGTATTCCTGACATAACACACTCTATTTCAGTAAGATATTTGATAAATTTTCTTGTAATCTCCTTATGAGCAAAGTAGAATGATGTAGATGTAGTACCTTTAAGTGAAATTAAAATTGGTTAAACAAATAGACCCAAAGAATGATTGTTAAATGGAACCACGTCAACATGGAAGGGTGCCTCTTCTGGAACGCTGAAAGCTCTGCCCTTCACACCATTCTGTTTAACATTTTCATTAGTGACCTAGATCAAGAAGCATCTATGATATAGTGGGAAAAGCAATGGACTATGAGTCAGAACACTTAGGCTCAAATGCTGTCACTACTAGTTTTTACTGGTATGACATCAGGCCACTTGCCTTTGGCTCATTTTCTTTGTCTTAAAATGATCTTAGAATTATCTGACCTACATACTTCATAGGATTATTGGGATAATCAGATGAGATAATGTATAGAAATATTTTTGTAATTATCAATGCTACATAAATAGTAACTATTATAATAATAAAGGCATACACACAGACACACACATACACATACATACATACATATATATGTCATATAATCAAATTCGGAGATAAAAATAAAAAAGGTAACAGGTAGAGCATTAAAGGCCAGAAACAGTATCCAAAAATATCTTGACACACTAGAACAATAGATTCCACCTAATATCATGAAATTTAATAGGGAGAAATGTAAATTCCTGTAAGTAGAATCATAGATTTAGAGTTGAAGGGGACCTCAGGTATTATCTAGTCCATGTAACCTGATTTTATAAATAGGGAAACTGAGACACAGAAAGGTTAAGTGATTTTTCAGAGGTTACATAGATATATGTAGGTTCCAAATATGGATGGATATATGTAGGTTCCATATGTAGGTTAGACTCTGAACCAGAGTCCAACCCAGGTTCTTAAACTATAAATCCAGCATGTTTTCTGCTATACAATCCTGTTTCTCTAGACAACAAAACTAAACTAGACTAAAAACAAACTGCTTAAATATTAGTTTGGGGAGGTTTGCTACTTAAGGTTTCATATGAAAAGATGTCTGTGGGATATAGTATACACAAACTCAAGATGATTGAAGAGTGTGACATGATAAGCAAAAAAAAAATGAATTGGCTCTTAACATATATAGATATGATAGGTGGTGCTTTAGATAGAATACTGGGCCTGGAGTCAGGAAGACCTTAGTTCAAACCTGTCCTCAGATACTATGTGACCCTAGACAAGTCACTTAACCCTGTTTGTCTCAGTTTTCTCATCTGTAAACTGGGATGGAGAAGGAAATGGTAGACTACTTCAGTATCTTTGCCAAGAAAATGCCAAATGGGGTCATGAAGGGTCAGACAATAATGAAATGACTGAAGAACAGCATATATGGATATAAAAACAAAAACAACAATTAAAAAAATAATAATAGCCTTTTTGTAGCACTTTAAAATTTGAAAAGTGCTTTACATACATTTATCTCATTTAATTATCACAAAAGTAACCCCTTGTAGTACTACTGCTATGACTATCTTATAGATGAATGAACTGAAGCTAAAAGTGCTTAAGTGATCTCTCCAGGTCCACTAAGTTTTCCTAATTCAAAGCCCAGAATTGTGTCACCTAGCTGCCCATTTGTACTCCTAGGACTTAGTAGAGAGTCTGACAAACAGTCAGTACTTAATAATTTTTTTTAATTGATTTGTTCAAGTGGAGGTTGGATGACCATTTGTCACCATTATTGCAGAATGGATTCCTGTTCTTATATAGGCAGATTATCCCTGAGATTTCTCTTAGCTCAAAGACTGTAATAACTTAGGGGAACAGAAACAAACAAAGATGGTCTAGGGGAGATGGATGGAGTTGGAAACAAGGAAGAGCTTTACTGAGTGATAGCTTACAGATTGGTCTTGATGCTAAACAAAGATATTCAAATTTCAGTTTAAAAATATGTTTGAGTTGGCACCACTAGTAGGTTTGATTAGGACATTATATCCTTTTTTCCTTTTATGGGAGATCTGGGATAATTTCTTTAGACTCTAGACTCTCCTTAATCTATACTCTTCTGGATCTCTTCTTGCATTTGTCCCCAACATGCAGAAGGCAAGATCCTACTAAACCTCCCAAGAATCCTCTCCCTTCAGGAATCTCTTTTATCCGTTTTGGAGGTCTCTACTTTTGTAGGCCCCTTAGAATCCTATTCTTGCCCTTGGCTTATTTCTCTCTGTCTTGTTTGATTGGTCTGAATCACATTCACTAGTGAGTAATTAAGGCTTGTTTTACCCTTCACTGAACTTAAGCATGTTAAGCTGTTGTTCTAAGCTACCATCTTGGCTTAGTCCCTTTAGTGTCCTTCATTGCAAGAACCAACTTTCCCTGGAGCCTGTCTGTATTACATCAGCATCTTCTGCCATCTGAAAGCATATTACTTCTGTTTCAATGCATCTGACTTCAAAGTTGCCTTACAGCTGTAAATATAGGATGCTATCAGTATTTTTTTTAAAATTCTCTTCTTTCTGTACACTACAATCAAATCAAACTGTCATTCTCTGTTTCACATATATGGAGAGATATGTTGGCATCAGGTTGGATGGTCTTTAAGAGTCTGAAAAAGGAGTTTCGTTCCTAGGAGTACTAGGGGGCCTTTGATGTTTGTTGAGTGGGAAAGTGACCTGGACGGATTTCCATTTAGCAAAAATCCCTTCCACAGATGTGTGGAGAAGGAAGTGGAGTAGGGAGGGATTTTAAGCAGGGAGATCAATTAAGAGTCTATGGCAATAGTCTTGGAAAGTGGTGATGATGATCTGAATTAAAGTGATGGCTGTGTAAATAGAAAGAGAGCATCAAATGAGATTATGTGAAAGTAGAAATAGAAATATTTGATAACTGATTGGAGGGCAAGGAATTGAGGATAACACCAAAGTTAGAAAACCCAGAAACTGGAAGAATGGTGGTGCCCTGACAGAAATAGGGACGTTTGGAATAGGGAAGGCTTTGGGGGGAAGGATTCTGTTTTGAATGTTTTGAATTTGAAATGTCTCCATGTCATCTACCTTTCAAGTCCAAGAAGTCACTGTTAATGCAGGACTGACTCTCAGGAAAAGCACTGGGAATGCATATATAAATCTGTGGATTTTCTGCATAGAATGATAATGAAATGCTTGAGAACTGATGAGGTCACCATCTCATAATACAGAGAGGATAGAGAATATGGCTGTTGTCCTTTGTGCATGGAGAGGATCAAAATGACATTGCTTTGTTGGGGTCAAGGTATAGTGTGTCTTACTGTGGGTGATCAGATAAATACGAATTGGGAAGGCTCTACCACAAGTTGGTCACAAATAGTCCACATGAGTATTTGGACTAGAGACGTTTCTAAATTTGCGCATCTCACATTTCTTTTGAGCTACTACAATTCTACTTTGCTCATAGAGCACAGTACCTTCTTTGATGTAGGCACACCACGCTGGATGGTCCTGTGCCAGTGTCTCCAATGTCTCACAAATGATTCCAAAGTTCTTCAGAGAAAGCTTGCATCACTTCTTTTGACCTCTGTGTGAGCACTTGTCTTGTGTGAGTTTTCTATCAAATAGCCTTTTAGGCAAATGTGTGTTTGGCGTTTGAACAATGTGGTCAGCCCACTGGAGCTGTGTTCTCTGCAATAGTGTTTGAATGCTTGGCAGTTCAGCTTGTGAAAGGACCTCAATGTATGTTACTTTTCTTGCCAGGTGACCTTCAGAATCTTCCTAAGATAATTCAAGTGGAAGAGGTTCAGTTCTTGTTAGAGCACTACTATACTATCCAGGTTACACAGGCCAACACAACAACGGGGGCAGCACAATGGCTTTGTAGACTTTTAGTTTGGTAGGCAGCCCAATACTTCTTCTCTCTCACACTTTCCTTTGGAGTCTCCCAAACACTGAGATAGTTCTTGCAATGTGTGCATCAACCTCATAATATATGTATCCATCCCTAGAAAGTATACTGCCAAGATCAATGAACTTATCTGCAACATTCAACATCTCTTCATTTGCTATAACCAATGTTTCCATGTATTGACAGCATGGTGGAGAATCTGTTTTCTTGGTGGTGTTAATTGTCAGACCAAAATTAGCACAAATGACAGAGAATCCAATCAAATAGGGCAACTTATTTCTCTTTCCTTTATGGAAATGGACAATGGAGGCATACTTGAACTTTTGGCATATAACTCAGAAGATTTCAGTAAGCATTTGTATGAGCCATAGACCCTCTGCCTTGTAAATTTCAGCTGGAATAGAATCAGTACCAGGTGCTTTGCCACAGGAGAGGAACCTAATGACATTCAAAACCTCTTCTTCATTGGAAATTCTGCTATAGAGGTATTGATTTCAACCTGAAATATACAGTCAGTGGCTTCAGCATTGGTTGATTGTAGTGTGTTGAGAATGCTATGGAAGTGTTCAGCTCATCTCTCCAGGATCATGTCCTTATCACTAATCAATGGCTCCATCTGCACTGAGCAGATGAGATGCAAAAAGAAAGGAAAAGAGGGCCCAGGATGGAGCATTTAGAGGTAACAATAGTTAAGAATGTAACATGGATGACAATTCAACAAAGGACATTGGGAAGAAGTAATCATATTGGTAGGGGTAGAATGAGGAGAGGCTAGTTTCATGACAACCCTGAGAGGAGGTAGTAAATTGCTGGAGATTGGTCAACACTGTGATAAAGCAGTGAGCTCAAGAAGAAGGAGGACTAAGAAAAAGACCAGATCCAGCAGTTAAGAGATTATCAATAACTTTGGAGATAGCAATTTCGGTTGAATGATGTTGTAAGCCAGATAGCCTATGACTGAGGAGTAAGTGAGAGAACAGCAATGGAAGACCTCAAGCACCTAGCTGGGCCCCTAGCATCATGAATGAGGAGCTGGAACATTTCCCAAAGACTTGGAGGCCACCAAGCACATGAAATACAAAGCAACCAAAAAAAAATTTAAAAAAAAAAAAAAGAAATACAAAGCAACCGAGTAAATAAAGAAGTACATGTGGAAATTTGGTACTCTTTACAAACTCAAAGAAGAGATGAACTTGGACCAAATTAATTGGACAGCAAGGATGGTTTAGAGTTGAGACAGAAGGAAGAAAATTCAACTCAAAGACAGAAAATGTCCTATGGGCCCTTTCAACACTTTTCCTAGATCTTGTCAGCTTTGAAGTTATCACTCTTTAAGCTTGAAACTTATAAGTCCTAAAAAATAAAACAAAACAAAACAGAACAAAAAGACATTAAAAGAAACAGAAAACAATAGGACTATGCTTTTTTTTTAAAAAAAAAAGGCAATTTTTAAATTAAGTCACTTAGAGTCACACAGTAAACACATGCTTAAGTCTAGATTTGAACTTGGGTCCTTCCAACTCCAGGCTGGTGCTCTGTCCACTGTAGTATGCTTTTAGAGTATGTGTGATAAAGTTATCTATAGGTGCTGGGAAAGAAGTAATATCTCTTCATAACCTGAACCTACTCCTTAGTTTCAAACAGGGACATCTCCAACTTGTCTATACTGAGCATCTGAATTGTATTTCATATATGGCTGGGTTTTTTTTTCTTTTTCTGAGTTTTGATTTTTTTTAAAAAACGTTTCCATTTTGTGTTGGTTTTGCTTTTAGCCTGAGGCTACCAAGATTACAAAAACATAGTAATAATACTTTGAGATCTCCAGAAAGTTTTAATCTGATGTCCTATAAATATTCCAGAGCAGGCTGTTTCCTGGTTTTTGGCTGGCCTTGTGCTATGGTGATAAGATTGATTTTACTGCTTAAAATCATTTTGGTTTATCCATTTTTTACTGAACTTTTTATGTTAAAAAATAAAATCAATTAAAGATTGGCCCACTCTGTTCCTGTTTCCTATCTAAAAGCTGCCACTAGCTTACAGCAAATTTGCAGAACAGAAATAACTAAAATGTCCTTGATCACTGAATGATCAAGAAAACCTAGGTTACCAGTCTTGGATACCTCCCCAAGGTTCCTTTGATGACTCATCCCTCACTATCCCTAAGGGAGGGATGGAATTTTTCCCAAGGTCCTTTTATATGTGTGTGCACATCACATGTATGCATAATGTATATGTGTACCTATTTATATATCCATATTTATATGTATCTATATCTATATAATATCAAAGCTATATAACACATAATTCTAAGTTACGAAGAAAATAGAATAGCCCCAGGGAAGAAATATGAGGAGACACTTCCCCTAATTCTTGGCAGATGTGGAAGGTGCACAGAAGAAAAATGTGTGAGTGTGTGTGTGTGTGTGTGTGTGTGTGTATTTTGAGGGTTTTAAAAAATATATATACTAATTTATTTTTAGATTTCCTCTTTTTTCCTTTCTCTTTTTTCCCCTTTGAACACCTTTATTGTTGTTATTTTAATAGGGAATGGATCTCTGGGAAGTGGAAAGAAAAGGGAGAAATTTAGATCATGTTAAAAGATATTAATAAAAATTATTTTAAAACTACATCCCACATAATTCCAAACACATATAAAAGTACTAAGTTACATGGCCTTCAGGAAATTCTACATTTTTCCCATGGGGTTGGAAGATGAAATATAAAAGTATGGGGTGTGCCTGGCATGATTAAGAAGAAGGCAGAAAGGCCTAAAGAGTCACAAAGTAATAGAATGTTGGTACTCACAAGTATCTTTGATAGCATTTGGTCCAGTGTTCTCCTTTGACACATGAGGACATTGAGACTCAAAAACACTTAGTGACTTACCTTAGGTCATATAGCTACTTTGGTGACAGAGCCAGGATGAATTTATGGCCCGCAAGTTAATACTTTTTTTTGCAGTACTCCAAGATATTTTTTCAAGGCAGATGTTAACTCATATACTGATTCTGTGTCTACTCATTGCATATTATCACTGTTAACATCAACTTTCATGATATCCAGACATTAAAAAAAAATTCACAGCCTAACACCCTGTCCTCCTGAGAAGTACTAAGTGCTTTGTAAACATTATCTCAGAGCAATTCTGCAAAAAATGCTAGCCTTGGTTTTCCTTCTTTGAATGGAAGCAAAGAGAAAGTTACCTTTAATTCATCCTTGTGTCCTTTGAATAACTGTTTTGTTATTTTAATAAAGGTCAGGAAGCTTAAAGTAGAGAGAAAGGTTTACTCAGTTGTTATGTTCCTTTATCCCCCCCTTGAAATGAACAGGAAAACAAACCGTTCACTGGTGGCCTTGAGATACACAGTGACCTCAGCAGAGAAGCAGGTGTTTTTGCAAGAGGACCAATCCTGGAACTTTCTTGAAAAGGCAAGTTGTCTTGCTTTAAGCCAATATGTTTGAGACTTAATAAATCTGTATTTCTTTGGTTGAAGATGCAAGAAAACAGCAGAATAATTTCAGGCAGACAAAGATTATTATATTATTTTGCTGGATTTGGGGTGGTATACAACAAGAATAGGGCCTTAGAATTGGTTATGTGGGACACAAAACTGTGTGTGTTTAGGTTTGGGGGTCTTCTAGCTGGGCCTGCATAACAGAAAGTGTTCTGAGGTAGAAAAAAAGACCGAGATCTGCCCTTCTGTTCAGTCTTTACCACTAATTGTTTGTCCTTTATTTTTAAAGACCAGTGACATCAGATAGTATCTTGATTCATGAATGAACTGGATTCAAGTGAGGCAGAGCTTCACAAATTCGACAGCCTCACTGTCTTTTTCCTAGTCACTAAAAATCATTTGGAAGACAAAAATCTTTCTATCAAACTATTATTGAATCCAAACCTCCTTTTCTCTCATATCTCTAATATCACCTCTTTTAAGGTCCTTCTCACATATCTTGCCTTCTATACTTGACTTAAGTAAGAATAATTATGGGTTCAAATCTTCTTTCTGACATTTGTTATCTTTGTGGCTACAGGTAAATTACCTAAACTTTTGGAACCTCAGTTTCCTTATTTGTAAACTATGGATAATAATGCTTGAAGAACTTATCTTGCAGGGCCATTGTGAGGTCCAAATGAGAGAGGATATGTAAAGTCAATCAGTCAATAAGCTTTATTAAGCATCTAGCATCAGCCTATTACACAGTAGGCATTTAGAAAGAAAGGTAAATGACAGTCCCTAATCTCAAAGAACTCATAGTCTATTGGGGTAGTTAATATGCAAATAACCTTGTACAAGCTCTATGCAGGACAAAATGGAAACCCTCAGCAAAGGGAAGGCTCTGACATTAAGGGCAATCAGGCCAGGCTTCCATGAGAAGGTAGGATTTTAGCTGACACTTGAAGGAAGAGCACACCAGGTCGGGGGATGGCCAGGGAAAATACTTGGTGATGGGAGATGGAGTGTATTGAGTGAGGAACAGCAAGGAAGCCAATGCCACTGCATTGGAAGTCTTTTGCTTGGTATCTGTATCACAAACCCAACATGCTACTGGAACTCTTCTCTCCAAGTTACCAATGATCCTTAAGGAAAACTGCTTTCCCAATAGCCTTTTTCAGTCTTTGGTCTACTTGAGTTCTCTGCAGCTTTTGGGCATGAGTAGCCACTTTTTGTCCTTGGACATACTCCTTCTTTGACACTGATATTTCCAACTTATCTGACCATTCCTTCTCAGTGTCTTTCGTTGTCACATTTATACTCAGGTCTGCTTGGGTTTGTTCAATGCCCTCTCCTCCCCTCTCTGTTGATTATCTCTATGCAGATGATTTCTAAATTTGTATAATTGGTCCTTACCCTCTCCTGAATTGGAGTCACTTTGATGTTTATTAGGTATTTTAAGCAGACACATCCAAAGTGGAACTGGTATTTCCCAAACCCATCCCTCTTTCAAATTTCCCTGTTTCTGTTAATGTAAATTTCTTTTAATTGCTCAGATTTATAAATCTAGTTGTCCTTTAATCTCCTCTCCCCTCCCCTCAAATCAACTCAATAAACATTTATTAAGTGCTTACTCTGTTCTAGACAGACACCATCCTAGTCATGATGCACAAAGATAAAACCTAAACAGTCCTGGCCCTCAAAGTACTTTTATTACACTAGGGAAAGATCAGAGGCCAGCAGGTGGGGGCATGATAAATAACTATATAACACATACAAAGTAAATACAAGGTAACTGGTGGAGAATATTATTAGTAATTAGAGGTAATTGGCAAAATGTGTGTCATAAAAAGGGATGCTTGAATAGAATTTTGAAGATTTCCAAGAGATGGAGGGGAGAATGGATGACATTCTTGCCATGGAGAAGAGTCTGTATACAAAGTCCCAGAATTGGGTAAAAGGTTTCTATATAGATAGAATAACAAGTAGGCCATTTTTACTTGACTTTTATATGTGTCATGTCATATCAATCTTATCCCATAACACAACTGGCATCCACTTCCTTCCTTGTACATACCCAGCCTTTGTCCTGGTTCGTGATCCCATCATATTCTGCTTAGACTACTATCAAAGACCCTTTTCTGGACTGGACACAACTCAGGCCACTGCCCTGAGAGTTCATTTGTGATACTTGAACAAAAGGACAGATTGGGAGGTCATTTGAGAGTGAACAAAGAGATAGACTTAGCCAGAGAAAGAGAAGGATTCAACTAGAATAAACCTTGAAGATTTCTCAAGTTGATGAAGATGAGCGAAGACCCCTGACAGGACTTGCCTGTCATGCTCCACCATACACAATCTCCTGGAGCTCCTTGAAGTTGACATCAACAGAGTGAGCCTTTAGAACTCTGAGGGAACCAAGACTTGAGGATGGGGGTGCTTAGGTGGCACAGTGAATAGAGCACTGGCCCTGGAGTCAGGAGGACCCGAGTTCAAATCCAGCCTCAGACACTCAACACAAAACTAGCCATGTGACCTTGGGCAAATCATGTAACCCCAACTGCCCTACCTTCCCCCTCCAAAAAGCACAAAAAAAAAAAAAGAAAGAAAGACTTGAGGATGGTCTCCATATCTTTTAAAGAAATTAATCTACTCATCAACAAATATTGCTTAAATACCTACTATGTGCCAGGCACCATGCTAAGTGCTAGGGATACAAAAACAGGCAGATGGTCCTTTATCTTCAAGAAGCCCACCATTTAATGGGGAAGGAAACATGCAAACACACACACCTACACATACACAAGCAAACTAATACAGGTTCAATAGGAAATAATTAACAAAGAAATCATGAGGATTAAGAGAGGTTGGGAAAGCTTTGTATAGAAGATGGAACTTTAGTTGGGACTTAAAGAAAACAAGGGAGGTCAGTAGTCAGAGGGGAAGAGGGAGAGCATTCCAGGCATGAGGGACCGTTAGGGAGAATGCCAGGTGCCGAAAGATGAAGTGTCTTGTTTGTGAAACAGCCAGGAGGGCAGTGTCCCTGGATTGAAGAGTATATATTGGGGAGGAAGGTGTAAGAAGACCAGAAAGGCAGAAGGGAGCTAGGTTATGAAAGGCTTTGAATGCCAAATAACACATTTTGCATATGATCCTGGAGGCAATAGGAAGGCACTGGACTTTATTGAGTAGGGGCATGGGGTGACATAATCAGATCCATGCTTTAGGAAAATGTCTTTAGTGGCTGAATGGAGGATGAATTGGAGTGGGGAGAGACTTGAGGCCTGCAGACCCACCAGCAGGCTATTGAAAGAGATGGGTGAGGTGATGAGGGTCTGCACTAGAATGGTGACAGTGTCAGAGGAGAGAAAGGGGCCTATGTAAGAGATGCTGCAAATGTAATATTGACAGGTCTCAGCAGCAGATTAGATATGGGGGTGGGATTGTGTTGAGGAATAGGGAGGAATCCAGGCTAAATCTTCTTTGTCAACACACACTTTGACATACGCTTTGAGGTATCTGAAAGCAACTGGAGATGTGAGATTGAAGGCCATCAGAGAGTTTGGGGCAGATAGCTAGATCTGAGAATTATTAGCATAGAGATGATAACGAAATCCATGGGAGTTAATGAGATCATCTAATGAAGTAGTATAAGAAAAACTATGCTAATATATATGAGTTCAAGAGTTAGGATGTTGCTCCTATCCTAGCCCCTTAATTAGTTCATTAACCTCCAATGATTCCTTAAATCCATGCCGCAAGCAGATCCCAAATTGATATTCCATAAGTCCCAATATGTCCATGACATCCCACTAAACAGAAACCTTCAGGGGTATGCTGAAGCCAGCCCTAACTGGCTTGTGAGAGATGATTTTTAAATGAACTTCCCTATTTTTTCTGAAGGTCCTCCATGCCCGGAATAATAGCTCTTCTCATTTTGATCTACTGGTTTCCCATCTTCCTTCAGGTTCCAACTAAAATCTCAACTTCTAAAGGAAATCTTCCCAAATCCCTCTTAATTGTAGTTTCTTCCTTCTCTTAATTATTTCCAATCTTTCCTGCATGAAACTTGTTTTTACATGTTTGTTTACTTACTGTATCCCTCACTATATTGTGAGCTTCTTGAGGGCAGGGATTTTTGCATCTTTTTCATGTCCCTAGAGCTTAACCCAATGTCTGACTTGTAGTAGGGATTTAATAAATGTTCATTGACTAATTGACAGTATAAGAATTTAAACCTGAAGCGAGCACTACAGATCAGTACTTGGTTTATTATTTTTTTTAATAATTGTATAGACTTAAGAAAGTGTAGCTAGGGGGCGGAGCCAAGATGGCAGCATAGCAGCAGCGACACATCACAGCTCTCACATAGCCACCCCAAAATACCCATAAAATAGGACTCTAAACCAAACCTACAATCCCAAAGCGCACACAAGGTTACTTCCCACTAAAGTCAGCTCGGCTACGAGGAACCATGTCAGCGCTGCCAACCGAAACCAGCCTGGCCTGAAGCCGCGGCTGTGCCCCAGGGGCGGCTGGGCAGAAGAAGCGGAGAGAGCTCTCAGGTAAGGGATTACACAGCTGCTAGTGGGGATTGCCAAAGGGGGAGATAAGCGTCTGGCCGAAAGGTCTCCAGAGCGGAAAAGCGAAAGGCAGAGGTTTTGCACCCGCCTCCACATTGCAGCTTCCCGCCACAGCCTGCAGACAGCAGGGAGACTGAGCGATTGTTTTCAGGCCAGGGCTCTCGCGTTGAGCGGCCTGGATCTGGTCGTCTTAGGCTTCGGTCTTGGAGTCTTCATTATCCAGTCAGCTGGAAGTCTACGGCAGCCGGGAGGACCCCAGTGATTTGGGACAGAGCTTTCCCTTCTGGAAGCAGAGCCCCACAGAGATTTAAAAAAAAACCAAAAACTCACGGTCTGAACAACCATGAGTAAGAATAAACATAAGAAGCCAAGTAAGAACAACTCCCAAACTCTAGATTTCTTTTTTTGGGGAAAAGAAAGATCATGGGAGAGAGAGGGAGGAGGAGAGCACAGCCAGAGCGCCCCCACCAGAGGCCTCCAATAAACATGAAGAATGCCTTAAAGCTAGAG
>CM053587.1:50128445-50149532 GCA_028646515.1 Pseudochirops corinnae | reverse complement strand
ATACCCAATTTAGAGTATATGTCATTCCCTCCCTAAGCCAAATTCAGTGAGAGTAAGGTTGACCCATTCCCTTTTGCCTTCCTGTTCTTCCCCTCCATTGTAACAGTTACCCCTTGCCTCTTCTATGTGAGATAATTAACCCCATTCTGTCTCTCCTTGTTTCCTCTCATTATATTCCTCTTCCACCTCTCAATTTCACTTTTTAAATATCATCCCTTCCTATTCAATTGATCCTGTGTGAGGTCATTATTCTTAGGCAGAATCATTACTTATGAACATACACACATGTGTCTGTCTATACATATATATACATACATATGCATGTAGATTATATATATATATATATGTATGTATGTGTATATGTGTAGACTTTCCCCGATACATTAAAGTCAATAGTGAAAATATTCCATCATTTTATAGATGTAGTAAATGAGACTAAAAACCTTGTCCAAGGTTACTTAGCTAATAATGTGTTAGAGCCAAGACTTCAACCCACGTCTTCTGATACTTTTCATCAATGGTCTTTCCACTACACCACATTTCCTCTTTTTCCTCTATGTCTCCTCCACTCCTAGCACATGGTATGTACTTAATAAAAACTTTATTAAGTTATTCAAACTCAGGATCTTTATGAGGTGAATGGAGGACTTCTTAAGGAAGACCTTGAGCTGACCTGAGACATTTTCTTTCAATCTATGCAAGAAACCAAGTTTCCTACCATAAAAAAGTTTTGATTTACTTGTTCTTTTATATCAAGAAAGTTAAGAAAATTCAGGTTGATGATTATAAATTATGGACTTCATAATTTCCCATACCTGAAAGTTTCAAAGTAAAGTTTTCAATATTCATATCTTTTAGTTTCTCTTGAAATAATTATTAAATCACAAAATATCAGATTTGGAAATTATTTCAGTGGACATCTAGTTCAATCTGAAGACAATCCCCTACAATATATCCAAGTGATTATCCAAACTTCAAGACTTCCAGGGAGAAAGAATCAGCAACTTTTTTTTTTTTGAAGCTGTAAAAACTTTTATTTATTTTAGTTAACATCATTCATTTCCACGAGATTTTGGGTTACAAATTTTCTCCCCATCTTTTCCCTACCCACCACCTCAAAACAGCCATCCCACTGTATAACCCTTCCCCCAATCTACTCTCTCCTATGTCCTCCCCCATCGCCCCTCTGACTTTCCGGTAGGGCAGGATGGATTTCCCTACCACAGTGCCTGTGTATCTTAAGTTCCAGTTGGATGTAGTTAATAATAATAATAATAATGATAATTATTATTATTATTACTGTATATATATATATATATATATATTTTAACATTTGATTATAGAACTTTAAATTCTAGATGCTTTTTCTTCCTTCCTCGTCACTCACTCCCACGAATCCGCAACTTTCTAAAGCAATTTGTTGTACTATTGTATAGCTCTAAGAGGAATTTTAAAATTAATTTTATTATGAATTTTTATTACTGGTAAGTCCAGAATTTACTTTGTAAGTCCCACCTGTTGCTTCTGTCCTCTGAGGTTAACCATAACAAGTCTAATCCCCCTTCAGAACTTAAAAACAGCTCTCTCCTTTGCATCTTTTCTTTTCTAGGCTAATTCTGCCCTCTCTTCTTTGCCCCCATCCCCAATTGCTTCAACTTATCTTCATATGACATAAACTCAAAATCAGTCACCATTTTGTTTATTATCTTCTGGACAGTCTTCAAATTAATTTTTTCCCTTAAATGTGGAGCCTAGAAGTGAGTAGAACACTGTAGATATGGTCTGACAAATACAGAGTACAACAAGACTATGGCATCCTTATTCTTGGATATCATGCTTCTTTTAATGCAGACTAAGTTCATGTTAATGTCCTTGACTGCCATATTGTGTTGTTGATATATGTTGAGTAACATGATACCAATGGTCATCAATTTTCATTAAGTTCTTTTCTCCTGGTTTCTACCTGTGTCTACTTCTTGTTGCCTACTTTCTTGACTTATTTGTGATTCTTAAAATTAGACAACAATAATCTTTAAAACTAACCCTCCACTGCCTAATATTTTCTTACTTTCATTTCCTGTTTATAAAATTGAACCTACATCATGAAAATTAAGGGACTGTCACTTCCCCTATTATTTGAGGAAGTATAGAGTATAGGTCAACAAAATACTGGGTAGAACAATGAGAGTCCATTGCCGTGCTGCTAGGATACCACATAGTAATCAGGAAAATACTATACATCTATAGAAATAGGTACAGGGAGTATAAATGGGCAGAGATCTCCTCACCCTCTCCATTACATGCTGTAGTTAAAAGACTTTTAGAGTGAGATAGATTCTTTTTTTTCTTTGGAGGAGGGAAGACAAGGCAGTTGAGAGTTAAGTGACTTGCCTAAGGTGATGCAGCTAGTAAGTGTCAAGTGTCTGAGGCCAAATTTGAACTCAGGTCCTCCTCATCCCAGGGCCCATGCTCTATTCACTGCCCCACCTAGCTGCCCCAATACTTAGATTCTTGTCTCAGCTTTGTCACTATATTTTTAAAAATCTGCATCGATCACTTCATCATACAGTTTGGAGTTCCCTCTAAAATCAGAAGGATAACTTAAGTTTTTAAGGTCATATCCAGTTCTAAAAATCTATTAGTTTTCCATTTCTCCATGAAGACAGTGAGAATATTACTCTCCCTAAGCTGATGCAAGTATAGTGTCTACAATGGGTTAGAAAACATATTTCAGATATAGAAAGACTATAGTTTAAATGGAGACTGAAGCAAAACACGCTATCGTTCTCTTTCATGTCTGGTTTTGCTTTTTTTTTTTTTTTTTCCATTTCCCAGTGATCACTTGTTGGTTACAACCCTTCTATGTGACCAAACTATTGTACAATGTGAAAGTATTTGCAGATCCTATACATGATTGCACGCCACCATGGGGGGGGGGGAGGAGGGAGGGGAGAAAATCTGAAACTCAGGGGATTGTGGAACTGAATCTTGTAAATTAAAAGTAAATCATTAAATAAAAAAAATTAAAAAAAAAAGAAAAAAAAAGAAAAAATATTTCATTAAACATAATTATTAAATGAGTATTTATTGAGTACCCTCTATACATGTAGGATTAGGTCTGTTCCTATTGTCATGTAGGAGGATGGTGGTGGCAAAGAAATAGCAGTTGAAAAATAACTTCACAAAAATTAATAACTCTCAGGAAACGCTGAATATTACCAGAACTTATGATAGTGGTGTTACTCTAAGAAGCAGAGGAGAGAATGCCTGACACATGCTGCTCTGGCATGAAAAAGTAGTGCTCTGGAGCATGTGCTGAGCACAGCAAACTCACTTTACTGATAGTCTTGGACTGTTATTTATACCTTATCTTCTTTCTCCAGACTTCTCTAACTTTGATTCATTATCAAGTGTAATGTTCATCCTATCCTCATGTATTGTTATTGCTGTTGAAATTTTTGTTGTTATGCCTACTTCAATGCAAAAAACTGACTTTGTTTTTACTGACCCTTGTTGACATACCAAGTCTTTATTTAATTTCTTTGATTTGACCCTGGCTTTACTTTAACCATTGCTTTTCTTCTCTGCTTATGACTCTGATGCCCACTAGCACAAATAGTTGTTCCTGTTTGGAGTTACTGCTCTTGACCTTTCCTGGATGCCTGCAGTTGCCAGGCTATGTAGTACACACAATGATACACAGGATATGCTAAATCAATATGATTAGTGTCATGTGAATGATACGTATAATGAATGCTATAGAACTGAGAGAAGGGAGAAGTCATTGTGGTCTAAAGTAATCAGCCTTCATGAAGAAAGTGAGATTAGACCTAGATCTTTAATGATGAGTAAGTTTTGAGTAAGAAGAAAGGAAGAGAAAGGATCTTCTAGGCAGCTAGTATAATATAAAACAAGGTAGAGACAATGGAATGAGCTTGCTATATTAATGGAAAGACAAATAGATGAGTCTTGCTATAGTGGAAGATTTGGATACGGGACATTTTGGGAAACAAGATTAGTTTGGTACCTTGGCACTAGATTGTATAAACACACCCATTCTGTCTCATGTTCCATGTATAGCTGGGTCCTGATTAGGGCAAGCAATGAATCCTATGAAATGGTAACAGTATTCAAAATCAAATTACACATTCCCATTGGACAAGAACTAATTACCTCACTTTGCACAATTATATCTTTGAATAGTATGAATTTGATTATGTTACCACATCACAGGATTCATTATTGCACTCTTTAGTCAGGTTATTGGTGCTGATATCTCATCTCCATGTCAATGTTCACATAAGCAGGGCTTTAAATAGATTGCCTGAAACCCTGCAATAATATTTAAGATTTTTGTTTGGACTTCCCTTTTTTATTTCTACAGGGCACTACGTAAGTCTTTTACTGAGTCGCTGCCTTACCTTCCTTTTCTTTTTTCAGCCTAATAGTTGATAGCTACAATGCAATCAATATACCTGTACTTTGTATTGCATCCTCCACACAGGCTATATTGCAAAATGCTTTTTTTTTCTTTAAATAATACAGTAACCAAGTTAAATAATAAATTGTAGTCTCAGGAGAAAACAATTGAGTGGTGTGTACAAAGAAGAAAAAAATCAGCTTTGAAATGAAATTTGAAAGGAAGTTGTGAGTTTATGAGAGAGAGGCACAAGAAAATCATATATCATGGAAAGAGTTGCTCTCTGTTCTGAGCTATCTGTGCTCATCCCAATTTTATGAGGGCTTTTTTGAAATATCATCAAGGGGTGATAAGGTTTTCATGGGATATGAGAATTTTTCAATAAAGCACTGCAGCGTTGCTCCTCTAAGGAAACATGATCCTTGATTTGGAACCCTGGGTGTTGAATTTAGAAGATAAACTCAGGAATGATTACAATGCAGGCTCCAAATAACTCTAGTTATATATTAGGCTTTTACATCACTAAGATCATCTAGAAAGACATCAATCTGAGTGTACAATAAATATGTGGGAAATGATTAATGGGTTGCGATGGCCAAAGAATTTATTACCAAGTGGCCAGTCTACTAGTGATGAGCATCTTCCTATTCAGCTCAGTTGTTCTTTGGAAAGCAGATTCCTATCTATTGCAAGACCTGCACTCAACAGTTTTCCACAGTGGTAAAAGCGATCAGAAGAGAGGAAGAGGTATCAGAATGGATAAGAGCTATCAGCAGTGCTTCACTGCTATGACCTTTGAGAAACCAGATTCCTTCCTATGACACAATGAACCATTGCAGTAGATCTTTGAGACAGTAAGGAAGATCTCCAGGATGTTAAGTGGATCCCCAAGTATGGGAGGACATGGTCAAGTCACCCAGCATTCTGTGACCTGGATGAAAAGATCCACATCATTGAGAGCAAAGATGCTTTGAATATTGAGAGTAAGTGGAAATAATTGAGGAATTTGACCCCCATTGACACACTGGGCAGAATTATTTTATGCAGACATGTTGTTCTTAGTCTTAGAAGGAGGGACAATTAAACAAACAGAACTTCGGACAGGGAAACAAGAGGTCTAGATTCTCCTTCGTTTAGCCTTCGTATTTTTTTATATTTCTAACTCAACCTTTTAAAGTGTCTACTGAGTACAAGTAACAATATGAAGTATACTGCATCTAATTTTGTAACAGACTAGCTGTATAATGGGATGATTTACCTTTTTGAATCTTTGATTCTGACATAGACACACAATTTCAGTTAGAAAGGACCCCACAAGCATTTGAGTCCAACTCATAACTGGGAAAAAAAAAAAAGAATTCTCTCCATAACATACCTAAGAAGCAGTTATCTAAACCTTTGCTTGAAGATATCCAGTGAAGGAGAACCTACTCTGCCTAGGGAAACCCAACTCACTTGGAAGTAGCTTTAATTGTTATGTAGTGAAATGTTCCTTATATCAAGAGAAAAATTGTCTATTTGTTACTTCCATCCATTGTTCTGTCAACTGTGTATAAAAAGAGTAAGTCTAAACCAGAACCCTCTAGGTCAGTGGTTTTCAACCTTTCTAATGCCGCGACCCTTTAATACTCATATGTGGGCATATCTGCATGGGGGGAACCCGCCTGGAGATGGATAGAGGAGCAGTGTCTCAGTTCCTAACACCATCAGAAATATGTGTTTTCTGATGGCCTTAGGTGACCCCTGTGAAAGGGTCATTCAACCCCCAAAGGGGTTGTGACCCACAGGTTGAGAACTGCTGCTCTAGGTCCTCAAGTGTAGCCCTTTGCCTGAATCCAAACTTCACAGAACAAACTCTCTTAAACTTTCACAGGAAAACACTTCATTACTCAAAAAGTGAGAATGGGGCAAGGAGGTGAGGATGAGGAAATAATTTACATAGCATTTACTATGTGCCAAACAGTGTTAAGTTTTTGAGGTTTTTTGTTTGTTTTGTGTTATTTTCCCCATTTTATAATTGAGGAAACTGAGGCAAAAAGTGATCAAGTGAATAACCTAGGGTAACACAGCTATGAAGTATCTGAGGGCATATTTGAACTCAGATCTTCCTGATTCCAGATGTGTATCACATTCCATCCCCCAGCCCCGTCCCCCTCCCAGCTCCCCACAACACTAAGATTTATCTTCTAGTTCCTTTAACCAGTCCTGAAAGAACACGGCCTTGAGGTCTTTTATAATCCTGATTGCTTCTTCTAGAGTTTTTCAATGTCTTTCCTAAAATTAAGGCACCCAGAACTGATCCATTTGCAGCACAACTATCTATCACCTTCCTATCCTGGGACATTGTGTTTCACTCAGTATAATCTAATATTGCACCTAGCATTAGGACCCTTTCTAACTGAAATTGTGACTCCATGTCAGAATAATTTTCTTACCTGTTATAGCACATTCCTGACATATCCTGGGCTTACAATCCACTAAAATCCCCAGGGTTTGTCAGTTAGTGTTCTTTAGATGTATCTCCTCAATCTTTTACTTTTCAAAGTTGATTTTTTGAGTCCAAATGTAAGAATTTCACTAATCTTTATTAAATTTTATCTTCTTCAATTTGGCCCAATATAGCAGCCTTTTGAGATCTCTTTGGATACTGAGTCTGTCATCTAGTTTGTGAGTTATCCCTCCCAGCTTTCTGTCATCTGCAAATGTGAAAAGCATTCATGAAAAGCATTCATGAAATTCAAAGCAAACCAATGGAACTTGATTCCAAAAAAAATTCAAATAAAAAAAATAAATCAAGAAAACTTATTTTAAAAATTATCTTGGGGTGGCTAGATAGTGCAGGGAATAGAGCACTGGCCCTGGAGTCAGGAGGACTGAGTTCAAATCCAGCCTCAGACACAACACTCACTAGCCATGTGACCTTGGGCAAGTCATTTAACCCCAATTGCCTTCCCCCTCCAAAAAGCAAAAAAATAAAAATAAAAAAAATTATCAGATGATACTAATAGGGTCTTTCCCTTTCTTAACACAGGGAGAGGCCAACTGAGTCCTTAAACCACTTTGGTATTACCTTCTCCAAATTATGGCCTTACCAGGGGTAAAAGTGGTATAATGATCAGAAGTTCTCAATTTGGTATCAGGTATAGTGACAGAGAATATTTTTAACTCCCAGTAAATGTAGCTTTTTTTTTTTTTTGAGGGGAGGAAGGTAAGTCAATTGAGGTGAAGTGCAGCTTTTTTTTTTTTTTTTTAACTAAATTGGTCCACACAACAGTACAATGACAAGGCTGGGGAACTAAGGCTGCTATATGTAGTTCAATTCCATAGTGATCACTTACCTCATGTTACAGCCATTCACAAAAATTCTCTCACTTGTGTAAAGACATATAGTAAATCAATATTAAAGACAGCTTGATTGTATTATTCCTCCTTAGTGACTGGGTGATTCAGAAGAATAGATTTTAAATCTGCCAATGTCTGTTTGTCTGTCTCTGTCTTTCTGTCTATCTTTATCTCTGCCTCTCTCTCTCTCTCTCTACATATACATATGTGTGTGTGTGTGTGTGTGGGGGAGAGAGAGAGAGAGAGAGAGAGAGAGAGAGAGAGAGAGTGTCTGTCTTTAGTCTGTCTTTTTGTTTCTCTTTCTGTCTCTATCTTGTTTTCTCTCTCTGCCCAGAGAGTTTCTTGGGAGCAGAGGAAAAGATAATCATTATGATTCCTTCCACATTTTCTTCTATAGCCTTGTTGGATGCATCTGATCTTCTTAATACCACTTTTAATTGCAAAATTTTATTTGTATTTTTATTTTCAAATTCTCTCCCTCTGTCCAACCTCTTCCTCCACCCATTTAGAAGAAACACCATGTTCAGCATACATATGAAGTCAAGTGAAACATATTTCCACCTTAGTCATGTTGCCCCCCAAAGGTGATAAGCATTTATGAAATTCAAAGCAAACCAATGCCCCCCAAAAAAAACAAGAAAAAAAATAAGGAAAGTGAAAAAAAAAATACTTCAATCTGCACTGAGTTCATAAGTTTTCTCTTTGAAAGTGGATAGCATTTTTCATCATGAGTCCTTTGGAATTGTCATAGATCATTGTAATGCCATTTTTAATTATTGTAAAATTGATGCAACAAAACTTCTGAAAGTATATGTGGTCAGCTACCACCTTTGGCAAGCCCAGAAACATAGACATGATGAAGATATAGACACCGCCTTATCCTTCTCTCTCATTTGAGAAAAAAACTCAGAGAGATTAAATGACCCACTGATAATCAATCACACAGGCAGTAAGTGGCAGAGTCACGATTCCGGATCTGGTTCTGTGACTCCTTGTACCATCACTTCCCTTTTGGTGCAGAGTTAGCAACAGAAATCATTTGTCAACTTTGTTCCAAGAGCTGTTGCAGGTGCTATGGGGGTTAGTGAAGATGCAAAAGACAGAAACTTTCTCATCCAAGAACTGACTATATAGTTGAAGAAATCATATTGCACCAAACCATTAGAAAACAGATGAGGCAATAAGGAATTGAGTGTTGACATCCATGGTGCAGTGGAAAATGCACTTGAAATTCAGGAAAGAAGAAAAGCAGAAAAAGCTGCAGTAGTCAAGAAAAGTTTCACAGAGGACTCAATATATAAGCTAGGCTTTGAAAAATGGATAATATTTATATAGGAAGTGTGGAGGAGGGAAAACATTCTATGATGTGAAAGGTGCACCGGTGAAAATGAGCTTAGTGTATTGGGGAGAAAGGGAGAGAAGCCTACAGTGAGACCAGCCTTGCTCAGGTGGAGATAGGTAATAAGTTTGTGTAGTTAGGGTGGGGCCAGATTATGAAAACTTTCTCCCTCTTCATCAACACCAAAACCAGTGTCTTAAATACCCTATTCAAATTAATTTAAGACCAGTTTTTGACACAAGGCTCAAAGTATTAGCCCCATGACTTTAAATGGTAATTGCATTGAATTCTTTATCAGTTCTGCCTAGACAATCTCATTCCATCCACATGAACATACAGGAAAAAAAATAGTGGATTTTCCTCCTTTGAATAGATGTTTTGTCAAATACCAAAACCTGTGGCAGAAAAGTTATAATGATTTTTCTAAATCTACTCTGGGTTTTTCCTGTCAGTATTCATTTTCCCCCCATACACATAAATGGCTACTATGTCTCTATGTTCACTCTAAGGGATGAACAAGCTAAAAAAATCAAATAGAACAAGTTGAATAAATCCCCCTAAAGAGGGAGAGAAGGAAAAAAAAAACCTGCCTAGAGCCTGAAAATACAATCTATAAAAATTCATAAAAAATGAAAAATAGAAACCCTTGCTCTGCTAACCAGCCCAGAGGTGAAATCTCTCTCTGCACACTGACCAACTAGCAACACTTGTTAGAAAATTGAGTTTGCTTTTCAGTGCAAGGGACCAAAAGTTTTTGGTTTGTTTTTTTTTTGAGTGTGGATGAAGTGAGTTGCTAAAAAGACTAATAGTCATTAAGTGTTGGAAACCAAGAATTTCTCCCAGGTGAACTGCTGTGTCCAACTTGCTTCATATTAGCCCAAGTGTAACACCACCAGTTAGGTACATGACAAATACCAGGGGGGTGCAGCCCTTCCCTCACTGAAGCTGAAAACAAACTCCAAAACCATGAAGCATTCACATGCACTCTAATTGTTTACACACAAAAAGCAGCTGGATGAATCTGCTATCAGGAGCAAAGTGGATTATTTTAGGAAAGAAGTAGATTATAAGAGGTGAGGCTTCATGAGGTATAGGTCCTGGTACCGCCGATAGTCCAAGAGCAGCTTGCTTGTGGACATTACATACATGGTAGGTATTTTGACAAGAGATAGACATCTTTAGGCATATCTGAAACTAGAGATCTCAATAACTGATCGAGTTGGGTTCAAACATGACATGAAAGATCCAACCCTAAGCCTGAAACCTTGCTGACATTACTTAGATTCTTAGGAATCCCGCCTTCTTTCATCATTGATGCAGAAGGCCTTTGGTATCTTTGGTTCTGAGACTTTGACCTTTCAGCATTTTCTGAACTTTCATTGCAAAAGGAATCTCCACTTGAGGTACTCCCCTTCTGGACCTTGATCCCTGAATTTTCTTGATCCATTGAATTCAGAAACCTTTAATAAGATATTCCTTCCTTATCGAGTTAAGACCAATGCAATAGAACACCCAATTTAGGCACACACTCCTATTTTCTTTTCTTCTTTAGCTTCACACGTAAGATAAGGAAAAAAATACATTTGCATGATTACTTAAAAGAGAAAAGAAATTAGATGGATTCAGAAAATTGTCTATTCCCTACATTAATGAAAGTATGTGTTGTGTGCATACACATACATACAAATACACACTGAGAGGCTGTAGGGGGCACTGGACAGGGAAATCTTACTGTTCTAAGTAATGAAGATCTCTCTTCAAGTTGTGCCCCTAACATATTGCTGTATGATTCCAAGCAAATCACTGAGAATCTCAGTGCCTCAAGCTTTGAGACTGTTTAAGTTGCAGGTTCCTATGAACTATGAAAACTATTTCCTATGAAAAGTGACTGAGGCACTTTTCCTTCTGGAAATTTCCTGCACCAGTGAAATCACAGTACATGGATAAACATACACAAACACACACACATATGCACACATTTCATTCATACACACACACATATATGCCTGTATATTATGTTATATATAGTATAATAGGATATATCAGAGTATATTATATATAAATTATAGTTCATATATATATATGCTTATATCAATTGTATATGTATAAATATATTTATTATATGCATATATTCACCTATGTATGTATTGAGGCAGCTAGGTGGTTTAATGTATAGAGCACTGGACCTAGAGTAAGAAAGTTCAAATGTGGCCCCAGTCACTTAGTAGCTGTGACCCTGGGCAATTCCCTTAACCCTGTCTCTCAGTTTCTCATCTGTAAAATGGGCTGGGAAAGGAAATGGCAAACCACCCCAAAATCTTTGCCTAGAAATTCCCACATGAGGTCATGTAGAGTCAGACATGACTCAAATGACTCAGTGACAAAAATTTAAGTGTGTATGTGTACTCATTGGCATAGAGAATTCCCAATGAGTCAGCTCTCCCTATCAATACAGATTTAGAGCTAAGTGCTACCTGTTTGCAATTTTAGTTTTACAGAGTTGGCTGGGATACTGGTTGGCTAAGTGACTTGCCCAGGATCACAAAACCAGTATATTATCAGTGGCTGAGCTGGAACCAAGATCTTCCCTGTCTCATAAACTATTTGCAATCTATCATCTATGAGAAAATCAGCCAGAGTCACCTTTAACCATCATTACAACTATTGCCTTCTCAATTCTGGAAACCAAGTCCCACCATTCACATCTCTCAGGATATCATTTAAATTCTTTTCTCAAGAATTTTCCTCATGTTTCTCCTGAAATAAGTTTTGTTACTCCTCTTTTTCTCAGGACTTTCTATAGTTATTACAGCTAAAAGTCTCTTCAAAATAGTAGTTAAAATCTCAGTCTCTTCTTAGACTCCCCAAAAAATGACAGTTAAATTATAACTGTCCAAGATCCTATGTCCATTTAAAGATATAGAACAGTACCTAGAATCTCTTTTGAAAATGCTATTAAACTAGTGTTATACATAAATGGGCAGAAAAGTACAATAATATCGGGGGACATCTATTCCTAATGATAATCGTTGTACTGAAGTTCACCTTAATTTTTCTTTAAACTAAGAGAAGAACCTCAGAAGCACCTATACTTGATTGTTTTTCATCAGGTAATGAGTCATTGCTCCTATTCCCAACACATTCACCTTACTGTCCCTCCAGGAATGCCCTTTAGATCTTTCTTCCTCCAAGGCCTCCATTTATCCTGCTATCTTTTGTACTCTTTGCTGTTCTTTTTTTTTACTGTCCTTTTGACCTCTGAACTTCTAGAAATGACAACCCCTTTCCCTGACTGCTATAAGCCCAGTTTCTATGACACAAACCTGAAACTATCTATCTATCTATCTATCTATCTATCTATCTATCTATCTATCTATCTTAAATTTTACTAGCTGCAACATACATACAAATGAAAACTTTTGCCATTTTGAATATATGTAACCAGAAAATTAAAATGGATCCCTACTCCCTGTAATGCATCACAGCATCCAAATCAAATGCTTAAAAATCACTAAAAGTCTGGATTTATGATGTTTAGCCTAAATAGAATCAGTGTCAAGTTTGGAGGACATAGTTTCAGGAGGTGGGAAATATTTTCCCCAGGAGGTGGGATAAGAGAATAGTATGGTGGCAAAGTATTTCTGGAAAGGTCTTATAATTATTAGATGGAATAATGAATATATCCATTCAATCTCAGCATAGGAATGCTCAAATACTCACTCCTAAATTACGTTTCATTTCTCATTCCTCTGAGAGCAGGGGGCTAGTAGTATTGTGTAGACAGTGAATAGACTGTACTTCAATGTAGAGTGTGCCAATAGGTGCCTCTTCAAGCTTCCTTTCTCAATTAAATGGGGATAGGAGAATTATAGGCTTTAATCCTCTCCGAGCTGAGGCAGGGATTAAAACAAAAACATGTTTCACCTAGTCAGTAACCCTAGGAATCCACAAGACCTGAGCTGCTCACATCAAATTCATTTTGAGAGTTAGCTGAAGGATCTAAGCTCCCCTTGATGAGATTCTGTAATGATTTGGAAAAGAAGTACAATGTGCTAAAATTCTGCAAAGGGCCTGCCAAGATTACCAACTTGGTTTTATCTCAGACATGTGGCACTTTCATTAATTTATTCATTTTAATTTGGGAAATTATTTGCTCTGAAAAAAAAAGTTACATGAGGAATAATGTTCAATTTGTTTTTTGTGTTCTTTAAATGCTAATGATATGTATGAGGGCCTGCCCTCTCAACCATCCTCCTTCCTATGATATATGATATAATTACAATGGCAATTGATCTTTGACCAAGACCTTGGTAAAATGGAATGGAAACCGCTTTTCATGTGCCAAGGTTATGGTTAAGGACGTTAGGAGCTTTGCTTAGGCTCTGGATTGGCTTACAGAGTGCTGTCTAACCCCCTGTATTGATTGCCTGTATTTCAGCCAGCTCCTTTCTTCTGCATGTGCTCTGAGGACAAAGAAAGGGAGAGCAGAAAAATTACCTGTTATTTGGAGCTAGTGAGCCTGTATTAGACAGAAGACAGAAGGAATTGAATGCAAGGCTTACCTTAGAAAGTTTAAAAAAAAAAAGGACTTTCTGTGGTCTGTTAGACTGCCAAGAAATGAGATTTTATTAATTTGGATCAAGAAAACTGCTAAATCTGTGTATTCTAGATGCTTTTTAATATCTGAGTTTGGGCAAGTTAGGTAGTTGACCTCTCTGGGTCCTAGCTTCCTGCCCTTCTCACCTAACAATGAGGATCAGGGGAGATTCAGAAATCTGTAAAGCTGCAAGTGACCCAAAGGAACATCTGGTGCCTCTGCTTTTACAAATAAGGAAGTTCATGTCCTGGAAGATCATTTGACTTAGCCAATGGAAAACAACAAGGTAATTGTAGAGTTAGCACTAGAACCTAGGTGTCCTGTCTCATACTATTTCCATTATACTAAGTTACCTTTGTGTGAACGCACTTTGAAAAACAAAGCACAGTGTAAAATGAAGTAAGAAATCTAGACTCATGCAAGATGAACTGGTATGGGTTGGCTCCTTTCTGTATTGATGGATAGCATGACCACAGTAATAAAATAGCAAATCTAATAGTGTATCTGAGGATGTAACACATTATTATTACTTTTGGTATTATTTTGCCATATTTCAAGTGCCATCTCCTTTTTTTTTGCCTTTTAGAGGGCAATTGGGGTTAAGTGATTTGCCCAAAGTCACATGGCTAGTAAGTGTGTCAAATTCTGAAGCTGGATTTGAACTCAGGTCCTCCTGACTCCAGAGCCGGTGCTCTATTCACTGCACCACCTAACCAACCCCAAGTGCCATCTCTTACTGGAAGTCTATTTTGATTTTCTTAGTTGCTGATGGACTGAGCTCCAAGTCACTGGTCTGCTAGGACCTGGCCAGGAGGTCAGCCCCTCCCTGGAATCTGTCATTTTTGTGAGGGGGGCTCATTGAGCTCAGTCTGCTTAGTGGGGAGACCTCACCCTCCACTGTTGACAGAGCCAGTAGGGCTTGGACAGCGTAGTCGGTGACCATACTGATCAGATGGCCTGAGGGCAGGGGCCGGATGAAGGTGTCCAAGGCCAGGACAGCATGGGAGATGCTGAAGAACAGGCCTCCAAGTGCTGCAGATCTCTTTCAGGCTAGTGCCCGCCACAGCATCAGACCCAGGATAGCAAAATAGACAAGCACAGAGACAGTCAGGTTGGAAGGGAGGTGAGGCTGCAAGAGACCAAAGTAGAGGAGGAAAATGACTACCACAGACTCCAGGATGGCCTGGTGGAAAGGGGACCAGCCTAGTGCCCCGATATAGAAGAGATGAGCCAGGGCAAAGGCTTCCATGCCGAGGGAGACCTGGTTGGACTAGGTGAGGAAAATGTCCCCCAAGGTGGAGCAGAGGAGACCTACCCAGATGAATTGACCATATGGCCCCGATGGGGCATGGTTGTGGATAAAGAGAGCCAGACAGAGGATGGGGAGGCATTTGGCCAAGGCATTGTTCTGGCTGGGCTTGTCTATGGGCAGCCAGAGGAGGAAGCACAGGAGGCAAAGAAAGGCACCAGCCTTCTGGTCCACAGAGTATCTGGAGTGTGTCTCCTTCCAGACTCACTTCCATGACCCTCCATGTTTGTCCAGACACTCCTAGAATTCTGTGACCTCAGAGTCAGAGCTAGATTCTAATCCTTATGACTTCAGGCTTGGGCCTTTGGAACCATATCTGTTTTGGAATGTGTGTGTGTGTGTGTGTGTGTGTGTGTATGTGTATACCTTTTGACCCAAAGCTCCCATTGCTAGGTATATACCCCAAGGAGATCAAAAATTGGGGGGGAGGATTACACATGTAACAAAAATATTCATAGAAGCAATTTTTATGTTAGCAAAAAGCAAACAAACAAAAAACCCAACAAGGTGAAAACCCATCTCTTTGGGCCTGGTGAAACAAATTGTGGAGCACAATTGTAATGGAATATTATAGCAATATAGGAAATGCCAAATATGGAGATCTCAAAGAATTGGAAGATATATGAACTAATGCATACTGAAGTAAGCAGACCCAGAAAAATAGTATATACAATGACTGTAACAGTATAAATGGAAAGGAAAAAAATGAATATAGTGTGATTACAATGACCAAGGATAAGAGTTGAGGAAATGCTGCTGCATACTCCTTCCTTGCAGAGGTAAAGGATTATAGGTATGGAGTATCGTAAAGATTGTCAAAAACAATTGACATGTTGATTAGTCTTGCATAATTTATTTCTTTCTACTCTTTCTTTTTTATTTGTTACATGGGATAGTTTTCTGAGTAGGAAAAAGAGAAGGGATTTATTTAGAATTGAAGGTGATATAAAAACAAAAGATATGAATTTTGAAAAATCAAAAAAATCTAATTTGCATATATGGCCATCCTTTTAATCATGCTGCCTAGCAACCTTTGCTTCAGTCACCACAGCAGAAATATCCAATACTAAAGACCCTGCTGATTCCAACAGTGCTTCATCTGATCTCAGGGAATCTGTTAGCATATTTTCCTTATTATTCATGAAGTAATTTATTGATACCTGGGCACCTTGTACTTTTAAAGGAACAGTAACATCATGCCTCTTAAGAATCAGCACTATAGAGGCCTCATTTCTAAAACATATAGAGAACCGAATCAGATTTGTATGACTACAAGTCATTCCCCAATTGATAAATGGTCAAAGAATCTGAACAGGCAGTTTTCAGATGAAGAAATTAAAACTATCTATAGTCATACGAAAAATACTTTAAATAACTATTGATTAGAGAAATACAAATTAAAACAACTCTGAGGTACCATATTACACCTATAAGACTGGTTAACATGACAATACAGGAAAATGATAAATATTAGAGAAGGTATGGGAAAATTGGAACACTAATGCATTGTTGGTTGAGTAGTGAACTGATCCAGCCATTCTGGAGAACAATTTGGAACTATGCTCAAAGGGCTACAATACTATGTGTATCCTTTGACCCAGTAATACCACTTCTAGGTCTGTATCCCAAAGAGATCATAAAAATGGGAAAAGGACCCACATGTACAAAATTATTTATAGCAGCTCTTTTTGTGGTGGCCAAGAACTGGAAACTGAGAGCATGGTTACCCATCAATTGGGGAATGACTGAACAAGTTGTGGTATATGAATGTAATGGAATACTATTGTTCCATAAGAAATGATGAGCAGGTGGACTTCAGAAAAGCCTTAAAGCCTTATATGAACTGATCCTGAGTGAAAGGAGCAGAACCAGGAGAATGTTGTACACAGTAACAGCAACACTGTGCGATGATCAACTTTGATAGACTTAGCTCTTTCCAGGAATGCAAAGATCTAAGACAACTCCAAAAGACTCATGACAGAAAATGCTATCCACATCCAGAGAAAGAACTATGGAGTCTGAATGCAGATTAAAGTATATTATTTTTCCTTTTTTTCTCATGGTTTTTCCTTTTGGTTCTAATTTTTCTTTACAACATGACTAATGTGGAAATATGTTTAATATGATTGTACATGTATGGCCTATATCAGATTGCATGCCATCTTGGGAAGCAGGGAGGGGAAGGAAGGGAAAAAATTTTAAACTCAAAATCTTACGAAGGTGAAGGTTGTAAACTAAAAATAAATAAATAAACATAAAAAACAAAACAAAACAACAACCAAAAAAACCCCAATGAATCAGTGGCTAATGACCACCTCCCCAAAGATTGCTTTGATTTTTTTTTACATTTAATTTTCTATATTCATATAATTTCTGCCCTCACTAGAATGTAGAAAACAAATGTGGTTTTGTGTTTTACTTTTAACCCCCAGTTACTTAGTACAGTTTTTACACATTTTTTAAACTAAAATTACTCTTATTTGTACAAATGTATTTTAAATACAAATAATTAAGGACAGAGCAGCTAAGTGGTGCAGTGGATAGAGTGCCCTGCCTGGAGTCAGAAAGGCTCATCTTCCTGAGTTCAAATCTGGCCACAGACACTTACTAGCTGACCCTGGGCAAGCCACACAATGCTGTTTGCCTTAGTTTCCTAATGTGTAAAATGAGCTGGAGAAAGAAATGGCAAACCACTCTAGTATCTTTGCTGAGAAAACCCCAAGTGGGGTCACGAAGAGTTAGAAATGACAGAAAAATGAGAAACCACAACAACAAATTTAAGGCTAGATATTATAATTTTGCTTTATAAATAAATATTTTCATACCACTACCTCTGGTTTATGTGAACATACAGCATCAATTGACACAGCTTGGACCTTTGAGGTTTTCTTCCATTTCTGATGCTGTTATGTATTTGATCATATCTTTTATTTTACATATATAGTGCCGTTTCCTCCTTTAGACAGCATGCTGCATGGATTTGCTACCACTGGGATAAGCAACATTTTGCCTTTAAAAATTGAATCCACTCAAAGAAGATTAGATACAAGTAGCCAGGTCACATATGCTTACACAGTCACATGTAAAGACAGGTAGGTGGTGAAATAAATAGAGAGCTGGACCCGGAGTCAGGGAGACTTGTGCACAAATCCAGGGTAAGATCCTTGCCAGTTCTTTGACCTTAAAACAAGTAATTTAACTTCTCTCTGTTTCAGTTTCCTCATCTGTGAAATGGGGATAATTGTAACACCTACTTCCAGGATTGTTGAGAAGATATATTGAAATATTTGTAAAAGTGCTTTGGAAAACTTAAAGCAATTTTTAAATGCTGGGATATCACCATCATTATTTATGTGGAGCTGGCAAAACCCCTATTAGACAAAATGCCCAATCATGTTATAGCTGTGAAATATCAGCTCCATATGGGGTCATTAGAATCCTGAAATCCTAGAATATTAGAGTTGCAGAGGTCCCTCGAGGTCATCTGATCTCTACTACATCCTTTATCTCTGCTTGAATACTTTCAGTGGTTGCCCATGAGACAGTCTGTTTCATTATTAGGTAGTTTGAGTTCTTAGAAAAGTTTTCCTTTTCCTGTATATAGTACTCAAAGCTTTAGAAACTATTTTAAAGAAAACTTTTGGTGTTTATAGCTGCTCACTAAACTGAAATTCTGCCTTTGGTTGTTCTTGTTTGGGGCATCCATCCTGAATCTTCTAGTTTGGGCATAGACAAGGAATTCTGCTGATGAGTACACACTGTCTTGGCCTCTGAATGCACCGTTGGGTTATTGATCGCTGTTCAGATGAATTTAGCTCTGTTCCCTTGAGGCAGAGAACATGGACTCAGGATGACACTTTCTCAGTTGTAAAGACAACACACCTACCACTCACTAAATACTTTCACTAACCCACTCTGTCGGGAATGCTGGTAAGGGAGCTGGCCTGGGGTTTGGGAAAACATAGCTTCTAGTTTCAGCTCCGCCACTTAATACTTGTATGACCTTTGGAAAATTACTTCACCTGTCGAACCTCAGTTTGCTCCACCCTAAAATGAGAAGGTTGAACATCTAAGGTCTCCTCTGACTAAATATTGTATGAATTCAGGGATGATTATAAAGAGGATGATGTTATGGTGGGGATTAGTTTCATGTTTGGGTTGGACTAAGAGGCTGTTCAGGTCCTTTAAAATTTTCAAATTCTGTGTTTCTATGAACATGTGAGTAAATCCATCATGGTGTGTGGTACAGCCTCCTGTACCCACTACATTTAGCCATTCTGGCCTCTAAATTGATACTTTAACAATGATCCCTTTTCGTGTTTCTCCCTCCTACTCTATCTTAGTCATTGTGCTAGCTACTGAAGATAGGAAGACAAAAATGAAACAGATGCTGCCCTCAAAATACTGAGAGTACTATCTTGAGAAAATGGAAGATGTCTAGGAGCTTGATCATAAACAGGTTGGGTCATGGACTTTTAGAGTCAGGAAAAGCAGTGCTGAAATCAAGCACTCATTAATTATATAATCCTGGACAAGTCGCTTAACCTTTATTAGCTTCAGTTTCTTACCTGTGGAATGAAGGGGTTAAACACCATGCCCTCCAAAGTCCTTCCCAATTGCAAATCTACTATCCTAGGAAAAAGGAAATGGGGACATTTAGCATGGAAGGAGAACATGCAGAGGGTGAGTGAGAGTTATCTTAAAATATTTGGAGACTTTTCATGGATTAGGCAGAAATACCAGAGGGTGAGATTAGGATTGGGGTGGGGTGAAGAATGGAAATTATCAGGAAGCAGTTTTGCTACTCAATGGAAGAACTTTCTAACAAGGAGCTTTCTTACATTGGTGTGAGCTGCCTTAAAAATGTGCACTGGAGCAGCTCCAGTGGGATAAGGCTAATTGTCAAATTTTCAGTGTGAGCATGTACACCTCAGAAATCACCAGGCTACAAATCAGCTTTTATTGTTTATCGAGATTTAAGAAAATGTTTATAATGTGGATTAAAGTTAAAAGTGTGTCCAGCACATTCTTCCACCCAATTCACTTACTTGTTCAACATTTACTAATATATATTATTCCCTGGCTGCCTTGTATGAGAGTGAACTCTCTGTCAATGGGAATATTCAAGCAGAAAGTTAACTGGGGAATGTTGTAGAGGAAGATCCTACACTGTGAGAAAATTTGGATTAAAAATCATCTGAGGTGGGGCGGAGCCAAGATGGTGGCGTAGAAGCAGCAACATATCACAGCTCTCACATAGCCACCCCAAAATACCCATAAAATATGACTCTAAACTAATCCTAGAACTCCAAAACAAATATACTTTCCACTAAAGTCAGCTCGGCTACAAGGAACCATATCAGCACTGTGAACCAAAACCAGCCTGGCCTGAAGCCCTGGCTGAGCCCCAGGGGCGGCTGGATGTGAGGAGCAGAGGTGAGCGGATTAGCAGCAGCTGCGAGCAGTGCTCAGAATAGGTCAGTGGCACTTGCGAAGTCTTGGGAGAAAAGCAATCCGGTCGAAACGCCTTCAAGGCGGGAAAGTGAAAGACAGAGGTTCTGCACCCGCCTCTGCATTGCAGCTTCCATGCCCTCGGCCTGCAGACAGCAGGGGGATTAAGCAATTGTTCAGAGGCCAACAGCTCTCGTGTTGAGCTGCCTGGATCCGGATCGTGGTCTTCTGCTTCGGTCCTGTGAGTCTTCATTATCCAGTGAGCTGAAAGTAAGTAGGAAAGGGACTCGGCACCTTCCTGAGAGCTACAGCAGCTGGGAGGACCCCAGCGATTTGGGACAGAGCTTTCCCTTCTGGAAGCAGAGCCCCATGGAGATTTAAAAAAAAAATCACAGACTGACCAACCGTGAATAAGAATAAGCATAAGAAGCAAAGTAAGAACAGCAACCAAACCTTAGATTCCTTCTTTGGGGAAAAGAAAGATCATGGCAAAGAGAGGGAGGAGGAAAGCGCAGCCAGAGCTCCCCCACCAGGGGCTTCCAATAAACAGGAAGAATGCCTTAAAGCTAGAGCTAGAGATGAGCTGAAGAAGGATTTTGAAAACCAAATAAGAGAAGTAGAAGAAAAAT